>BOPP01000101.1:1739658-1791208 GCA_017312745.1 Gryllus bimaculatus
CGAGGCGCGGGCGCCGCCGCAAATTACAAGGCGGCGCGGGGCGGCGCGGGGCGGCGCACACGCCAGGGAGCGGCGCGATCTCCATGGTAATAGCGCCGCCCCGGGCGCATCGCCCCCGCCCACGTGGGCGATGCGAGGGCCGGGCGGGGCGGGGCGCGGGGCGGCGGCAATCAGAGCATCAGAGGTTATTTCGGGTTAGCGCATGGGCCTACCTGCTGCCAGCCACCAAAGCCGCTGGAAACCTTTGCGATAGAGCTCTGCCACAGTAAATATTCACGACGCCAAACCACATTTATTGATTGGTTCAGCCCTACTGGGGACACACTCATCTCAAATTCAAATGTTACCTATCTAAATGAGGCACTTAATGGTTATTAACTCGGAAGTGGAGAAATATAGTTGGTATTTGAGTCCAAGTTAAATCATTGAGCCTCTAACGTAATTTTCTGTTATTCTTCGTGCAAAAGTTAATTCTCAAAGAACCTTGTAATGTCCGATATACGTGATTAAATATACGTGTCCGATATACGTGATTAATCAATAAAAGTATTCGTCAATCACCTGTCAAATAATCCGTAAGTATTTAAATAATACGGTAAAGGATTTTATTTTAGGATAGCTCTATTTAATCAATTTACACATCAAATATGTGGAAGTGTATTAATATTTTTAATTTCAACATATTTCTTTTTTTTAAATTTTGTTTTGTGATGACGGATGCTAGTATGATTTGCTCTGCCTCCATGTCCTTCGGATCTTTGACAGGAACCAGTGAATGACGAACAGTGACGATGAGTGGGATATAAAGCAGAGAATGAGGGTCGTTCCGCGTGGGGTAGGCAGAATGGAAGGAGCTACGGGGCAAAAGACACCAAGGCATGTGGTGTGGATGGTGTGGATGCTCCCACTTTTTCCAACAGAGCAATTCAGTAGAGATTGAAGCTCTGTATTGTGGTATTTGTTCGTTGGTAAACTTCTTTTAATGGCGATATATTTATATCAAATATTTGTACCAATTTGTACATTTTGCAATATACTTTTTTTAATTCGTATTTTTGCTTCAAGACGGAGAGGGGCATGAGGCGGAAGGAGATGGGAAAGGTGTGATGAGCGAGGGGTGGAAGGCGAGAGATGACAGAATGGTGCGGGATGAGGAGCGATCCATAGGGATGAGGAGTGAGGGTCAAGGGGTGATGGACAAGGAGCGGGGGGTGAATGCGAGGGGGCGTGGTGTCGGTGGGCGAGAGGGCGATGGGCGAAGGACATGGGGCGAGAGGCCAGGGCCGAAGGGTCGTAAAGTACGTGGCGAGTGGCAGAGAATTACACCTCGAATTATTTACTGAGTGCGTTTACGTTTGATCAGCTACTATGGTGTCATCCAATAGGGAGCTTAAAGATCAATACTATAGGTGTCATCCAAGCTCCCGACTGTAACAGCGGATTTTCGTCAACGGACTATGTTTAATACCGAAGTGGCACTTCACGGTCAAGAGTTGGAGGCATATTGTTACCCAATCGGAAGCTTCGTTACAATATTTTTTTTCGTTTTGGAGATCCCGATTGGATGAAATGTCTCCCTCTCCTTCCAGCTCATTACCTACAAGTGCCACTACATTTAAAGCGGAGTAGGGGGGCGAGAGTTTCGGGATTTCTGGGAAGGGACGAGGTACGAATTGTATTGATTCATTGTTAGTGATTCCCGTTGCGTCAACTACCGGGGTCCCGTAGCGCTCGGGAAGTAGCGAGATTCCTCCGACATATGGCGGGATCCGACCTATCGTCGGCTAACGGAATTTTCCCGAACCAGGTATCTCTCCCTCCACCGGGGTACCGGCCCAGCCAGGATAAGCTCTACGCTCCCGACCGGTCTCCTGGCATATGTGCATGTTCGTGTAAGTGTGTGTAAGGGGGGAGAATATGACAAGGAATAGGAAGGAAAGATCGCACGCGGTCCGTGACCCTTTTGTTGAGGTACTGCTCCGGCATTCGCATAATGATGATCAGAGAAACCACGGGAAATTACCGATCAAACAGCCGACCGTTAGAATTCTCCTCCATAGACTGAATTCGACCTTGCTGACAAGCTAGTGACGAAAATCCTCTCACCGCCGGGACTCGAACCCAGGACCTCTCGGCCAGACGGCCCGCAGTGACATCAGTTGATGCCCTGAGCCATCTCTCCCTGTACGTGATACATGGGGCGAGGGTTGAGGGACGGGGGCGATGGACGGCGGGGCAGTGGGAGAGCCGAGGCGCGAGTGGCTATGCATAATTCATTCACCGACAAAATGCGTCGTAAAGCTCCCAAGAGTTTCAAAGCGTGTGGGCTTCCTCACGAAATTAACAGAAGAAAAACGAGGCACGAATGCTTCATAAATATGGAAAGTATTGTTTTTTTTCATCAAAGATTTTTCTTTCAGTATTTCTTTAAAATAATTTTGAAAATTTATTTCGACACATTGCCAAATTTATCCAAACATTACCGTTTTCAATCGAAGAGAAGTTTAATAAAATCAATTTCAAGTTCAGGACACTATTGTAACTTTCAGAACAATTACAAGTATTATAGTCGTGGTTTAATGGTGTCTTTATCCACGCCATTTCTAAATATAGTTACTTCTGGTTCAGACTCGGACTCTCTTATATTAACTAGTCTGCAAACCTCGTGTTATTTATGCATTTAACTTTTATGATTTTCACTTCCTGTCGTACCCTACGTTAAGAACCGATACAGCAAAATATCGGTCTAATTATTAATATAATATACTCTGCATGAATCTACCAGAATACCTCTTTCGGTACTTTAAATCAAAAATAATGTAACAATTTAAATTAAATGTGAAAATCAGGAAGTTTGTTGATACTATTTCAGTACACGGTAATGTTTATATACATAAATATTGCGACAGTAAATGATGCCTTCGCTTTAAAAGGTAACTCACACACGGAGGTTTAAGTTCACTTCCGTCATTTCGTCTCACAATTGCTTTCGCACTGAGAGGTCGTTTGCATCACACACACGCATACACACACACCACACACATCACACAATAGACTGGCATGCAAAGCGGCAGTATTCGCTCGAGGCGAAGCTGGGGCTGGAATAAGCATTTCGAGCACGTGACAGAAGCGCACCTTGTCAACGACCGGGCCGTGGCTTGTGTAAACACCTTCACTCGTGTTCTAGAGGCGTTTCAAACTGAATGCTGTCAAAAATGCGAGGACGCCTCTGTCAGAAAGCCTTACACTTACGTGAGAAACGTTGAACCCAAAAATTATGCTCACGCAAAACAACAACAACACAGCATGATGATGGTATGTAAGATAAGTAATATGTGATACTGTATTATGTTATGACCAATACATTCTGATACTTTTGTTTATGTAATGACAGATGAAGTCATAATTGTCTGTAAACACTTGTAATTAAAAATGTTGTCGCTAATAACCTTAGTCATTGATGCGACAAAAAATAAAGAGAGAATAAAAAATTTAAAAAAAAACAACAATACAGCGGGCAGAACAGGATTGCCAATTTAAGCGGATTTATAGTGTAGCCATTCGTTTTTTTCTCAATGAAGAAAATACGGCATATTGAGACGTAAAGGGCTCTATCAAAGTCAATAATAAGTTTCGAGAACCCATTGAATTTGAAGAATTTCCTGCAGAAGAAAGGGAAAGAGAGAGTACGAAAGGCAAAAAGACTGTACCCGTATTTTCAGCGTCCTCTGCTCATCCGGAGGAGGGTGGATTGAGACGATAAGATCATTCCAATTCAAGTGATCCAGAATAATTTAAAAGTAACCTCGCCACCTTAGAAAATATATACACTTTGAATGCAAATTCCTCTTGTGGTTTGTAAGTTCTAAACCGTTAAAAAATATTGTACATAGTTTGCAAAAGGCAAATCATAAGATAATTTATGTAGAAAGTTTGCGGTTTTTTTTCTGAAATGGTCAAGCGACAAGTGCTGGACCACTTAAAATAAATTGACTCGTTAGTTCTCTTTACATGCAGGATGAGTTTGTTTGGTGTAACAGCTAGAGTGTTCAAAGCAAGTCCACTCTACCAGTGACGGATCAAGGGAGGTATGCCCCCCAAAGACAAATTCCTTTTCTTTGCAATAACACCATCCCTACTACTTATTTCCAATGAGCACAGAAATTGATAGAAAACTATGCAGCCTCCCGCCATATATGAGTTTTGTCATATACCCAAGAACTCGAAAACAGAAATACAAGAACAATCCGTTTTATTTATGACTGCAAAATGCAAATATTTGATTGAATCATTTCTCCTGATCTCAAAAATACGATTCCCAACTGAATTCTCATTCACAGTAAGCCACAATTTGCGACATCATCGATGAGCGAGTGGTTAGATTCCTGGTTTTTGAACGAACTGTGCGCAAATTCACTCCCGACCGACGTGTGTGAATTTTTAAAAGACGGAAATTCCCACAGTGTCCAAGTCATACAGGTGCTCGTCAAAATCAAATCCCTCTGGCAAAATCCTCTCCCGATGAGATCTCACTTCCACATCCGCAGAATTTGGATATTGTTAGTTGCGACCGACATCTGACAGGGATCGCGAGAATCCCATCAGGCGTATCAGGGGACGCCCACAGAAAGCGCCTGCTCAAAAAAGATCCCCAGGCCCGCGCCGCGTGGAAGGCTTCAGAGCACGTATGTAAATTGGGGACCAAATAGTCCCCTCATCTTTTCTCGCGAAACTTACTTTCTAATTCTACATGTAAATTGGGAATCAAAAAATCCCGTCACCTTTTCTTGCCAAACTTACTTTCTAATTCTACATATAACTTGGGGACTAAATTGTCCCGTCACCTTTCTCGCGAAACTTACTTTCTAGTTCTACATATAACTTGGGGACCAAATAGTCCCGTCACCTTTTCTCGCGAAATTCTGTAAAATTGGGAAGGGAGTTGTGTTTTAAAAATTTTGGCTTTGAAAATGCCCCTCGAAAATAAAGTGTCCCTTTCTACGTTTAACTGGAAGGGGATGAGATAACCGGCCATCAATTTACGTATTCCCTTCTCTGAGTCGGTTCCCAATTTACATATGGGTCGAACTCCTATTTTCCTTGTGGTCCCCAATTTACACAAGCGGGAATCGCCCGACTGCATCCCGCGGTCAGTTTTCCCTCACCCTCGTTTCCCAGCAAATGCACTTTTCGTTACCTGAGAAGGCATTACTCGACTCCTATTCCGTTCCGTTCATCCAGGATTTCGGAGCGAAAACATTTTTGTGAAGTTTGCATTGCATTCATTCGTGCAGATGTTCTCATTCCACTCCAGCAAAATTTTCGATCACAGGTAAACATGGTTGAATCTTTGAAATTATGTATGTTAAGTCTGTGAGGTAAGATGTTCATGATAGACGATTTCATGTTTCGTTTCCACGAACTTTTAAGCGGTGTGGGTTTTTTTTGGATTAAGCGGTGATATTCCATTAATATGCACATTTGATTGATAGCTATCATTACTTATCTTTATTATGTATCCTCAAACGCGTTGCTAAAATCAACTGATTTTGATTGTGAAGATATAAAATTTTTGATGAGAAATATTAATATTATCCAACTCTAAATGGAAGAGTTAAAATAAAATATCTGAGAAACATCTTGCCATTCTGTTGCACAAGCTCTAATTTTAACCTCCTCAGACGGCAAGTTAGCATCTGACTGACTTTCTTTTTCTTGGCTTCATATAAAAGTGGCTGCAAACCATTAAAATAGCAACTCTCAAAGCTGCAGTAGTGCAATTTTCATTTATCACAATGAGCTTCTCAAGCACTTAAATACTTGTGAAGAGATACGTCGTACAAAGGAAACGTTTGTTCACCTACTCAGTGGGTGGTGAACAAATTTAACATTCTGAATTAATCGCATAGGAATATTATTATTCTTAGAAACAAATAATCACAGCAATAATCGTAGCCGGCTGCTGAGAACCTGATGGCCAAGCACATATAACATAAATAAATAAATTAATAAAAAAATAAACCTCCGCGAGGAGGCATTTTAATCAAGCCAGCTGGACACAGAGGGAGAAGCAAGGCTTTCAAACCAATACCTACTGATATGCTAGGTTCTCACAAATAGTTTATAAATATTTTATAATGCCTGTAAAACTAATTTGGGTGGACTTAATATTAGCAGGTACTGGTCACACCGAGGCAGCAATAGCTCAGAGCACAAGCGACACTTGCAGGGGTCTTCAACCATTGAAAAATAAACAACTACTTGGGAAAACACGAATTGCTTTTCATGAAAGTTAATATTACAGCCTTTAGTATAGTGTTGTTCGTACATTGTTCGACGAATTTTGCAACGTATTTCTGTATTTGCAGAATCAAGGCTTCTCCCAGTTTCTTTCACTTTAAGTGACATTGCTTTATTTTCGGTAGGTGTAAAATTAATACATCGTTTACCCATTCTACTTACAACAATTTGAGTAAACTGTTTTAGCGAGTTAATTCAAGTTTTGATAATTTAAGTTTTGAATTTTCCAGTGATGTTTGAATTAGAGAGTCTAGTAAATTTAAAATCGAGAGAAGCTTTCTAGATTCACAAGGAATGTCGCGCTTATTCATTCTAGACTAAAAAATCTTTCGAAATGTTTAGGATGCAGTATACACAGACTCCACAATAAAGTACGTGATGTCCGAAGAGAAAAACCATAATCTTTCAAGCTTCTGTCTCGATATTATTTTATGAATATTACTAATCAAATCGATGAATTTTCAACATTGTATATAAATTATAAAAGTGATGATTATTTTTATTAAACTACCTCTGTTAAATTATCAAATATTAACAACATTTACTTATCACGCACTTCTGTTCTATCTACAGTATCAAAACTGAGTTTATAAAAATATTTTTCACGTAAAGCATCAACTGAAGGGGTTTTCCTTGTGAAATGAGAAACCATCGGACGATACACCATTGTACCTACAGCACTACACCTTAGTGGCCTGGGAAATAATGGATCTAAGTGTTTTTTATTTCGTCGCGCAATCAGGTTAAGGACTGCATACACACATTTTCTTGTGCCGAAGAAAACATGATCAGGCTACACAAATTTTCAAACGGCGGTTTTTCACCGACGAGTGTAAAGGGTTGAAGACCTCTGCTGAAGCGGTTAGGGCAGCGGCAAGCAGCGGCATCACACGGAGAGCACAAAGCGGCCAGAGCAAGGGGGTTGACTCGCCCCGGCTTCATGGGTAATTGCGTGTTTATTGCCGTGCAATAAACCTACAAAATGTGCAATGCAGCCTTGGGCACGACCATGACTTCGTGACCGACAAAGCTTACTGTCTCACGACGTTACTTTGTTTCAAGAGTATGGCCATTAATTCAAGACTTGCTTAGTGCAAGGAAAATACGTCGTTAAATGAATCGATTTTAAGAGTTTGCTAGTTTGTATTACATTTTCGAATGCAATTCATTTCAGCGGAACATTCTAATTAGATGTCACATGAATTTTAATAATAATTTTTTTGTAATAGATCATCGAATTTGAAATATTTTTACGTACGGCGTTCAAAAGAATATTTTGAATATTTTTAAAACTTTGAATATTTTGAATATTTGTCAAACTTTGAATATTTTGAATGTTTGTAAAACTTTGAATATTTCGAATATTTGTAAAACTTTGAATATTTTGAATATTTGTTACACTTTGAATATTTGTAAAACCCTGAATATTTCAAATATTTGTAAAACTTTGAATATTTTGAAAATGTAGAATATTAGTGACTTTTGAATATTTAGAAACTTCTGAATACTTGGATAATTTTGAAAATTTGTAAAACTTGATATATTTTGAAGAGTTAGGATGTTTGTAAACTATTGAATATTTGGAAAAGTTTTAATTTTTGGAAATTTTTGAATACTTGGTTTTTTTTTGAATATTTATAAAATTGCATTAATTTAGTTTATTTTAATAGATAGAATTGCTGATAAAAATGAATATTTCTGGTTCCTAAGCCGAGTCGGGCCACGTGGCGAGCCAATCCGCGCCGCTCTCGGCCGCCCCGCGCCCCCCGCCGCGTGCGTCGCGCCACCTACCGCCCTCCTGGTAGTCGCCGCCGCCGCCGTCGCCGTCGCCGCCGTCGCCGTTGCCGTCGTACACGAAGCCGTTGGGCTCCGGGTTCTCGTAGTCCAGCTCCTCGGCCTCCGGCGCCGCCTCCGAGGCCCCCTCTGCGCATGCGCGTTCAAACAGACAGCTGACGAACGCCGCGCGGCATGCGCGGGGAAGCAACCGCCCCCAGTCTCTTTCCTCACGTAGGAAGCAACCTCACCCCAGTCTCGTCCTCACCACAAGGTACCCCAAGGAGTACCACTGTACCACAGGAGTACCGGAGTACCACAAGGTAGTGTACTCGGCCCTATCCTACACCAGCTCTATACTACTGATATATCAAAATCAGATAAAACAACCATAGTCGCTTTTGCAGATGATACGGCCATATTAGCTTCGGATGACGACCCTAATGTCGCATCAAGACATTTACAACAACATTGCCAAAAAGTGGAAAATAAAAATCAACGAAAATAAATCAGTCCAGATAACCTTTACCCTGAGAAAAAAAACAAATGCCCTAATGTCTACATCAACAATAATCCAATAGTACAGATGGAAAGTGTAAAATACTTGGGAATACATCTAGACAAACGGCTAACATGGAAGCATCACATCTTAGCCAAAAACATGCACCTACAACTTCAAATAAGAAAACTATACTGAATACTAGGATACCACTCAAAACTATCACTGGAAAACAAACTGTTGATTTATAAAGCTATCATAATCCCAATACGGACCTACGGCATCCAGATCTGGGGCACAGCAAGCAAGAGTAATCTCTCGATCATCCAGAGATTTCAATCCAAGACCCTAAGAATGATCGCGGCAGCACCATGGTTCATCACAAATGCAGCACTACACAATGACTTAAAAATGCCCACTGTCTTGGAAAGAATAGAATTTATCAGCTCAAACTATCTCCAGCGCCTTGAAAACCATCCAAAGCACCTAGCCCTCAACATCCTAGACAATAGTGCAGATATCTATCGACTAACCAGACCCTCACCCATACAACTCCCATATAGATTCTCAACAAATAACTGAAACACTACCCTCAGCTAATAAACTATTCCACTTGCAGCCAACCCAAAATAATACTTGCTTTTTGTTATAGTATGAAGGAGTAGATGAAGAGTACCGATGGGATACCTTCACTGGAAATCATTGTCATAACAATTCTACAACATCACATTTACTTATTATTTTGTAAAAAAAATAGATTGTAAATTTTAGTGATAAATAAAAAAACCTTTTCTCACGTGAAATTATTGTCATGGGTTTGCAAGGAACCCAGGATCAGTAGAAATGTTAAGAACAACGGTTTATTAAAATAAAATTACATTACCAAATACCTGCTCTTTAGAATGCTTTATGTCGAGCGAAAATAAAATATTCGTAGTTCTATTGAAATCTGTCAATATAAAAAAGCACTCGTAGTTGATAAAGGCAAGGGGACTTATTTGAGGATTTCCAGAGCAGCGTTGCTTTTTATTTTGGCTGTTTCAGGAGTGATAACTGTAAAAAAACTGAAAAATGCTACATTTTGAAATGTTAACTTAATTAAATAACAGAAATATAAAATGTATCAATTCCAATTAGGCTGTAATACAAACAAGCTAATCCACAAAGATAAACGGTAATTTTTCTCTGAGTACATTTCACGAAGTCCTATACTTAAACGTGTTTGGTGCATATTTCCAGAGCGGAATAGTTAACATATCTAACGTGGCGCTGGGTCTATGCAGGTGCTCTCGTCAAGAACGGACTTCTACACACTATCGAAAGAAATAACTGGAGAAAAAACCAGCACTATTACACAAATTCTCAAGCCCAGCCATTGTTATGTGAATGATTATTGCGAAGTACAATGTGGTGCGTCAAACGAGAAGCGAACCGTCTTTAAAATCACTCTCTCCTGCCTCTCACTCTCTCCTGCCCACGTCTCTCCCCTGTCGACATTCCTTTCATCACAACTGCGTTCCATACGTCCTAACCACGTTCCGTCCGTCTCGCCTCCATTCCGTCAAAGTTCCATTCGTCCCACCCCATATTCCAACCATCCAGTCTACGTTCAGTCCGTCCCGGCCACGTTACATGCTTCTCGCCCGACATTCCATCCGTCCCACCCACGTTCTGTCCGTCTCGGCCCCGTTCTGACCATAGTCCATTCGTACCGCCCTCTTTCCATCCCGTCCCGCGCACGTTCCATCCTTCCCGTCCACGTTCCATCCATCCCGTGCATGTCCCATCCACGTTCCATTCTAACCGACAATGTTCTATCCGTCCTGACTATGTTCTGCCCATCCCTGCCACTTTCTATCTGTCCCGCCTACGTTCCAAGAGTTCCGCCCATGCTCCATCCCATTTACGTTCCGACCGTCCCGGCCACGTTGGATCCGTCTCGCCCACGTTCCGTCCGTCCCACTCACGTTCCATCCATCCCGTCTACGTCCCATCCACGTTCCATTCTAACCGACAATGTTCTATTCGTCCTGACTATGTTTTGCCCGTCCCAGCCACTTTCTATCTGTCCCACTCACTTCCTTTCTATCTGTCCCTTCCATCCGTCTCGCCCGTGTTCCATCCCGTCCTCGTTCCGACCGTCCCGGCCACGTTGGATCCGTCTCGCCCACGTTCCGTCCGTCCCACCAGGTTCGTCCGTCCCGTCTACGTTCAATCCATCTCGCCCACGTTCCGTCCGTTGCGTCCACGATCCATTCGTGACGCCCGCACTCCAACCCGCCAACACCTCGCCGATCGACGGCAGCATTTTCGGCCCTCGTGCGCCCGCCGCCGTGTCCTCCCTCGCGGCGCCCGCCCTCGCCCACAAGGCGGGCGCTGCCGAGCATCTCATTAAAGTGCATTTGCGCCCCCCCCGCGCCGCTTTACTAATGACCGTCCGCAGCACCCGCAATTTCACGGGGAGTCGCTCACGGAATCGAAACTACTACAGCGGCCTCCGCGAGGGAACCCGTTTCCTCGCTCTCGCTTCGCGCCTTGTAATTACGTCCGCTGAGGACAGTCTGCGGCGTTTTGCTAGTCAGTTGTAATTTCAGTATCAAAACAAGCTGCTCGCTGAAGACGTTTCTTGTCTTTAGAAAGGCGTGATCGTAGTAGTGGTCCTAGGACCACAGCTCAGAGCAGCTGCTGACACACGGGTGTCACCGGGACCATGGGCAACACTTCAAACTCAGTTCTTGGAACACAATTAGGTTGGTACAGAGGGTTCTCGCCCCTACTTCCAACGTGACGAGCTCGTCTCATATCTCTCATTATCCCCTAGTAAGAACACTTGTCTTGTTTTGTTATTACTAATTACCGAATGATGAACGCGACAGGATTAAAGTTTCTAGTCGAAATGCTCTTTGATGCTGCTTTCTTTACAAGATTTTCAGCACAACTTTCAGAACAAAAGCGAAACTTCTTCTAATCGCAGGAGAAGCGATAGTGTGTTTTCGGTACGATGCCGTTAGAGAACGAAATGGCTCTGGCTATGCTTCGGGTCACGATGCTCCTATTCAGTTCTTTGGGAATACCTGCTTCAGGAGATACTCGTACCAGATCAAAAACGGTTGCTAGAAGACATGGCGGACAACTGTCTTTTGCCTTGTCCGGTCAAGGTATGAATCATAATGTCAAATGAGGCTACGAGAGATCCTATATTTAACATAAAAAGATAAGGTAAAAACGGTGACGTGTACTATTCTCACGTTGAAAAGTTCAATACAGCCAAAAAATAATTCATTTTTCTTTCCAATCCACTATAATGAGTTCAAAAAAAAGAAAAAAAGGACTCGGAAGTTTGTTACATTTGATCTATTATTGAGTAACAAGGTCAATTAATTATTTTAACTTTGGTTGTAAATTATTTACTTAAATCAAATTAAATTACTCTTAATTAAAAGACATATTCATTGTAAATATTTCACATTCATAGGAAACGAAAAACTGTTCATTTACCCGCTGCCACTTACTGCATTGAAGATGTTTGCTAGAGACTGCGAAACGTTTTTGTGGAATTAAATTTATCTCAAGATATTCGTCAATAAGCATGGACTTTAATAGTTATTCTTTGTCGGTAATACAAAATCAACACTTCATCACTGACAAAAAATATGCATCAAGTAACTTTATTTTCTGAATGTTCCCACCCAAAAACATCGAAACACTTCATAAATCGACAATCTCAACAGCAAGAATGTGAAGAATGTGTCCAGACAACAGACATCTAGGCAATACCAAGACACTAATCGTACGGTCTCCAGACGTATACCAGCGTAATTGAGAACCGTGTACTGAGAAACAATGAGAAAAAGTAATGCCTTCAACCAGCAGTTTTCAATGCGCACCGAAGTATGAAGTGAACGACACTGCGGAATGAAGCCTAACCAAAGAACTACCCTTTTCTCCCTCCCACTTCGTACATAACTTGCAAATAGTGTAGTAAATCGTAAATACTAATTACTTCGCTCTCTTGAAGGTTCACAGTAAACAGCATCTTAAGTATCCTTCGGTAGCTGAATTCTTAGCGTAACGAGATCGTTTTGTGGTTGGAATATGCGTTTAATTTTACGTGAACCGTTTTACCCTTCCGGTCAAACGAGGTCCGTGATCACAAATCTTGGGGTGAAACTATTACGAGCAAAACCCTTACCGGATTCACATTTAGTGAAGCTTTAAAGATTTATTTAAATAGGAGACATAGTTATCCCGAACAATTAAAACTTGGTGTAAGTAAGCGCCTTCGGAGTACGGTTAAATACGGTAATAAACAAACTTGAATGGGAAAAATTGGCGCATTTTCAGAAGTACTCGAGCCGCACGCAGCGATCCATACACGGTCAAGCCAGACTTGACGATCCTGCGATACATCAGTTGTAAAACAGTCGCTGCTGCTTCTGGCGTCTTTGTCGCACAATAATACATCGATATATCTTGACAGGCGGACGGTCGCACGCACGTCACGTCTGGCTTTCATTGAGTAGATTTAGATTTAGATTTATTCTGTCCAAAAACAGTAAAAACTGTATGTGACTTAGGGGGGGAAAGATTATTTGCACACGTTTTCTTGACTTCCAGTTGTCTTTCCCGTCATTTTAACTATAAATAGTTGAAAGGTGAGTAAAAGTTTAACATAAATAAATAAAAATAAATTTTAAAAATTGCAAGATTAGCAATATTTGAAAAATAGTCGTTTTTGTTTCTGAGTTATAGAAAACTTATTTGCATCGGGACACGAATTGCAAGTATGATTTTTCTGCATTGCTAACAAAATAGCAAGCGCCCGTATCTCTACTCTTACCATTACAAGCAAAAGTAGAGTTCAACAAAACGTGCGCATAGTGAAGCTACATTTACGTCCAGAAGCAAAAGAAGGGAGCCATCTTAGCATTTGCTCAATGGATCAGGGAAACTGGACAAAAACCTGATCGAGATGGGGGTCATTGACCCGAAAGCTAAAGTACATTATTTGCTACAAACATATTAAGTATTTAAAAAAATATACAATACAAATGTAAACTAATTCATTATATATCACTGTTTTGTTAAAATAAACACTTTTTTCTTTTTTATAATCAGTGTAGTCTCTAATTGTCCACAAACAATTATGCAGCAGAAAAGATTTTACTTTTAACTTAAATTTGTGAACCGAATTCAATTGTTTAATGTCATCTGGCAGTGTGTTGAAGGCCGCTTAACTCAATGAGCTTTGAAAATATTTGGAGGAATGTAAATATTTAAGAATATAATGTTGTAGTTCAAAATAAATTTTTTCAAAATTTTTAAAAAAGCAATAAATTTAAAAAAGTTATGACCAAATGTGAAAAGAAATGATACATTTTTGAGAGGCGTACAATTGTGCGGGTTGGGAGTTTGAGTTCTCCACACGCGTGTCTTCGGAGTGTCTCGTCCAAAGGGGACTGCGTCAGAGTCGCAGGGATGTGACCAGGGGGTACTTACGCGCTGCAGCGGTTGGAAGACGCCCGACTAGTAGCACGCCTAGGGCGAGGGCGACGGCGAGGGCGATGGGCGACGTACGGGCCCTGTAACACAAGCAACCAAGCCGTTCAAACACCCACAAGGTAAGGAATGCGTACACTCTTGAAATGTACTGGAGGAGCACATTATAAATGAAGGAAAATCTAGTACGAGCACACACACGCGAAAAAAATGCAGGCAACACCGGAGTAGATTTTCTACGCGTTGGTCTGAAACGTTTAAATTTAGTGTCCCTTACATATGACTCAATGAACTCAAGGAACCCTCCAAGGACGAGAATAATTTTTCATCAAAAATGTTGAATTGCTTTACGTCTTTTAATCCAACAGCTTTACTTTAAGCCTCAAAAAATGTCCAAAAATTATTTCACGCATCAGTGAGGAGAGGGAGAGTGTGACGTATTTGTCACATTCGTCCTTGGAGGGTGTGAATATTGTACTGGGATAAAAGAGAGAAAATATTCACAAGGCGACCTTTTATTTGCTCTTACATGTAGATACTGAGCAATTGCAAGAACATGGAAAAAAGCGAAATAAGTGACAATATCTTCCAAATTATGTATAGTAAATAATTACAAGATCGGTAAGACTCAATTGCAAACCAGTAAACAAACTATCTGTAATTATATATAGAACAATTTCAGAATTCAGAGCATGTTCGGACTTTTCAGAGAACGAGATTTGTTTCAGTAGACGTGTTAGCATCTCATTCAAGTTATTAACGAACCTCCCAGAAACCTAAAGTGTACCTCGGAGTTGGGAAGCGCGGTTCACAATTTGAGATTACTACGATGTATCAAAACTCAACGCAGAACATTCTTGTTTAGAGAAAAGGAATTACTACATCAATGTTCATAGTAGGCGTTTAACTAAATATATCACGTCACACATAAAGCAATTTTATAGTAGTTGTGAAAAAGCCCACGAGATGATGGCCGAACCGCCATCCACGATGGAAGTGCAGCTGATCCCGAGCAGCAGACAAACACCGATCACTAAAGCCTTCGCTACTAGACCACAGCCGCAATGCTGCCAACCAAACTCTCGAAATACGAACTCGTTCTCCAGGAGACTTGGTGGCGAAACCTTACGAACGCATCCCAAAAAAAATTTAATTCTTTAGTAAAAACGTGTAATCGTTCTCACTAGAACTCGGAAAGACTTAATGAAATACTGTCTTTCTGCATTTAATTTTGCTCTAGTGACCAAAAATTATGGTCATTTACTTATATCGTGGTTAAAAATCTGTGAAGAAAGTGGCATTTTATTATTATTATTATTATTATTATTATTATTATTATTATTATTATTATTAAATAGAAAGAATGTCGCAATACGACTGCTGAAACGTGAGCAACTGTGCTTAGGACGCGACGTCTCCCGGGCAGGCAAAAATCTATTGGCTCCGGCTACGTAAACCTACGCTTACATTATTTGAATATTTTGTTAAATGTTCTTCTGATTATTCAATTCATTATTGTCACGGCAGATATTCTTCACGAGGCGTTGGCCGCAAGTACATCTCAATGACGCTGTTTTTAATCGTCTCCTAACGCATGGTCGTCCCAGTGCTTTGCAATTAATGTGAAAAAAAACAGACTTTTTTCTGCTCTTGACCTACCTTTACTCACAGCCTTGCATGGATTGGTCTCGAGGCGCCTCAAAAAAAGAAAAAAATAATGAAAGAAAAAAAACTCGTTTGACTAGGTTTCCCGTCTACACACTCATTAAAGTCTTTGCCAAAATGTTCCATGTTCCCTTTATTTATTTCGTTAATTTCTGAGAATCGAGAAAAATTATCTGACGGTATTTAATTCTGAAAGTACGTCGAAGTCTAAGTGAGGGGATGGGGGTGAGGGTGGGGACAAAACAAAAATTCATTTATTCATTCTGGAACGTCTTGAGTAGAATTGTACATGAAGCTGGCACGTTTACAAAAATTGGAAAATGTTTGCTCAAAATAGATTAAAATTCATGTTTTATAACACGATTGAGTAATATTGCCATGCCTGTAGTAAGTTTTATTATTTCATTTTGGCTTGCATGTATCATAGCATTTGGCATTTCAACATTTGACATCGTTGCTACGAACATATCTACATTGCTGATAACAGAATAGTGAGAATCACGATATCCTATTAGGTCTACAAAACAAACAAATTTGAATAAAAGTTTCGAATTTTTCAAATATCTAACGATTTTGGGAAATAATTTATGTTTTAAATCATGAAAAGTTTAGAACAAAAATAGCTTCGTGTGAAAATAACTTTTTTACAAAACGTGTTTCAGCTGTGACACCATTGCCACTGCTGTAGAAACCAATTGGAAATATTTTAGAAGTTTATTTTCAGCGTGTTATTATTATTTTGAAAATAACACTTTTGGATTAGATAAAATAGTCCGAATAAAAAATATAATTTTCAAGTTTTAATGAATACTAGAACAAACTGATACAAACAGTAAAGGAAATCTTAGTAGTTTCAGCTGAGATCGTGTGGTAAATCAACTTCATATAAGAAAATTATTTGTAAAATCGATCGGACAAGTTCAATGCACGTTACACAGTCATGTAAGGTCCCTCTTCTCTGTAAACTCTTCTAAACGGCTCCCCATTAAAAATCTTTTAACTTATTCAGTTCGGACCGCAATCCACGCAAACCGCTAGGCTCTTCATGACCTTTCTATCGGCGACAAGCACACTCATGGAGCGGATTTTAGAACTAATTTTAGTTATTTATTCGGAGTCATCGTTATTAATTACATTAAGTACATTTCAAATTGACCATAATGTCCAAACCAGGGCATAGAACAAACACATACTTACGAGAAAGTATTTTACCTAATGAAATTTTTGCACAGCGTAACGTAAAACGTGATTACAAATCACGTGATCGGTAGTGTGTGCTGTGTAATACACTGCAATAGCGAAGCATTGCCGGGTTCACTAGTACGTAATAAAAATGAACGTTTGATCTTTCAGTTGACACGGTTCTGGTTTGATGTCGTGGGCATAAGAGATTCCAATGAGTTCACCTCTGATTCATATTCCACGCCCGGCCAAGACGCGCCTCATCCGGGAGGCTTTCCAATTGTTAGCGCGCGCGTGAAGAGGGATGGGGTTTGCGACGAATGCTCGCGTGTCTGTCTCCCTTCCCTCTCGGGTCGACACTCAGCAAGGGCCCGCGCAGATCTCTTTCAAATGAGGCCGCAGTTCGCATCTGAACCCGCGCCCGGATTTCCACCAGGGTGGATGTCGACATTCAGTTCAGTGGTGAATCCGGGGGTGGCATGGGAGCCATGCTCACCACAATAGGTCTAGAGTTTTCGATTGTTACCTTTTTATTTAGCAAAATTGGTTTAAATATTTGTTTTAGAATTGGGCAGTTATTTACAAAAAATAATATTGTATAGTATCGTATAAAATGTGTAAAAATAATATAAAATGTAATATAAAAAAATGTTTATGTATTTAACAAAAATCTATGATTGCCCACTCCAAAATGATAGGCTGGATTCAGTCCAGCA
Organism: Gryllus bimaculatus; assembly: GCA_017312745.1. Classification (NCBI taxonomy): domain Eukaryota; kingdom Metazoa; phylum Arthropoda; class Insecta; order Orthoptera; family Gryllidae; genus Gryllus; species Gryllus bimaculatus. Next base: position 1,757,293 of record BOPP01000101.1, read on the forward strand.
ATGCTTCGCAATTACAGTGCATTAAATAAATACAATTCAAGTTGAAAATAAATGTATTCAATGAAAATTAACTGTTTTAACTTCACTTTGACAACGTATTAACCACATTTTACTTTATTACACTTCACTTTAAAAAACAAATCAATTTGGTTCAGACTTTCTGCTTTCTAGATCGTAACTTCTATGTTATCCGATATTATGAGCCGAAGCGAGACGTGTAGTTCAAAATGATATCTGTAAATCGCACTTCAAGCAAGGTCCCATGGGATCGGCGTAGAGCCCACCTCGTCGATTAACTTTGCAAAATCAACGACCGCACAAGTCCAATTTAATTCAATCAACTCTTTAAGTACTCCCTATACTAACAAGAACAAAGAGTGAACATTTCAACAAAATAGGTCGAGTAGATGTCACCGACATACGCATATTTTTTTAGAAGGCTACCTTACAATGGCGATGGAACGCATTAGTTAATCAACCATTTTTCTAGGCAGCAAAATAGGGTTTTTGCTTACCAGAAAATTTTGCCAATGGGGTTGATCAGTATAGTACATACATACATGCATAGATTCTAAGGGAGCTTTGCCCAAAGAACCTTTGATGAAATCCCTAATTTTAATTCAATTTTGCTCTTTTATTTGGTTTTATTCCTGCAAAATTTTACAAGTGTCTTCAACAACTGTTTTTTGGGGGTCATGATCTTCGGGTGTCCCTCTTCCTCATGATATGCCAGCAATTTCTACGGGATGGATTAATTGATTAGTGTTGGCTTGCCAAGGCCATTAGTCCCGTAACAGTAGTGCATGTTTTTAAATAGCTGGAAGCTTCGGGAATCTTCTCAGGTCACGTGGAGAGATCCGGCACCGACCTATAAGTCGGCAAGATTTTTCCAACAAGATATCTCCCACCAGCTGGGCAGCGCTCCAGTCGGGTCAAACTCTAAGCAACCGACTTGTTTCCCGGCAAGTGTGGTAGTGTGGAACGTGTGTGTGTGTGTGTAAGAAAGGAATGAAGATAAGGCAATGAAAAGGAAGGAAAGATCGCGCGCGGGGGTCCGTGGCCATTTGTTAGGCTGATTTGTTAGGATGATGCTCCGGCATTTGCCTGATATTGACTAGAGAAATCGCAGAAAACTACCGATCACACCAGCTGACCGCTCGAATTCCCCTCCAGACAGCGGCCGAATTCGACGTAGCCGTCTAGAGCTGCAGTGACATCATTTGATGCCCTGAGCCACGTAAGCGGGTCTACGGGATGGACCTATCGATATATTTCGGAAGGTGGTTATAGTAGTTGAAGGAGACCATCACGTCAACCCCATCACATCTACACCGTGAAAAAACCTCTGCTTTACCCGGGAGTCAATCCCGCAGCCCTGGGCCCTGCTCTCATATTTGGATGTTTCTTTCTGCTGGCCTCTTGCGGTGCAAATACAGTGTGTGTTGTAATTACTGGTCTCTATTTTCCATTGTGTTGTGTCGTGGTATGCATGTACCTCACGCATCAGCTCCGAACTCGATTCCATTCAGCAATTCCTGTCTACACCGCGATAAATAGTGCGAGGGTAGTGTGCCTCGGGCGCGAGGCTCAACGAGATTACTGGTCACGGCTACTGACGCGTTCTAGGAGAAACCTGGACTTTCTCTAACCAGTTATAAGCATTGATGGTCATTGACTTTGTTTTTATATATTTATTTATTTATTTATTTATTTTTGCAAAACTGACACTTGTCAAGATTTGGAAAATAATTGTACTTTATAATATTATATTTTCAATTATTTAAATTATACAATTTAGCCCTGGGGGTATGGAAAATGAAATGATGGTAGTGAGAGGTGAAAGGACCACACGCACATCCAGACAAACATAAATACTCCCAAGGCCGGAATCGAATACGCGATCAACTGGTCCGAGACCGCTATGGCACTACTGCCGTAGCAATCACGGCTATTATTATTATTATTATTATTATTATTATTATTATTATTATTATTATTATTATTATTATTGGTGCATATGACATTACGTTACAAGATTAACGTGTGTAATCTTAACAGATCAGCTTTTTCAGCCGTATTCTTCAATACGACAAGGTCTTGACGTGTGAATTATGAGATGATAGGATGATGATGAGGGATGAAGGGATAATCACAAATACGACCATGTCTAGGCAGGGCTCGAACCTGCCGCCTCCTAGGCGAAGACGACGGCTGCCGAACCGTCTGCGTCACGGGGACGACTTTATTATTATTATTATTATTATTATTATTATTATTATTATTATTATTATTATTATTATTATTATTATTATTGGTGTATACGACATTACACGTTACAAGATTAACGTGTGTAATCTTCACAGATCAGCTTTTTCAGCCGTATCCTTCAATACGACAAGGTCTTGACGTGTGAATTATGAGATGATAGGATGATGATGATGAGGGATGAAGGGATAATCACAAATACGACCATGTCAAGGCAGGGCTCGAACCTGCCGCCTCCTAGGCGAAGACGACGGCTGCCGAACCGTCTGCGTCACGGGGACGACTTTATTATTATTATTATTATTATTATTATTATTATTATTATTATTATTATTATTATTATTTAGTTTCTTTCAACAGTTTCAATTTGAAAACTACATCGACCGAAAACTAACATGAAATTTGAAATTCATATCAGTTCGTAAATGTATTGCATTCATGGTTTCATTGATGTTAAAGTTAATGGTTCCACATTTCCGTTGACGAGACCGTTTCGTTGCGAACGAGGCTTCGCCACAACGCGCGCCGCGTCGCGTCGCGGTGTCTGCTGGTGGCGCTGGCGGCGGCGGAGGCGAGCACATGGGGCGCGGCGCGGAGCTTTTTGAGTGGGAGGGGGAGGGGAGGGGAGGCATTCCCTGGCGGGCGGCGACTGGCATTTCGCGCGCCTCTGCCGGCGCCACGCGCGCACACACTGGGCCCAAACTGGCGCTCACACGCACTGGCGCATCTGGTTCTCACACGCAATCGCTTACGTTGATTCGTGATTCCGCGGCGCGTCAATGACGAGTTTCATTAGTCCCATAAGTGTAGTGCATCTTTAATTCGGGGAGAGGTGATCTTACACGACTGGATTCGTTATTCCCGTAAATGTAGTGAGCGTTTTATCCCAGGTATCAGTTCAGCCACTATCTGGAGGATAATTCTATCGCTCTGCTGCTCTGATCAGTATTTTTTCGCAGTTTTTCCAAATCAACACCAGGCGAATGCCGGAGCAATTCCCTAACAAACACAAACGGGTCAGAGGTCGGGCGAGAGTTTTCCTTTCTCTTACTTGTCCTATCCTCACCTCTTACTTACACACGCGTACATTTACATGCACTACACTACCACACACGCCGAGAGACCGGTTGGGAGCTTACAGTTGATTCCGGGAAGGGAGGTGCCCAGTTTGCGGGAGATACCTGGTTGGGAAAATCCCTGCTAGATGACAAGAAGGTCAGCGCTGGATCTCACCATCCGACGGAAGTTTATCGTCCTTCCACTCGAGGAAAAACATGCACTACACTCACGGGGCTTCGCTGTAGACGCGCCTGTAATCACTAATCAATCAAGCAAATCAACCATTCAATATACTCGACGCAATTTCCGACCATGGGCTTTCGCTGCGTGCGCACTGTGCGTGGAGCTGGTCGGGTCGCGTCGGGTCGGGCCGGGTCGGCGCGCGGCCACGCGACATCTGCTGCATCTATTACCATACCCGCACAATCCAAATAGCGCGCGTGCATAGGTCGTTCCTTGGCGCTGTCACCCGTCGAATGCATCGGTGACGTCAGCCCTGCCTGTCTTCAGATCAACCGCCGCGGCGGCGGAATAATGATGCGGGGCAACTGTACGTCGGCCGCTTAGACGAGAAAGTGCATGGCATCAGTCAGGAGCGTTTTGCTGCACGGCTGAGACACCTCCAAAAATTTTAAAAGTCACCGTTTTTCGTGCTGTCAGCATTTCATAACTTCCTCTTTTTAAGGAGTTCCTTTTCAAGCTCGAGAAAGTAAAAATGATCCGTTTATATTGATCATCGCATCCGGGGGGAAGACAAGTATCAGTCTTCCCAGTATCAGTCTCAAGACATCAATCTGCAACTGTACATCGGCAGCTTAAACGAAAATGTGCATGACATCAGTCAGGCACGTTTTGCTGCACGGCTGAGACACCTCCAAAAATTAATTTTTTTTGCAGCATTTCATAACTTCCTCATCTTAAGAAGTTCCTTCTTGAGCACGAGAAAGTAAAAAACGTACCGTTTATATTGGTTTTCGCATCCGAGGGGGGGGAGACGAGTATCGGTGTTGCTCAATGCATCAATCTCTTTTAAATAACTGTAGGGAGATTTTCTTGAGTTTAGGTCAATAATAAACGTCATGATCAAACCTAAATAACGTTTATTATTGACCTAAACTCAGGAAAATTTCACTACAATTAATTAACGAGTTCAAGAAATCAAGCACTTTTAAATAATGTTCCGGTTTCGGTTAATACAATATCTCGGTTATTGACACAAAAATTATTTCGTTTTGTGACTGTTACAAACGGGTCATTTTGATTAAAATATTAGCTTGAGACTGACTTCTTCCTTTTTTAATTTATATGCGTCCAGGCCGGTACTATGGACACGCTCTCTCAATAAGAATCGGATTTTAGAACAAATTTTAGTTTCTAGTTTGTTTATTTGTGTGGCCATCCTTGTACCTCTAAATCTTCTTCACAGGCACAGCAGCGCAGGGAGGGCCTTGGCTGTCTCCGCGTATTTTTATCCTTGCGTAAGCGTTGTTGGTATTTGCGTAGTCGTCATTGTTAGGGAAGATTTTCTTATTGGCTTCGTAACAATTGTTTTACAGTATCAGAGTCTGTGACACTCCACCCCCCCCGTAACCATTCAAGTGATGATTTGTTATTTGGCTTTGTCTCTCCTAGAAAGACTGGTTTGAACATTACTAAATCTATCATTTTGATTACGGTAGGGGAGCGCACTGTAAATAAATTTCACTTTCCTGAATGTACAGAACATCAGCCATTTTTTTATACAAAACACTTTCGTTTTTAACATTCACTGTACATTGGCTCTCGAATATAATATTGTTAATGCCTTTTACCTTTGCCTTATGGAACTGCAATTTGCAAGTCTATTTTATATTTACGTTTTTGCGCAGTCTTCTGTATCTAGTATGAATTCATTTATTTAAGATGTGTACAGAATTAAAAATATTCTTCTTTACATTTTATTATTATTATTATTATTATTATTATTATTATTATCATCATTATTATTCGCGTATGGGCCTCTACTAGCCACGCATTTGTCTCTCCGAAGCCCAGTTATATTATATCCTGGACACATCAACGCCTTTACATTATATTGTAATATCTCTCACTTAGCCTGCTCAAAATAGTCATGCAGTTGGACTGTCTGGAGGAGAATTCTAGCGACCGGCTGCTGTTGTGGTTGGTCCAATCAAATCCTGGCGCATGACGGAGGTGTCGGAATGTCGGAGGAATACTGTAAGAAACGGGCCACGGAACGCGTGCGATCTTTCCTTTCTCTTCCTTGTCCTGTCCTCTGCCCTTACTGCTTATATTCACGTACACTTAACTACTACACATTCCGGGAGGCCAGTCGGGAGTTAAGAGCTTGTCCCGATTAAAGCGCTGCCACGCTGGAGGGAGATATCTGGATGAGGAAAAACCATCACGCCTAAGGGTGGGTCGACGCCGAATCTTGCCCACCAGCGGAGGGAAATCACCGCCACCTCAAGCGAAAAAACTTGCACTACACTTACGCGACTAATCACCATAGCAGTTGACGCGCCGGGAATCATTAAGCAATCGATGATGAAACCAGCCGTTAAGAATGGTTTTTGCTCCTTCGTTTGGTTGCCATAAGAATAAGACGATATAACACATTAGTTTACGAAACCATAATAAGAAGCGAAAGAACAGTAGAAAACGCTGTGGATTCAGTATCTTCCGGCATCTAGATTTATTGTAATTTTTTAATACCAATAGGAAACGCTTTTCTGGCATTAATTTCCTTTTCAAATAATGACATACATTTTTGATATCCCTAATATATTAACGGAAATGCTACTTTCGAAATAACTATAAGACTTATTCGCTGATAAAATTTAAAAGACAAAAACGGAATTTGTTCCTCGTGAAATTTATCTTGTGATAGTGATTTGTTAAGCTAAGACAATTCATCACTCATCTCAATTAATTATGTGAACCATCCTTTACAATTTCGTTATTACCGCTGAATGCTAGGTTGGTTTATCAATTTCAATAAAATTAATTATGTGGCCCAAACTCGACACAATACTCAATTTTATGAAAATAATTATGTTGAAGGTTTCAAACAGACGTAATCTCCAAATAATGACGAAACAGCTTAACGTACCAACACATTCAGAAAAAAATGTATCCTCCTACAAAGGCAGTAACCTTTATGCATCCTAGAATTGGCCCACTGTTCTAACTACTACATAAATCCTTTTAAACAGAGACTGAGGAACGAAGAGATAAAGCAGTTCCGTGCAGTGGGTGGGTACCAACCACATGGATTGATGGGTAGGCAGCCACAAAAGATGCGACGTATTGAGTGCAAAATTGTTACCTACTGGTCGAATTTAAAACATGTTGGCGACGCCTGCAATTCTTCGGAGCGACGTGAGGTGCGGGGGTCAGGGCTTTCAAGAGGCAACGCCCCCATTTCTTACCTCCGACGCCCACACGGATCTCGCAGCGCAGGAGCGGACAAACACACGCCCCCCACACACACGCTCTTCCAACCCCAACACACAAAGGTGGGAGAGGGGGGTAATAAACGTAACTGCACTATCGGTGCCCGTCTTTTGGAGGTCAGTGGGAAATAATTAAATTTAAATTATCGTTCTCCATGTCGTGGCGGGAAGAACATTCCTTCACGAACGTCATACGATGGCGCAGGTCTCATATTTGTTGAAATCTGAATTTTTGAAAGCCGAAAAAGGTCGAAATAATGCGAGAAAAGATGTGCTGATGTTGCACCACTCTTTTTTATACGGATACGAAACTAGCTTTTGTATGAATTGCTATATTGAGGAAGGGGAAGCTAACCAATTGAAGCAGTATTCTGAGATCGATGTTAAGAAAACAATACAACAAATTTGTCTCTAATGATACAATTCGGTTTACGTTTTTCATAAACGATGCAACCTAAAGATTATTATAACTAATTGAAATTTCTCTCGAGGTTCCAAGTGTACACTGTGTGTTGGTCCCTCATCTGTACATATTTACAGATCCCAAGAGCTTGCACCTTACACAAGTCAACATTAATCCTGAAGATCTACCACGGCGAAACTGTTGGAAACATCTTTCCTGAGTTTCACACGATCGAGATAAAAAAGTGTGTTCTTGCCTACTTTCCCCATTGCTCTCTTTCTTCTGTTAGATGAGTGAAAGTTTTCGACGTAGTTTTACAATTTAATATTCCGCCTGCTCCCAAACCTCCATTCCAACTTAATGTGTCACTTCACATAGTAGTATTTGCGTTTAATTCATTTTTCGTTTCGACGCCGGTTTATCCTTCAAGATGCGACCAAGTTACAGCATCTCTATTTCAGTTAGCCAATTAGATCGATTTACATTTTTTCATTTCGAAGTCATGACAAGCATTTTTCTTTACGCATTTGTTAACATAATATTTTTATGATATTTACTTGTTGGTATAACGTTTGTAACTATGTCTTACACCGAGAAGTCAACACAAGTAGTTCCCAGGTGTTCGGCACTGTTTTCTTTGCGTTGCAGTCTTTTTATTGGTTGAGATGTAGTATAAAGGCATAGCTTGTTATTGTTACAACAACGACTATGCATTTTAAAATATCTTGACCTTTTACATTGCATACCTCTTAATAAAATCGTAATATTTTACTTTCTTGAATATTAATATTATTAAGGAAAATGCCTACATACGTATTATAGGAAAATAATTATAATACTGCAAAAATCTAATAATGTTTTTGTTTTATGTCAAAAATAAATTTGTTAGTATCTATTTACAAAATTTTATAAAATTAATTTTTAATTTTCTAGCTATCTTAAATTTATTTTGTTCATTTTTCCCGTCTTTGTTGTCTTTACTTTGTAGTCATACATGGTTGCGAAGATTTTTGGATTGTGGGAAGCCTTCCAGGAAGTCTTAAGATCATTGAATTGCTTTGATTGAGTGGAAACAGGATTTCAATTTTGTTCGGATTGGAAAACCATTAGGACGTCATCCTTTAAAGTTAAGTGAGCATTAACAATAGTGTGAAGCATAATATTGGTCATAAATGTAATATATTCCCCTGTATATTCGAATATAATATTTACATAATATTTACCCCACATTCCGTAATATAATAGGATCTAATGATGTGCAGATGAAGGTAATCATAACGTTTTGTTTGCATTGTTGGAAACAGTTCTTTTTTCAGTAAATGAACCACAAAAGAGATGGAAAGAGGTAGAGAGTGAGAGATAGAGAGAAAGAGTGAGTGAGAGAGTGAGTGAAAGTGAGTTAGTGTGAGAGAGCAAGACAGAGAGCGAGTGTGTGTGTGTGAGAGAGAGAGAGCGTGTGTGTGTGTGTGTGTGTGTGAGAGAGAGAGAGAGAGAGAGAGAGAGAAAGAGAGAGAGAGTAAGATAGAGAGAGAGAGCGTGCGTCAGCGAAACAGAGATACGGTAAACGACTTCATATTTAGTCGTACTTGCTTTTCTCCATATTACTGCTCCTGGATTACGAAAATACCTTACAAGAGTAAAATAAATATTTACTCTACGAGCGTTGCATAAAGTTTGCGTTTGTCATTATACAGTCTTTCTTAAGATGCTTCTGAGTGTTGGGAACAATCGACCCTCTTCCCGGCTGATGCGATCATTTCTAGACGCAATCTTCATGTGGGTGTTGCATCCTCTTTTGGGTGACCATCTCGTTTTGTAAATGCCCAGATTCTATTAAAAAGCTCAATGTTGACATATGTTTGCAACCACCGGAATGAGAAAAGACATTGAAAGTTCTTACTGGAAAGTGTGAGCGGCAGTTTTTCCTTTTTACCCTTGTAATTATGACAGTCACATCACATGTCAGTGTTTCCACTTGCAATTAGCACAGGGCATCTGTTTTAACTTTACTGTAAGAGCAGTCAATCTTTCGCTTTCTTTTTAGAACTGATTATATAACTGAAGAGATTTAGTCGGGAGGGCGAATACCATACGAACATCTTTTTTAAACATTCGAATAGTGATTTCCAAATGTTGGTGGAGAAATAAACGAGTGGCCTCAACATTTGAGTAACTGAATTTGATGTCGTTACTAACGTCAAACCCGATTTTGTGTTACGTGCGGTAAGTATGATGATGGCTACCCTATCAATAACTGATAATCCAATAAATAAAAGCTTTAATATAGATCAGTTTAATTTTATTTATAAAATATTAGGAATTTTGTCGGAGTATTCTCCTATATTTTCATGCCTATGCCAAGGTCTAATGGTGACATGACCACGCACATTGCCAGGTATGGATGAATTATCTGATGGATTGGTGATTATGATTACTCGTGTTTGATAGGAATGATAAAGGAGCAATGGTGGAATAAGGGAAATGGCAGAACCCCCAAAAAATCTGCCGCGAAGCTGCTTTGCCCACCACCAATTCCATATGGATCGACTGCAAATTAGATCACGGTCTCAGAGAGGGGGAAATGATGTGTCCGCTACTCAACAATGATCTAGTGTGGTCTCCGTGTTGAGGTAAAGAATGTAGACTCGATGTTCGAATGAATTTAGTTCATGCTAGGATTGAAACAATTGTCCTCGGGTTTTTAATATCGCTAACCTTGCTGCCCGAATCTCGCCTCCAGCTGGCATGATGGATGTCGTCACAACCACGAGAAAGACGATTATTACTTGCAAATTATATTTACAATGTTGATCAATTCTTTCTTATGGACATGAGTTAGGTGTGGAAGAGAACATTACAATTATAATGGCATTAAGTTCTGTTTACGATGACTGCCGTCTCCCATAGCCTAGCTGCCAAGTTCCAACGTTCCAGATCTCATCCCCCTCCTCCAAGAATACCTTTCCCTTCACCTGTTTGACGCCTCGTAGTCAAGCCTATTTAGATATCCTCACCCTTCACTCTGAGCTCAATGACATGTTTATTTCGACAACCTTTTTTGGACATATGCTATGCATTATTATACAACAACACCGCAAACGTAACTTCTCTAATACCAATTTAGGTAACTGTACAGAAACCGCTCTAAATCTCTTAAACTTCACTTATCTTTTCATATTTCTCCGTTGTGTCCCACTTAACCATTTTTTATGCATTCTAATTCTATTCTTCTTCTTCTTCTTCACTTTCCTACTCCACAAAACGTATTGCTGCATGGCTTACATTTATCAACGATCAATTCACAACTAACAAACTGCCTATCATTTCATTGTAGTTAACGGGTGCTAAGTCAATCTTCGTTACAAGAGACGACTCCCAAAAAAATGCAAACGAAACCTTACTGATTAAACGAAGCGAGAATTGTCGCTTCTTCTTTCACGCAGTGTTTCTCACAGCCGGGACCCATAAGCATTGAAACAAATGACCGAGACAAGAACACGCAAGACTGACGTCTGCACCAAGAATTTTTGTAGGTCTAGAACGACTACACCAGATGTGGAGGTCAAGTCGTAAAGCCTTCCTGAAATAGTTTTTGCAGAAGCTCTTCACAACTCAAATTCTCATCAACCTTCCAATTAACTTTATGATTATTACTCTATTTCTATTATTATTATTATTATTATTATTATTATTATTATTATTACTATTATTTTCTTGTACTAACCAACACGACTTTGTGGTTCGGTTCCCGTAATTCCTTAGTGATATCTTTACATGAACATGAAGGAAATCTAGAGGTATAATTTTGAATTCAATCTTTTTGAAAACCATTCCAAATTTAATTCAGCATTGTGTATGTCTTCACGTGTTTGTATTTTTGAACATACCTGCGGGATCTATCTGCAAAGAATTAAAATCAATTGTTTTAATGTTTTTTCAACGCAGACGAGAACAGAAAATCTGGTGATAGTGATGGCAAAAGGTTTCACACTTGGCTTGAAAATGATTTGGTCGAGGTTCATTTCTACAACAACTAGTTATCATGAGAAACTATTTTAGGTTTGTGTTTTGTTCGAACTTAATTGAGCAGCATGTATTGAGAAACTATTACTGAAGACCAGAAAATACTCAGCCCCAATGTAAATTTCGGCCGTATAATTCATAAATTTTACAATTAATAGATATATTAGAATCATTTCAGCCTTAAGTATTTCTTGTATAGTAAGATAAAGTTTCGATTGTGTACTCGTACTCATTGATCAGATTACGTAAGCAATTTCGTATAAACTATTTCTAGGATAAGGTCAAATCCACATGCAATTTTCTCTTACATAAGTAGTTTCCAATTACTTATGTAAGTAAATTGCTGCATTAACAATACAAGGTAATCTACGTTAAGTCCAATAAAATAATTGGGCGATTAACACTTACAAGGCGGCCAAAACATAACATATTTAATGTAATATTCATGGAACTACAAATGTTATCTGAGAGTAAATTACGAAAACCAGTTGGCTCCTTAAAGGTGCCTTTAAAGGAGACGCCTGGTTTCACCCGAAGTGACTTTCCAGAACAGAGCCCAAGTTCTGCAGAAAGAGCCGTGTGGGTTGGAATGGCAGACATTCCGGCACTCGCATTCCCAATGTTCAACACTTCTTAATTGCATTCCTTGCCATCGCCTTGGCAAATGATATCACTATCATTAATCTCTGAGCATGTCTGGGGATATAGCATGTAGCCAAGTGAGCGGAAAATCATGTGGACGTGTCACCTTGTACAAACGCTCCGAGAAGTGCAGGACGTATGACTCGACGATAGAGTTGTTGATTGTCACACAACATGTAATATAATATGTTGTAAGATGCATTTAATGTAATAGTATTGGCATAACGTCTTTCCTCCTCTTATGAATCCTGCACGAGCCGCCACTGACCAACGGATTCTTTTTTATCGTTCTGCAATATGTTATTTTGAAATCAAACATGAAGAAAATAAGTGTACATTTTAATGTAAAAAATAATAACATTCGTCTGTTGAATACGAGATTTTTTAATTAATATTTTAAGCACTCCATTCATGAAGTCTCGATGCACTTATTACTCATATCTGATTGATACTGATTGACACTTGCATCTTAGCGATCTCTCTCAACGTTTAAACAAGGAGAAATGTTTCACTGGATTAATAATTGTCTTTAGAATATCTTAAATGTAAAAAACAATTCCTCATTTCTCAAATCGCTTGAAGCTGCGATTCTTAATTCAGAAGTTTATCCGATGATAATATGTAGTATAATTTGTTGTATGAAGCATTTAATGTAATAGTATTGTCATAACTTTTTTCCTCCTCTTAAGAATCCTGCACGAGTCGCCACTGAGTATATTCTCACAACGTCCTCTCGCATAATCTCAAACTCAAGATGAAATACATATCATCAGATAAACTTCCGAAATAAGAATCGAAGCTTTAGCAGCCATGGTGTTACCACGGGCTGGCGTGAGATGATATTACCCATACCATGTCTACGCTTGTGGACGTCGTGTTCATTTGGTTCCAATTCAGGATAATGGGTGGCATTCTAGAGGAGGATCTCCTCCCTAAAAGCCTTACAGCTGCATTCAAAAATGCTTCTTGCCGCTGCAGCGCTGTGATATGGAACATTACTATACGAGAGGAGAAAACGCTGAGTATAGGGAGATTATGCACCCTCGAACGTAAAAGCAATCAATCATGAAAGACTGCAATATCGATCTTCTGCACATGCGCAGAAGATCGATATTGCAGTCTTTCATGTCCGTTATGGCCTTCCTCTCTAAGCGATTTTGAGATTTCGTGTCGTCCGAAAAGTGCCGATAAATATGATATAAAAATATACATTTTCCGTGTTACATTAAAGAACAACTGTATTGAGAAATTACATTCAAAAGTGCAAAATGTGAGGAGGTGAGATTCCTCCCTGCCCTGGCCTGAAAAACCACCACTGCCGATTTTGGACTAGAACTGCAGTCCATCTGCTCAATAAACTAGCACATTACGAGCACGACAAAAATACACAGCATGCGATCCGCCATGCGATATCACTATCAACACAAGCCTTTGACGAGAGCAAGGAACAAAGAGCTGTCTGTTGCCACGCCCCCTGGCGCTTTTGCCGCAGATAAGCAGCGTCGCTGCAGTAACGAGGCGAAAATAGCTCTAATTTTCGAAAGCGCGCAGTGCAGAGCATAGGAAGCACATGAGTATTCTGCACTGGTGGTCACAGGGACGCAGAGACGGTAAAATAGTTCACATGATATATCCGCTATTACATCATACAAAAGACTTTTGATCGATATAAAGAATTTATCTTCAGAAATGAATTGCTGCTTCTTGAAAACAACTGTCTCAATGACATTGAAGAAAGTAGGAAGTCCAGCCTTCACTGATACGTAAAATCCTCTTCAAACATCAAGGGGGATCGTTCGATTGCAGGTCGATCTCGCGATCAGTTTTCACTGATCATCGCTTCCCAGTTAATACCCTTTCATTTTTTGTCACCTGAGGAGGCATAGCCCGTCTCCATCCCGTTTTGTTCATCAGTTGTTTCTGAAGGAATAAACATGTTTGTTAAGTTTGCATTCATAAGCAGCGCATCGGATGTTCTCGCATCCGTCCAGAGAATACTTAGAACTCAGCTGAACAGTGGCAGAATCTTCGAAATTATTTATGATAAGTCAGCAAGGTAAGAAGATTCTCGTGATATTTGATTTCATGTTTTGTTTCCACGAACTTTTAAGCTGTAGTTTTCAACGTTGGCAGTGTTCCAAAACGACATGCATATATTTCATGAAAACAGACAGAAGTGGATAAATTATAATCAATTAATACGATTCAAAGCAGATCACAGGAAACGCAGAAATTAATCCCCATATTAAGGAGGAAAAAAGAACGGGTTTGAGTCGAGATGTTTGGGAAGGTACGTAAAAAAAGCTTCGGAAAGGTTGACAGCGGGATGTAGTCGGTGTACGTCCAAATCAAGACATGCCAGTATATATTTGTGTCACATTCTCAATATTATACATGCAAGGGAGCCTCCGAATCTCTACCCAAGATCTTTTACCAACATTAGTAATTCATTGATAAATGACGGCAACGAGCATTATTTACAAAAAATAATAAAAAATTATTACTCTCTTGTAATACACATTACTTTACATCGCAAAAAGAGCTACAGATTAAGTTGATAGACCTTACGTCAAGTAAACAAACTCACCCTTTATTGTAAAGGGAGGAAAAGTAAAAAGAAATGTTAAAAGGTTTACAGCACACCTCTATGATGAACAGATTGGATGACAGCCCAACACGACTCAAGACATCAGATGACTCTTTTCGTCGCACATGTCTTGCACCAACGAATTTGCAAAAAGGAGAACTATCTTTAACAAGAAGAAACGTACACTGTATATGCAAGGTGTTTAGGTATCATGTGAGCGAAAGCAGGAAATTAATACTAACAAAATTTTGTGAAAGCTAACATTGCCCATTGATGGAAAATACTTTTATTAAAATACTGCTGTATTGATAAATATATGTATCCACTGTGTAAAAAAATATGTATCCACACGCTAATGACGTGCGAGATGAGCAATATGTGCCAGATATCTCTGGTATCTCGCAATTAGGTAACTGATAAGACGTCGTATCAACGTTTTCCAGTATCATTTAAACATTGCCACTCATCGAGGTCTGACATTTCCGAGAGAGAACGTAGGCGAAAACTCATTCACTTTCTGCCGCCAGAGATCGTGTGCTGACCAAGAAAAATAACATACAAAAATGCCCTACACATCGGAAGATTTTACTTTCGAACTGACTGTGGAGAAGCGTTGCCCCGTTTCCATGACGAGGACGGCGGTGAGCCAATCAGGTACGAGTTTCGGCCCGAGTTCTCACCGATCTGTGTTACTGATGGGATGGAAATCTTACCGCGTGATAGACTGAAGGCAAGGTTAGGATTCGGGCGTGATTAAGGACGTGGATCACCGCTACAGGGTCACAACTGTACGTTCAGAAAAGAAAAAGAAAACAATTACGGTTTATCAAAATTACAGCAGAGTTCGACTCTTACAACCTCTTTTGAGGAAACCTACACTCCCCTTGGAACTTCGCTTGGCACTCTATAAAACGTGTTGCAATCCTGTGGCCACCTAAGCTGTGGCAACGTGGTGGACTGCAGCCCAGAAGCACAAGGATACACTTGAGCTAGTCCAGAACAAAGTTCTATGGCTCATAGCGCGCCCTCCGTTTCGGAAACGGTTGAAAGAACTGAGGAGAGAACTTGATATCGGGTATTTCACTCAATGGTTGAGACGGCTATCGGTTAACGAAGCCTAGCAAGCCTTTCAAACCAACGAAGCTCCGGCAACGCTAAAACAATGAGCTCGCCACGTCCTCACTATAGGACAAAGAAGACAAGCACTCCCCTCTGATATTCTGACGGGGTTCTGCTAAACAAAAGCCGATTTGGTTATTGACTTAGGTCCGACACGAGCCCACACCAGCCACTTACACATAGCAGTAAAACGCGAAATGCGTGCGAACTGCAACACAACTACAATAACACAAATCTTCGGCGAAGCCGAAACAAAACATGGTGAAATAGATAAGCCAGACGTGGATGCGTGGGAAGGGAAATGAGGGAACTTTCCCCTCACAAAATGTTTCAGTAACTATTAATTTTACTTTGTCGCGAAACTTCCAAGCAAAAATATTTTAGTATAAACATGAAAAAGAATAACATTGTATCGCAAAATGAACTGAGTTTGGCCTGCTTCATTCTACATAATCTGTAATATGACACATTCGACCAAAACATTATGAATAAAAAAAATTCACCTCCCACAATTTATCTCTGGATCCACCCCTAATTACGCGCACAGAAAAATCTTTAAATTTCCTACCAGCGAGAGAAAAGACAATTGTTCTTTTTTCTACAAAATTTCATAGCATCTCTTTAATTTAAATTGTAAAGCATTCATATCTATTTCAAATCTTCTACACGTTTCAAATATTGAGGTCCTAAGTAAATTTGAACACGATCTGTCAGGGGTTCAATCATTACTATTTTTTGACAATGTGATTTAGCTGGCTTTGCTATAGAATGGGAAGGTTCTCTACGATAAGGGCGTTCAGAATTCTAAGACCGGGTTTGTTCCAAGTCATTCGGCAACTGCTTTTTAATCGTTTATTTCATATGCCTTAGTGGCGCCACAGTAATCCTCATAAAGGAAACCGAACCAATTCTTCCTCTGCGATGAACGACAACTCAAACGCTACCCTGATATATGATGTCCATAACGTCGTAAAGCGAGTTAAATAGGTCTCCTTGAACAAGATCTATCTCATTGATTATCTGAGAAAAATAAATCACGTGAGGTTTTCAATCACTGTATTTCAATCACACGATGACGTAAATGGAGTCATAAATTCCGCTAATAACCAATCAATACTACTTTAGCAGAAATGACAAAGCGTATTGGCGATTGCGCTTCACAGTTATAAATACATCAGTGACATACATTTGCAGTCCATTAAGAATCGCTTTGTCAAGATGAGCCGCGGGCGCCTGCGCGGTGAGCGATGAGCTGTTTATGGCGACGAGAGACGTGGAATGCAGCCTCGGCGGGGGAACGCATGATGCGTGTTCAAAGTGTACTAGAAAGTTCCCCCCCCCCCCGGAAGTACTGAGAAAACCAAATCAAACATTTAGCCTAATAGTAGGTTTGTTCCCGCAAACAATCACGGACAGTTTTACGTTCTCTCACTCTGCGCATGCGCGAGTGCAAACTAGTCAGAAACGAGTCCCGGATTGGGATCTGCTGGAACAAGTAGGTACAAAAATCAGTCTCTAGGTGCCGCTGCTTTCGTTTCATCGGTAGTTGTAGAATTCTCTACCAGATATCATTTTCGTATCACGTGTAAAAATCAAAGCGACCTGACCCTGGTTAGTTCCTGGTGATCCTGTGGTATTCATTTGCGCTTTACTTTTCTCCATATTTTTAATTTTCTTGACCTCGCTACCAATTACAGATTTTGAATAAACTGTGACTTACGCTATTGTTTTTGATTATTCTTTTGGATTTCAGTTAATTGTAGTTTTCTTAAAATGAGAGATAACGCTAACAATACAGAATGGTAAATAACTACACACATATTTAGTAAGTCACGATACAAGGTACTTCCTTAAAATTACTTACTTTCCTTGTCCCCAAAAAAGAAACAATTATCAAGTCCCAATATCAACAAGAAAATCGGAACAATAGCTAACTCACCAAAATCCAAGAATCTAGCTTTAGATTTATTGGGTGCAAAAAATGGACGAATGGGGGAGAAGATGATCTGCGCATGTTTTCTTGAGTTCCAGAATACCTTCCCATCATTTAACTATAAAAAATAAATAAAAATAAATTTTAAAGAAGCGCGGGATTAGTAATACTTTAAAAATACTAGAAAATTAATAAAACGTAAAATAAAGCAGGGTCAAAATATACAGAGCGGAACATAAAACAACTATGCAAAAACCTAACGGAAACGTAAATGGTCATCAAAGTTTGGCGTTGGCGGGAACTCGGAGTACGAAGTACGCATGTGCGGATTTCTAGTTTGAGGGAGAGTGCACGAACTGTTTCGGACTGGTTTCAAACTAATCGGCAACCCTGCTGGAACTCCCAACTCCCAGTCACAATCACTGATTGCTGCTGCTGGAACGGCCAATACTAGATTGCGCATGCGCGGACTAGTTCGGGAGTGTTTCGGACTGCTGCTGCAACAAACGTATTAAAGTATGCAAATTTTAAATAAACACTAAACCAAACCCATCCCAAATCACCACCTTAAAAACGGAGCAGCGATGCCAATGAATAATGTATTGCATTCAAGCCTTTGAAAGGCCACGTGGCCGCAAAATAAAAACAGATGAAAAAAAAGGATACTAGGATTTATTTTACCTTATTTTGACGTAAATCCGCTGTTCACGGTTTCATCCAATCAGAAGCTTCAACGTCCCCATAGTGACGTCACTGTAGCGACATATACGCTCTCGATTCTCGAGTGTTCGGTCGTCTCGAGCGAGATTCTGCTCGATAAAAGCAGTACGGAGTTCGTTTGGTTCGAGCATATAATCTGATAGTTATTATTTAATATTTTGACTTTTAAAACATGTTGTGTGTGGGAATTTTTCATTCACAAAACATCGATGCTAAAATCCATCGAAATTATGTAACGTCAACATCGAAGTCACAGCCGTCCACATTCAGAGGTACAATCCCTGTTCCTTCTACAACAAAAACGAGGAATTAGAATTAAATGATAGTAGCGAGCGTTGTTGGTAACATTTGGCAACAAAATTTCGTTTTCAAGTAATAGAAACTATATGCACCGGAAAACGAGATACATATCTAAGAGTACTACCCATGATGCAAAGGGTATGGGGGTGCTGTAGCGAAGCCACTCTGGGTCCTGCCAATGAGCTTCATGCACCAGATTGCGTCTTACGTTAGCGGGAATTTTAAAACCAGGGAGATACCTAAATTATCACCGTGTTATAAGTCATAGAATACGAATTGAACACGTTGAAAATAGTCACTTTATGCCTTTTTCAAACTGTTGCTCTCGGGCACTGCTTGCTTGCCTTGCGGCCAGCTATATCGGCCTGGCTTTTCAAAAGCGCCCGTGTAGGGGCAACCAGGGCCCGGCAACCCTCCATCAAAATTGAGGACAAAGCTAGAGGTTGCTACTAAAGGATGCGCTAGTGTCGCCGGATACAGCTGTTGGTAACGCTCGCCAACTTTCGCGTATAAAAATTGGTCAAGAAATACGAATACACTTTGAGTATGAGCGATTTCTGAAATAAATTAGAAAAGAAGTTAAATACTATGTCTTCTAAAACTCATTTATTCATAATAATACACGCAAAGAAAAGGTAGCGCGGACAGCGGCGCGATCTTTTGTATCAAGCGCGTGTGTTTGCATCCCAATAACCCACGCATTTTTTAAATAACGTTGGTAGCAATTTGTATTTTAGTTCGTGTAAGAAGTTGACGCCACTGTAATGGTCCCCACCAGGGCCCTATAACTCCCATATAACGTGATGGAGACCATTACGGTGGCGCGCTCTGCTGCATCACCTTCTTTACATGAACTAAAACACGAACTGCTACCTACGTTACTTAAAACACGCGTGGCTGCTGCGTGAGTTCGCGGGTCGCAAGCAGGCCCATAATATTGCAAAAGATAACGTATATGTTCGCGCATTCTTCAGAGGTTTCTTATAAGTATATATTTTGAATAATAGTACATTTATAAGACACTTTTCGTATTTCTCACAAATTAGCAAATTTGTATGTGGGAAAGTTGGCGAGCCTAACCTGCAGCTGCACCCGGCGACACTAGCGCTTCCTATAGTAGCAACTTCGAGCTTTGTCCCCAGTTTTGATGGAGAGTTGCCGGGCCCTGGTCCCCACCACGTTATATGGGAGTTATAGGGCCCTGGGGGCAACGTAGTTCATGACGTATCAGGTGGTGCGCAGAACGAGCAAAAATGGTGCAGCGGAGCAGCGCACCTACGTCATTGCAATGCGGTACTACCAACGAACTACTCTCTCAACTTTGAAAATGAGTGCTCAAGAAAGTATACACGATTTACACAGGGAGTATGTCGCATCCCTGTCATGCCACTGGGGCTACGCGCCCAAGTCACAAGAAGGACAAGAATGAAAACCCTATCTTGAAAATGTTAATGGCATCGTTGTCCTCGAAGGCTAAGATACCCACAAAAACATGTTTGGCACACGAGTAATTAATCACAAAAACGGAGGTCCGCGGCTTCTGTTTGCAAAACTTAGACATAAGACACACTCAAGTACGTATTAGTGCCGTAAGGTGGCATTTTAGACCTATATTGACATTGATTCTAGTTTCGTAAATGAAATAGATGAGTTTTTAATTTTGTTTCTGGCTCCAGTAAACTGTATGTATGGATATTTGGAAGAATGTATTTTGTACAAATATTAGAGACATTGCAAATATAAACAAACAGGGTTCATGGAGTTAACAAATTTGTTTTGCAGTATATTACCCAGAATCATAATGTTGAATGACATGTTGCGTAGCAATCTGATTTTGAAGAACAGAAACAGTCCGTAACTAATGGTGATTATTCAAACAATACAAGGCATACATATCTCGAAAACTAGAAACCGTCAAGTTAACGTGAATTAGTCACATCACTACCGAAACTGTCGACATGAGATCTGTACACATTGACAGAACGTACTGAAGCACAGTTATGCTAGCTATTACTCTTTAGGCTATTCAAAACTAATTGGGTGAAGGAAAACAGACACCGCTGAGACTAAAGGGGTCTGATAAATATTATTCTACAATAAAAGACGTATTCTAGGCCTGTTTTCGTGTGGTTCGGTGCCCGTTCGTGTGGTTCGGTTTCCCGTTGAAGGATTTTTCCTTGTCCCTCACGCTACAGTATTGTAAATCAAATGATACACGACGTTTCTTATGGCTTCTGCGCATTTACTCACGTGTGCGAGAATTCCGACTGATGTCTTGTCGTATGTAGTTGTGTAGTGCATGTAAGTGTGTGTGTGTGTGTGGGGGGGGGGTCAAGAATAAAAAAAATTGCGCACTGTCCGAATACTGTTTGCTAATATTCTGTTGCAGCATTCACCTAGAATTCACAGGAAAATATCGATCAGAACTAGAATTCACCTCCAGGCAGCGACTGAATATGAGCTAGCTAGTATGCAGATAGTGATGAAAATCCACTACTGTCGGAACTCGAACCCGACAACAATGTGCTCAACAATGCTGCAAAGGCAACCGTGTTACCAATGAGCTATCACAGTCTGTGACATGCTTCAATTATCTTTTAAATTGTGAAAAACATCTCTTACAATCTCCACAAAAAACGATTTTTTGGAATAAAATGCTTCCGTTTCACAGCTAGTAAATCCCGAGAAGCAATTGATTTGAAACAGAGGCTGATCCGTTTTCAAAAACGGATCATGTAGTACACGAATATTTCTTCATCTTGTCAAAATAAAAGTACGAAACAGGACAAAAATGAACACAAAGGCTCCTCGTCAGTGGCTGATGATTTGTAATATTTAGGTAACTGTTCTTTAGAGTTTAGCAACAAAGACCCAGATTGGCATATGGCGATCGAGAGAGGAAAACTTTCTTCCTTTCCTTTACTTTCAAGTTCAATCGGTGGGCCTCGTTCATTTCTCCCCTCCCGATGCATATCTCCCACTGCAACCACAGCTTATGCGAGGCAAAAGGAATAGTAGTAGAGTACTATAGTTACTATAGTTAGATCAAGATGATGATGAGGGAGAAATAAAGACGGGGAGTGACGGTGAAGTTTGAGGAGGTGGCGGCTGTTGCGGAGGCGTATGTAGGAGCATGAGGAAGACGAGAAGGAGAAGGAGGAGGCACTTGCGGGCGCAAACTGAGTCAAGAGCTAAAACTGCGAGCGCCGTTTGAATGAAAGGTCAGCCGCATGTAAATGCCAAGTGCAGGAGCAGCTGTGGCCACTGGACGCTTCCCACGCGCCACCGCCCCGCCCCGCCCCGCCCCGCCCCGTCCATCACTCACCACTCTCCCCCGCCCTATGGTTCCGGCCCCATAAAGCCCCGCACTCCCCGCCTCGGCCCCGTCTCGCCCTTCCCATCAATCAGATTCTTCCCCGCCCTCGTTTGCCCCGCCCCATGAAGTTCTTGGGACTGCTCCCGCGCCGCCCCTGTCCACCCCGTCCCGCCCCGTTTCGCCCCGTCTCGCCTTTCGTCCCCCCGCCCCGTCCCGCCCCGTTCCGTCCCGTCCCGTCCCGTCCCGTCCCGTCCCGTCCCCGTCCCGTCCCGTCCCGGTCCCGCCCCGCCCCGCCCCCGTCCCGTTCCCGTCCCATCCCCACATTCTCCCCCGCCCTCATGGTTCCGCCCCATAAGGCCCCTCTCCTGGCCCCCGCCCATCAAATCATATTTCCCCCGCCCTCATTGCCACGCCCCATGAAAATTCTTGCCACTGCACAAGCCCCACCATCCTGCCCCGCCCCGTCCCATCATACCACATGCTCCCCCGCCCTCACAGTTCCGCCCATAAAGGCCCCCTCTCCCCGCACAGTCCTGACCCCTCCCATCAATCAGATTCCCCCCCCGCCCTCTTGCCCACGCCCCATAAAATTCTGCACTGCCGCCCCGCCCCCATAAAGAACCGCACTTCCCCGCCTCGCCCGTCTTGTCCCTTCCATCAATCAGAATTTTCCCCCCGCCCTCTTTGCCAGCCCATGAAGTGTCGGACTTGCCCCGCGCCGCCCCCATAAAGACCCGCACTCCCGCCTCGCCCCGTCGTTGTCCCTTCCCATCAATCAGAATTTTCCCCCCGCCCTCTTTGCCAGCCCCATTAAAATCTGCACTGCCCGCCCCGCCCCCATAAAGACCCGCACTCCCGCCTCGCCCCCGTCCTTGTCCCTTCCCATCAATTCAGATTTTCCCCCCGCCCTCTATTGCCACGCCCCATTGAAGTTTCGCACTGCTCCTCCCGCCTCACCCCGCCCCGCCCCGCCCCGTTTCGTCCCGTTCCTTCCCGTCCCGTCCCGTCACGGTTTCGCTCCTACCACGCCTCCGCTACCTCTGTCCCTGCCCGCTCCTCCCTCTTCCCACCGTCACTCTCCCTCACGTTACATTCTCGCTCCTGGTCTTACCGCCCCTCCCGTCACGCCGCCGCCTCCGCCACCTCTGCCCCACGTCGTCCCTCCCCGTTCACGCCACACCTCACCCCGCCCCTTCCCAATCCGCCCGTCTCACCTCGTCCCCAATCCCCGTTCCCTATCCGCTCCACCTCTACCCGTCACGTCACATCTCGCCCCGCCCCCACCTCTCCCCAATCTATCCTTCTCACCCCATCCCCATAGACCATCCCGTGTCCGTCCCGCCGCGTCGCTTCGTTGCGGCGCTGAGCTCATTGGGCCAACGCTCGCTCTGCGGCGAGCATATCGGAGCGCAGCCTCAATCCTTAATTAAAACGCTGTCGTAGACTCAGTTGAACTGTTATAAATCTGCACATTCTTATTTTTAGTATCACACACTCACTCTCATAAAAACCCCACATGGAGATGACGCATTGCGATCATTGTTGGTAGGCACTTAGATAGAAATACACGTACAAAATTTTCATATTTTTAGGACCTAATTTATTGCACTAGACGGGCACACAAGATAAATGTTAGAATAGCAACGGAACGCCCATCGGGCAAGCCTGCGTCGATAAATGGAATTATGTAAGACTGAAATGGAGACCTTTGACAGTCCATCCCGTGTCGCTTCCATCTGAGCGTGCAGTTCTTTCAGATTGATGTGTAATCGCTCCCCAGTATCCCAAACTTTCTCGGTCAGGGAGAGGTCCAGCCGTGCGCCTGCCAATGGCAGAGTATCCACAGCTTCAAGGCGCGGACTGAAGGCGGCAAGGATATGAGGATATGCCTTCTTGAAATAGAAAGTCGAAGACGATGTATCGGTTTTCCCGACCGAGAAATTCATGATGTTACCATAAACGGCTGTGAGACCAATTTCCTTTCTTGCGAACACAAATACTTCATTCTTTCTCGTTTGGTAGATAGGATATTGCGTGCTAAAGAGAAAAAATCTGATAAGAGAGCGCTTACCGCGTGGGAGTTCGCACCGAGTGAAGCCCAAGCAGAAATTGCCTCGATGACGTCTTTGAAGTGATCGCCTCTGATAGCTCCTCTGCGAAATACATACAGCGAGCATCGTACCTGTGAACAAAGGATACAGATCTGTTTCATGCGCATTTACAAGCCGCAAGCATTTTCTATTCTGTATTGTATACAAAATAGTTAGATTATTTCATTTTCAATTTACCTCAAAGTATATGATTTCAAACAATGTCTGATGGAACGTTCGCAATAGATAAATAATTAATTTGCGATTTTAACATTAGCATTACCAAGAGAGTTATGCTAATGTTAAATATGTTAGTTTAGGTTTCAATTTTTAAGGAAGTTGAAAATAATTGCTATTGTTTATGATGTGCTTTTATTCAAAATATGTTGTTACTTATCACAAGGGTTCGTTATAATTTGAGTTATTACAGAGACATGGGGTAAAAAAATTCAGTACTATTCACTCGCAAACTTAAATTACAGAAGAAATTTTTGAAATACTATTTGCTGAATTTTAAGTAGTATTTGTATACCATACTTTAATACATTGTTATATTATGAAAGTTAATTGGACTTTATTTGACATATACAATTTTTAAATGTTTCCATTAAATTCAATATTGATGCCAGAAAATCGATATTTTTTCATTTACTGAGCCAGAAATTGAATATTGGTTTCTTTGCTTAAACGAACGCTGCAATGAGTGCAAACGACTTCTTCTCCTTTGTTGTTTTAGTAGTTCTATTTGAGTTTGAGGGCTTTATTCACAAAATTGATTGAAGATATCTCTAATCTTGAATACTCTAGAATTATCCAGAAACGCAGAGAATGGTTTGAAAATTACCTCTACGTATGTTTTATTGGTAACATTACGTGTAATTTATAAATTATACGTGATATTATGCGTGGTACATTTTAAAAAGCATACGTCACACATTCTCTAAGCCTTTATGTCTTTCCATCACTACGCCTTGCAGTTAACCTCATCCTTAATGACTAATTTAGTGAACTAGTAAACAAAAGAACTGCAATACAAAAATCAAAAGAAATCCCTTGCAGTGAGAGATTGCAACGTGTGTCGGGGGTGGTCTCTACAGTGACCACCCGGGCGACCGCTCGCATGCTCCCGCGGCCGCAGCCCGCGCCCCGCGATTAACGACAGCACGCGAGGGCACGCATCTCCTCTTCTTTTTCTCCAGCGGCACCCCCTCCCCCCCCTCGTTCCCGCTGATGATGGAATCAGCCGCGTGCTACAGCAGCGCCCCTTGCGGCGAGGCCCCTCGGCGCCACGCAATTTGCGGCGAGGCGGCTAAACATAACCTTAACGCGCCCAACCCTACCATTTCCGCGATCGAGTTTTCAAATCAAGACCGCAATAAAGCAAATACCACTTAACGCACTGCAATCAACCGCAATCAGAACGAATAATACCCACGACAATTTATTGAGTGTTCGTGATCGTTTATCGAGGTGGCTCGTGTGCTAAATGAGTGCCCATCCACAACTCGTACGCTAAAATAGTTTATGGACTCTCGTAGTCGGAAACTCTAGAATACACCGGTTTCAGTCTTCAGCGAATTGCGGCTTGTCGCCGTGCCTTACTGGAGAAGAACGGCCGAAGGGCGCTGTGTATGAGTGTGTGTGTGTGTGTGTGTGTGTGTGCGTGCGTGTGTGAGATGTGGAGGCGCAAGCAAGTCGCTTCCTGATGAGAAACGTCGGGGCCTGCGGCTCGCCGCAACCCCTATTTAACGTCGGCCGAGTGAATCAAGGCTGCGTGGGCGGCGGGAACGGCGTGAGAACGCTCGGGTTCCAAGGAACGTGCACGTCGAGGGCGGGAATCTCTTCTCCGCACGGTGCGATACTTTTGTTCTTCCGGAGAACAAAAGATCAACAGAAATTGTGGACGTCAACAAAGGTCCTCGTCAAAGGAGGGGTATCGCTAATCTGACGTCCGAGGTTAGCTCGTTAAATAAGAATTTATATCGGAAGCACTATAAGTCATTGGTAGTATAATTATTTATTTATTTTATTTTACCTTATGGTCTCTTTTCCGCGGCTTTGATGCGATGGAGAGGCCATTTGGGGTGAATATCACAATTCGAAAGATTAGAACGCGAAAGGATGTAGGTATTGTAATGGCTTAAAGGCCTTAGCCTAGCCAAATAGGATCAAGTAAGCTAATTTGTTTGTAATAATTACCTATTAAATAAATAAATAATTCATTACTCATCATATTATGCAAGAATCAATCACAAACAAAAAGACAAGTACAAAAAGACACGAAAAACAGGTCTAGGAAAGACGACGTTTACGAGTAGAATTTTACTGATTCTATCTGCACCTGTTCTGTTTTTTCCTCTTAGTGCAAGAATGTTTTAAATAATATTCATGCAATGCTTGCAATGCAGTTCTTTAATTCACATCGCTGTTTTCGTTTGCCTTGGCTATTTAACGATTCTGTTTTCTAAGACGTTTTGGTCCAATGTTTGTTCCAGTTTTCGTGCATCAATCTCGATTGCCATTCAGTTGGAAACTGCCCGTTCTGAACTCATTCTCCCGAGAGCATTACTCGGCCAGTCATTTCTTCGAATCGAACCTCCCACGATTCATAGATTCATTCATAAAGAATCCATTCCATCGCGTATTCATTCATTCACTCGTTCAAGAGAGGTATTCACGACACACGCTCTTGCGCATGGAACATTCGGCGTAAAGAAGAAGGCGCTGTATTATTATGCAAGAATCAATCACAAATAAAAAGACAAGTATTACAAGAAACGGAAAGTAGGTCTAGGAGAATCATCGCTTACGAATAGAATATTGTTGATTTGAACATTCTATCTGCAACTGTTCTGGGGTCTTTTCCCTTAGTGCAAGAATGTTTTAAATAATATTATTGCAATGCTTGCAATACAGTTCTTGTACTCAAATCTCTATTTTCGTATGCCTTGGCTATTGCACGATTCGTTTTTCGAAGACTTTTTGGTCCAATCTTTCGTCCATCAAAGTCGATTTGCATTCAGTTGGTTACTGCCCGTTCTGAACTCATTCTCCAGCCAGCATTACTCGGCCAGTCATTTCTTCGAATCGAACCTCCCACGATTCATAGATTCATTAATAAAGAATCCATTCCATCGCGTATTCATTCATTCACTCTTGCAAGAGAGGTATTCACGACACACGCTCTTACGCAAGAAACATTCGGCGTAAAGAAGAAGGCGTAAAGAAGATTTTCGTATGCCTTGGCATATGAACGATTCCGTTTTCGAAGACTTTTCGGTCCAATGTTTGTTCCAGTTTTCGTCCATTCAGGTCGATTTCCGTTCAGTTGGAAACTGCCCGTTCTGAACTCATTCTCCTGCGAGCTTTACTCCGCCAGTATTTCTTCGTATCGAGCCTCTCACGATTCATTCATAATAATTCCATTGCATAGTGTATTCCTTCATTCACTCGTTCAAGAGAGGTACTCTCGACTTCACGATTCGTTGATTCATTCATAATAATTCCATTGCATAGTGTATTCATTCATTCTCTCGTTCAAGAGAGATATTCACGACGCCGCTCTTGCGCACGGAACATTCGGCGTAAGGAAGTAGGCGGTGCGT
This sequence comes from Gryllus bimaculatus, assembly GCA_017312745.1. NCBI lineage: Eukaryota > Metazoa > Arthropoda > Insecta > Orthoptera > Gryllidae > Gryllus > Gryllus bimaculatus. The sequence goes on from BOPP01000101.1 coordinate 1,784,810, forward strand.
GGCCGATGCGGGGATTCGCCGAAAAAGGCCCGAAAAGCGCCGGCCGGCGCGAGGCAAATGGCTCTCGCAGCAACAAGGCCGCGACCGCGCACGTGCGCCCAGCCCCTCTTCGCCCATCGCCCTCGCGCTCGCCCTCGCGGCTGATGGCTTCAGCACATGGCGCTCGTCTCTTAAGCGACACGCGCGGCGCGATGCGACGCGTCTAAATGTTGTCGCAAATACGTTCCTGTAAGACTGCTGCCGACAAAAAATTGTTTTTTAGTACATGACTTTCTGTGATGGTGTCTTGTGTCCGTCTGTTCGTTCATCGGTCCAACTATCTTTTGGCAGTCTATTTGTGTTCTCCTTTCGTCGGTCCGTTGTCCTCCCATAACTGTGTGGTGGCCATCCGTCTGCATGCTACCCGTTCGTCCATACCCTGTCCGTCGGTCTGTATGATTTGCGTGTGCCATTATCTTATTAACTTGTCTGTTGACAGTTCGTTTGTCTGTTGTCGGCCTGTTTGACTGTCCGTCCTTTTGACCGTCTGGGAGAAGCCATTATACGCAATAAAAGAAAACGGATTGTGAGGAAACGTACTTTCTCAGGGTTTTTCCTAAGGATTTCCCACCTTTCTCCTTTTTTAAGTCTTCAAAAGGAAAATGTTAGACAATCCATTGTGTATATTTTTATGTTTGTTCATCCATAACTTTTGCAAATGTTCCCCGACTTAAATCATTAGTCTTTATCCTTAGCCGAACATGTAATTTTTCCGGCAGTGCCACAGTAATTTAATATTCTGATAAATGGATTCCAAATGTATCATAATAAATAAAGTAGTTGCGCCACCCTTGAACAACACTAACGCCTACACTACGATTTAAATACAGTGGCACTTCAAGGCCACTAGCTGGAAGGAGAGGGGACACTATCATCCAATAGGAAGCTCCAATAACAAAACATTAGGTAGTAACGAAGCTTCCGATTGGATGACAGTGTCTTCGTTCAAGTAGTGATCTTGATGGGTCATTATGTTTAAATCAGAGTATACACATGGCCAAGTTCGAAATGAATTGATATTTTCATCAATCCTCTTCAACGCGAGATCCTTCAAATTTGAAACTGAATTTTTACTTCCTCACTTTACTTCGTTTATGCAGTAAATAGAAAGTTTTGAATGTTGCAGTGAAAATCAGCTATTTTTCGACACAAACTAGTTACCAACGTGCCCTGGTAACAAAAAAGCGGTTAGGTCATGTGACTGTACGTAGTAAATAGCTTCCTCTAGGCCACTTTCTCCGTTGCCGAAGGTGTCAGACTCAAACCTAACCTGGTAATTAAAAGCCGGGAAGAGGTTCATTTGGTCGATGTAACTGTCCGCCACGAGGATGGGTCTAGCCTTCTGGAAGCAGGGGAGGAAAAGATGGTAAAATACCAACCAGTCATCCCCCTGGCAGCCCAACTTCATGGAGTACCCAATGAAGTTACTATTAGTTACTGTTGAAGTTACTATTATCTAGACAGATCTAAATAGGACCATAATAAATTTTTCTAAATGATGTAGTTTTCGCGTAATTTTGCGTGAAAAAAAAATCCACCTGTAATTTTTTCTCAAAAATACTTCCAATTTTTTCTTTACGTTCTTTCCTCGAGTATAGTAAAGGACGTATAAAAATGCTGGTTTCACTTACAGCAAATGCTGTGTATTTTGGAAAATTCTAAAAAATTAACATCCTAAAGTTCAATATTCTAAATGGGGACTTTTTAATGATATATAATTAAAAAATTGATCTTTAAATAAGACCATGAAAAAATTGAAAAAAGAAACAAAAAGTAGTTTTGTTGAAATTTCTGCTCAATTTTTGCTTCAGTTGCGACGTATTATTTGAAAGTAACTAGCCGATCAAAACTTGACATACAAGGAAAATGTTTCATATAACTTACTAATATATACGGCGACAAAGAGAGGACAAGAAGTGTTGGAAAACTTAAGCCCATGAATGCCTTCATACATTTATTTATTATCAAACATAGTAAAAGTTGTGCGTGACGTATGGAGAAGAACAATATGTCCACTTCTCTAGATATCTAGTGTCTCGACGGTTCTCATTTACTACACATAGTTGAATTACAAATAAAGGTACTCAAAAACGCAGTTGGCATCATTTAAAAACTATTTTCGCTCCGGAGTAATAGAAAACGTATTTACATCGGCCGATGAGCTGTACATTTGATATTGCAGTATTGCTTACAAAGTCACAATCCTTTTCCCGACTCTACTCTAATCACTAGCTACAAGAGAGATCAACAGAAAATACACAAGTGAAGCTATATTTATGTTCAGAAGCAAAACAATCAAGTTATCACATCATTTTCCCTTAGAAACACGAAAAATTGGACCAAAAAAATTAATAGAGATTGATATCGAAAAACCTTTGCCGATCTTTTAGTGACCCTGGCAATTTCTGCAAAAAGGCCGAAAAAAGAAAAATCAACTTGAAGTCCGTAGGCGTGCTCTTGTTCAGATCGAGGTTAGCCGTTTATTGCTTGCAGACTTATGACTCGTACCTAATAAAATTGGTTATTTATTCAATGTAAGCACACATAACGATAAATAACGACTGCTGAGCACTGGAACGGAAGTGCCCGCAGTAAACTTGTCCAATCTTCCCACGCTCGGTCGCTACCACACGAATTTCATTTTGCATTTCAATAGCTGCGCCCGCTCCTCCCGCCCTCGCGCAATAAAGGCTGATGGGAGCTGGGCCGGACGCGTTCTGCGAAGGCGCCGTGGCGGGGCGGGGCGCGAAGAGGAGGGCATGGCGGGACAAGGAGGCACAGAGCAGGCGGGGCGGGGCGGACGAACGGGGGCGGGAGAGGGCGGGAGAGGGCGCGAGCAGGCGGGAGAGGGTGGGAGAGGGTCCGAGAGAGGGCGCGGAGAGAGGGGGACAGGGTGCCGAACGGAGGGTGCGAGAGGGTGCGGAAGAGAGGGTGTGAGCAGGGTGTGAGAGGGATGCGGCGAAGGCGGAGAGTGCGGGAGAGCAGGTGGAGAGGGTTGGGAGAGGGTGGGTTAGAGGCGTGCGGATGGGTGTGAGAGGGTGGGAGAGGCCTCCTCCACCGGCAGAAGTTGTGCTTGCCAGAGCAGGGCGGCGCTAGGCGCCCCGCGGATAGGGCCGGCGGGCCGGATGGAGGGACCCCGGCCCTCGCTGGGAGAGTGGTGGGAAAGGATTATATCTTGGTGGCGAGACGGCGCGGGGATTAAGCACATGGTGAGAGAGGCCCCAGAGAGGAGGGAGACCATCCGGGAGAGGACGGGGGAGCAGGAGAGGGCCGGGCTCGCGAGAGCGCTCGGAGAGGGCCGGAGAGAGGGCGCGCTAGAGCGGCCGGCGAGAGGATAAATGGGGGAGGTGGGGCGGCTCGGGGGCATGGGACGGGTCGAGAAGGGTGGGCGAGGCGCCAGGAGCGACCGTGTGCGGCGAGGACGGGCTATATCTTTGCATGAGTGCTGTGCCATAGCTGGCGGCGGAGCCAGACTGTGCTGCGCGCCCGCCCCTCCGCCCGCGCAGTGAAACATAACAGAGCGCTGCAACGCGGCGTAAATTGGTACTATGGGGGAAGGGGGGAGGGCCGAGCCCGAAGGCGAGTTCTACCTTCTTTCACTCTCCTGCTCTCCCCTCCTCCCTCTCTGTCTCTCTCTCCTTCTCTCTGTCTCTCTCTCCTTCTCTCTGTCTCTCTCTCCTTCTCTCTGTCTCTCTCTCCTTCTCTGTCTCTCCTTCTCTCTGTCCCTCTCCACTCTCTCCTTCTCTCTTTCTCCTTCTCTCTCTCTCTCACCCACACACACATACACACACACTCAATTTTTCTCCTCCGCTCCAATATTCCTTGCAATCTCCCTTCGCCTCAGATCCGGCACCACATCAGGTGGGCAATCACTAAGTAGTAAGTGTAAGCGTAGTTAGTATTGAAAATCGTGCCACCGTCAGGAAAGAAAACCTATGACCTCACGGTCGGAGGCTCTGCAGTGGCATTAACCGATACCCAGACCCATCTAAGCTGGTGTCTACAGCCGAGTTGGATCCATGAGTGCCTCCGCAGAATTTCCACGTTGTGGCGGACGGCGAAGGGGGGCCGAGGAGTCCGATCCGAAAGTCCCATCACAAGGGTCCGGGCTGGCTCAATAGATATGCACTATGTATGCCAAAGGAGGCGGGCTGGCTGAATGACTTGGAAACTTGCGATTCGGGGATGGGGCGAGATTGGCGTGTCGCTAGACTGAAGGACTAAAAAACGACTTGATAAAAAACGGTACTACCTTACTAAACTAGTGCAACAACATGCACTTTCTCGCGTTATTTGTTTCCGTTTCCGAATGAAATAATAATAATAGTAATAATAATAATAATAATAATAATAATAATAATAATAATAGAGACTACTTAATTATTTCACAAAACTAAAGATGACCAATATGTGGCTTAAAGAAGCTGAAAAGGACTTGAAAGATCTCAAAATTACACCAGCAGATTCTACTGGTCGGTCTTCGATGAGAACCAAAGTCAAGAAATTCCCAGGATTTGAGGACAAGTCAAGAAATAAGATAGGGGCCATGTGAAGTGAGGAGAGGAAAGTGAAACATCGGGCCAGAATGAACGAGATATGGGAGCAAAGGAAAGTAGAAAGAAGCAGAAAGTTGAATAAGCCTAGATCATACTGGCTCATACGAAAAGAAAGAAAGAAATTGAACCCGTATAAATAATTCCAACCGCCAAAAAATATTTGCCCAGCTCGTATTCGATTCTAGACACTTAGGATTCGATTCTATATACACGATTAAATCCACAAGACATTTTACAAAACATTTTAAGAGCATTTTATTGATCATTTTTGTCGTTACCAGAATCCGCCCCCTGCTGAGGACGTTTGAACAACGCGTGATGTGCTACACAACCGGTCGATCCTGATTATCCTTCATTAAGGGAAGCATCCTCATTAGACAAACCGAACAACGCTCTCGACGCATCAAATAAAAATATAAAAATGTTATGATTTTCAAAACTTTGGATATAGTGATGAAAATTGGACCTAGTCATATTATTAAATGACCATTCCTTTACTCCAATAAAAATAATAAAAACAAAAATGAGTTTTTCAAAAAATCTTGTTTACGTTTTTTAGAATTGTCATGATTTCACTCAAAAGGACGCAAAAACTATTTATACTTAAAAAAATACTTAATATTATTTAAGTACGTAATTTTGAAGAACAGAATTAATACACATTTAAATTTTCAAGTAGTCGCCAGAAAATAAAATATATAAAGAAACATCAGTGGAAAAGATAAAGTAAAAAGGTTATTCAAATAGTGTCGGGCAGTTAAGGTAAGAGTTGTGAAGAGCGTTGAAATGCTTTGAAGAGTGAGTCTGTGCAGTCCCGTACGGAGTAGTTCTTCGCTCTCTCAAGCACGGCTCCTCTCTTTTATTATCCGTCATTGTCTTCTCCCAATCCGTGCTTCACGGGTGGGAATAAGTTCAGATGCACTTGCTAGACTATCTTTTGCCCTTGCACTCTCGTAATACACTTAATTTCACTTCATTTTATCTGTCATCTAAGCCAACACACACATACACACACACTCTGTTCCTCTCCCCCTCCGTGTGTGTGTTATCGCTCTATTTTAAGTCGTGGCAACCCAATTACATAGTCTTACTATAGCCATTTAGTACTACTTTCCAACATAGTCATGCCTACTACTACCATTTGATAGTTATTAACGATACCAGTTTTGTAAGACATATCATAATAAACGAGGTTGGAGAATTATCAACGCGTATATTAATTGTACCTTTCTAGTTAATGCAATTTTCAAGATGTTTTATTTATTTGTAAAATAATAGTCCACCACTAAAAATTTTAAAAAAATGAAAAAAGGCCAAAGAAATGAAGACACCCCTGCTTTCTTGTTTTAGACAGCGCACGCCTTTGATCAAATACATTTACTTTCACTATCAGCCGCACAATCGTGAACCAATAACATAAATAACCAGGAGGAACATTGTGTGAATCACGGACGCCGAGAGCCCGAAGAACCACTGTCGAGACGACGTACTAACGTGTAAAATACACGGAGCTCTGCCGCTGCGCCTCCGCTTTCGGGACGAAGTGTCCTTCGAGGTGCCACTCTGCGCGGCGCGAGCCCTTGTAAACAATCCGGAGCAGCCGCGCCGCGGAGACAATGAGGCGGGGAGCGCGCGTGGGCGGGCGGCGGCGCCGCCCCCGTCGCCCGCGGGGTCAAGGACCGCCCAATCGCCAACCGCCCCGCTCCGCTCCGCATTCTTGGGCGGGCAGCGCGGCGCGGCGTGGCGCGGCGCAGCGGCGGCCCGGCGGGCGCTGGGAGCAGGGCACGGCGGCGGCGGCAGCGGG
>BOPP01000101.1:1791233-1805126 GCA_017312745.1 Gryllus bimaculatus
CCATCCCAATTTCCCCGGCTAGATGGCTCAGGCACAATGGCGCTCGTTCTCTTAAGCGTACACGCGCGCCCGGGCCCCAAATACGTTCCCTGTAAGGACTGCTGCCGACAAAAAATTGTTTTTCTCCTCATGACTTTCTGTGATGCGGTGTCTTGTGCCCGTCTGTTCGTTCATCGGTGCCAACTAATCTTTTTGCAGTCCTTTTCCGTTCTCCTTTCTTCTCTGTTCCGTTGTCCTCCCATAACTCCATCTCCGCGTGCCATCCGTCCCTCGCCCCACCCTCCCGCTACCCCGTTCTCCATACCCATGTCCCGTCAGGTTCCTCGTATGATCTGCTGTGTGCCATTCATCTTATTAACTTGTCTGTTGAACAGCTTCGCTCCTCTGTCGTTGTTGCCTGTTTGACTGTCCGTCCTTTCTGCCGCTCTGGAGAAGCCCATTAGTACGCCAATAAAGAAAACGGATTGTGAGGAAACGTACTTTCTCAGGGGTTTTTCCTCAAGGATTCCCTCCAGAATCTTTCCGCGTTTAGACATCCATTGTGTACTATTTTGTATTGTTGTTCATCCAAACTTTTCTCTAAATCATTAGTCTTTATCCTTAAGGCCACTGTAATTTATTCCTCTCGTGCCACCGTAATTTCATATCTGATAAATCGATCAAACCGTATCATAATTTAAACTAAACGTAGTTGCTCACCCTCTTGAACACTCCCTTACGATCTTAAATCAGTTGGCTACTTCAACGGTCTACTAGCTGGAAGGACCGAGGGCACACCTAATCATCGCAATAGCAAGCTCCAATTAACAACAACATTACCGCACCCAAGCTTCCGATTGCCGATGACAGGGTCTTTCGTTCAGTAGGATCTTTCTTTTAAAATTCAGCACTATACCATGGCCAAAAGTTTCCGCAAATGAATTGAATATTCCTCTCCATCCAATCCTCTTCAACGAGATCACCTTCAAATTGAAACTGAATTTTTATGTTCCTTTCACTTCCCAACGTACAACAATAGCACAATTCTTGAACCGTCAGTGAAAATCAGCTACTCCTTTTTCGACACAAACTAGTTACCAACGTGCCCTTATTTTCCCCCACCAAAAACGCAGAATTAGTCCATGTGAATATACGTAGTAACTCCTTCTCTAGGCCACCTTTTATCTCCGTTTGCGCCGCTGTGGCAGAGCGTGCGAAAGCGTGAGACCTGGTAATTAAAAGCCGGGCAGAGGTTCTTTTGGTCGATGTAACTGTCCGCCACGAGGATGAACGGGTCTAGCCCCTTCTGGTTTGTGGGACGCGACAAAAGATGCGTAAAATTACCAACCTATCTCTCCCTGGCAGCCCACTTCATGGCCATCCCTACAACTGCAAGTTACTACCATAGTTATGTTGAAGTTTACTATTATCTGACAGATCTTAACCCCAATAGGACATACAAATAAAGTTTCTAAATGCGCATGTGTTCTCGCGTAATTTGCGTGTAATAAAAAATCCACCCTGTCTCAATTTTTTCTCAAAAATACTTCCAATTTTTTCTTTACGTTCTCTTCTCCGCCAGCTATAGTCAACCGGACGCTCATAAAAATTGCTTGGTTTCAGCTCCTACAGCCCAAATGCTGTGTATCTCTCTGGAAAATTCTAACAAATTTAACCATCCTCAAAGTTCAATATTCTAAATGGGGACCTTTTTATATGTGACCTATATATTAAAAAATTGATCCCTTTCAAATCGACCATGCAAACAAATTAAAAGAAACAAAAAGTAGTTTTGTTGAAATTTCCTGCCTTCAATTTTTGGCTTCACGTTGACGACGTATTATTGGGAAAGGTAACTAGCCGATCCCAAAACTGAAACAAGTGAAAATGTTTCAGGGTATAACCTTACTAATATATACGGCGACAAAGAGAGGACAAGAAAGTGTTGGCAACAACGCCATGAACTTGCCTTCATACATTTTATTTATTATCAAACATAGTAAAAGTGTGCGTGACGTATGGAGCAAGAACAATAGTCCACTTTCTCTAGATATCTAGCCCTGTCTCGGACGTTCCCCCTCACATCCTTACCCATACACTCCTTGAATTACAACACTACCAACGTCACTCAAAAACGCAGTTGGCATTCATTTAAAAAACTATTTTCGCTCCGGCAGATACATTAGAACATTGCATCGGCCGCCATGAGTGTACATTTTATATTGCAGTATTTTGTCTTACAAGCTCACAATCGCTTTTCCCGACTCTACTGCCTAATCACTAGCTACACAGTCAGCCTATCCAACAGAAAATACACCAAGTGAAGCTGTATATTTGATGTCAGAAGCAAAACATCAAGTATATCACATCGATTTTCTCCCTTCAGAAAGCACGAACCAATTTGGACCAAAACACAATAGACCTTATTTCTGATCATCGAAACAAACCTTTGCCGATCTCTCTTAGTGACCCTGCCTCAATTTCTTGCAAAAAGCGAAAAATGAAAAATCACACTTGAAAAGTCTCCTGCTCTTGTTTCAGATCGAGGTTAAGCCGTTTCTATTGCTTGACCACACTTCGGACTTCCGTTACCTAAAAAATTGGTAATATTATTCAATGTAAGCACACCATAACCGATAAATACGACTGCTGGGAGCACTGTAACGGAAGTGCCCCATGTAAACTTTCCAATCTTCCACCTCGGTCGCTATCACACACGAATTTCATTTGCATTTCAAAGCTGCGCCCGCTCCTCCCGCCCTCGCGCCCAAATAAAAGGCTGATGGGAGCTGGGCCGACGCGTCTCTCACCAGGGCCCGTGCCGCTGGCGGGCGCGCGAAGGGAGGGCATGGCGGACAAACGGGAGGCCACACGAGCAGGCGCCGGCAGAGCGGGGCGGACGAACGGGGGCGCGAGAGAGGGCGGGAGAGGGCGCGGCCGGGAGAGGGTGGGAGAGGCGTCCGAAGAGGGCGCGTGCCAGCGAGAGGTTGGGACAGGGTGCCGAACGCGAGGTGCGAGAGGGTGCGGAAGAAGGGTGTGAGCAGGGTGTGAGAGGGATGCGGCGACCAGGCGAGAGTCGGGAGAGACAGGCTGGAGAGGGTTGGGAGGAGGGTGGGAGCGGCGTGCGACGATGGGTGTGAGAGGGTGGGAGAGGCCTCCTCCACCGGCAGAAGTTGTGCTTGCCAGAGCAGGGCGGCGCTAGGCGCCCCGCGGATAGGGCCGGCGGGCCGGATGGAGGGACCCCGGCCCTCGCTGGGAGAGTGGTGGGAAAGGATTATATCTTGGTGGCGAGACGGCGCGGGGATTAAGCACATGGTGAGAGAGGCCCCAGAGAGGAGGGAGACCATCCGGGAGAGGACGGGGGAGCAGGAGAGGGCCGGGCTCGCGAGAGCGCTCGGAGAGGGCCGGAGAGAGGGCGCGCTAGAGCGGCCGGCGAGAGGATAAATGGGGGAGGTGGGGCGGCTCGGGGGCATGGGACGGGTCGAGAAGGGTGGGCGAGGCGCCAGGAGCGACCGTGTGCGGCGAGGACGGGCTATATCTTTGCATGAGTGCTGTGCCATAGCTGGCGGCGGAGCCAGACTGTGCTGCGCGCCCGCCCCTCCGCCCGCGCAGTGAAACATAACAGAGCGCTGCAACGCGACCCACCGTAAAACTCTTCAGGATACTATGGGGAAGTGGCGGGGAAGGCCGAGCGGAGCGAGTCTACCTTTCTTATGCACTCTCCTGCTCTCCCCTCCATCCTCCTCTGTCTCTCTCTCCTTCTATCATCCTGTCTACATCATCTCTCTTCTCTCTGTCTCTCCTCTCCTTCTCTCTGTCTCCTCTCTCCTTCTCTGTCTCTCCTCTTCTTCTCTCTTCCTCTTCTTTCTCCTCCTCTCTCTCTCTCACCCCACCACACAACAACACACCTATCTAAGTCTCTCTCCTCTCCAACTCCTATGCAATCTCCCTTCCCTCAGATCCTGGCACCACATCAGGTGGGCAATCACTAAGTAGTAAGTGTAAGCGTAAGTTAGTATTGCATAAATCGTGCCACGTCAGGAAAAAAACCCTCATGACCTCACGGTCGGGAGCGCTCTGAGTGGCATTAACCGATTCACTCAGCCCATTAAGCTGCTCGTCTACAGTCGAGTCTGATCCATGGGAGTGCTCCGCTCTGAACTTCCACGTTGTGGCGCGGCGAAGGGGGCCGAGTCGTGTAGTCAGATCGAAAGTCCCCCATCACAAGAGGTCCTCTCTCATCGCCACAAAGAGGTCGGCTCCGCCGTGAATTGATGGAAACTTTGCGATTCTGGGCGTCGAGATTGGCGTGTCCCCCTAGACTGAAAGACTTAAAAAAAGAACTTGGATAAAAACCCGCTACTACCTTACTAAAAAACTAGTTCAACCCATGCACCTTTCTCGCTGATTGTTTCCGTTTTCCGAATGAAATAATTACTCCCCATAATAATACAATAATACATAATCAATTAACTAAACTATATAATACCTACCCGAGACTACCTTCAATTATCTCTCACAAACTAAAGCCATGACCAACACTGTGGCTTCAACACAGTCTGAAAAGGACTTGAAACATCTCACAATTTTACCACCAGCAGATTTAGCTGGGATCGCGTCCCTTCGATGAGAACCAAATCAAGACACATTTCCCACAGGATCCCGGGCCATGTGAAGTGAGGAGGGAAAGTGCAACATCGGCAGAAATGAACGAGATATCGAGCACAGCAAAGAAGCAGACAACGTTTGAATAAGCCTAGATCACTCACGCTCATACGAAAAACGCCAAAGAAAGAAAATGAACCCGTATAAATAATTCCCACCGCCAAACAAATATTTGCCAGCTCGTATTCGATTCTAGACACTTAGATTCGATTCTATATACACGATTAATCCACACCCATTTCGTTCCCCCCCACCCATCCCCCCCCACCTTCCCCCCCTACAACACTCATCTTTAAGAGCATATTTATTGATCATTTCTTTCGTTACCAGATCCGCCCCCTGCTGCAGGACGTTTTGAACAACGCAGTCGCACCTCCAAACGGTCGGATCCTGATTATCCTTCAGAAGGGAAGGCATCCTCATTAGACAAGACCGCACAACGCTCTCGACGCACTTCAAATCAAAAATATCAAACAAAATTCGCTTATGATTTTCAAAACTTGGATCTAGGATGACAAATTGGAGCCTAGTGCATACTTATTACAAACCATTGACCAATTCCTGGTTACTCCATACAAAATAATAAAACAAAAGGAGTTTTTCAAAAATCTTGTTTACGTTTTTTAGAACTTGTCAATATTTCACTCAAAAGACGTCAACAACCTATTTATACTAAACAAAAATACATTAATATTATTTAACGTACGCTACACTCTTGCAAGAACAGAAGTAATACACATTTAAATTATTCAAGTATCGCCCAGAAAAAAATAAACCCACTCCCGAAAAGATAAAGTAAAAAGGCCTTTATTCAATAGTGTCGCCTGAAGAGCGCCGTTGAACCTTGCTTTGAAAGATGAGTCTGTGCGTCCCGTACGATCAGCTCATTCGCTCTCTCAGGCACAGCTTCCTCTCTTTATTATCCGTCATTGTCTTCTCCCAATCCGTGCTTCACGGGTGGGAATAAGTTCAGATGCCACATTGCTTAGACTATTTTTTGCCCTCTCAACTCTCGTAATTACACTTAATTTCACTTACATTTTATCTGTCATCTAAGCAACACACCCACATACCACACACTCTGTTCCTCTCCCCTCCGTGTGTGTGTTATCGCTCTATTTCTCCTAGTTACATAGTCTTACGTTAATTAGCCACTCTCACTTTCCATCTATCTATTCCTCCTACTACCATTCTGATAGTTCACCGACTTACCGTTTTGTAAGAACATATCATTAATAAACGAGGTTGGAGAATTAATCATGCGCGCGTATTATTAATTGTTACCTTTCTAGTTATCCGCAATTTTCAAGATGTTTCATTTAGTTGTAAACAAATAATAGATCCCTCAATTTTAAAAAAATGAAAAAAGGCCAAGAAATGAAGCACCCCTGCTTTCCTTGTTTTAGACAGCCGCACGGCCTTTGATCAAATACATTTTTACTCTCCACTCATCGGCCGCACAATCGCTAAAACCAATAACATAAATAACCAGGAGGAACATGTGTAATCCACGGGACGCCGATGGAGCCCGAAACAGACCCCCCACTGTCGAGTATCGACCTCCGTACAACCGTGTAACAATACAAGCGGAGCTCTGCCGCGCGCCTTCCGCTTTTCCGACGAAGGTCCCTTCGACCGATCTGCCTCTCTGCGCGGCGCGAGCCCTTGTAAAACAATCCGGGCAGGCCCGCGCCCCCGGGAGACAATGCAGGCGGGGAGCGCGCCCAGTGGCGGGCGGCGGCGCCGCCCGCGGTCCGCCCGCGGAGAGCAGGATCCGCCCAATTCGCAACCGCCCCGCCCCGCTCCGCCCATTCTTTGGGCGGGCGCAGCGCGGCGCGCACCCGTGGCGCGCCGCAGCCGCGCCGGCGGGCGCTGGGAGGCAGGCCCCGGCGCGGACCGCAAGCCGCGGACTGGTGGCCGGGGGTGGGTGGCAGACGGCGGCGGCGGTTGAGTGCGGGGGCGGGCGGGGCGGGGCTCGGGAGCGGGGGCGGCAACGGCCGGTGTGGGACCGCGTGGCTTGTGGCGCCGAAAGGCGGCCCGCGCCGGTGGAGAAGCCCGTGCGGTAGGCGCAGTGGCGGCCCCGATAACCGGGGGCGGGCGGCAGGCCCGACGGCAGCCGGCAGGGCGGGGGCGCGGGGCGGGGGACCGCGTGCGGGCAGGACCGGGGGCGGGCCGGTTGGGCGCGCGCGGCCGGACCCGCGCGGCGGGGGCGGCGGCCCCCCCCACTCACCCCGGAGGGCGGCTGCGGGCCGGGCGCGGCGGCGGAGGGCGCTAAGGCGGGGGCGGCGGAGGAGGTTGCGCGCGCGGTTCCCGCCCATTCAGCTGTCGCGCCCGCCGCCGCCCCCGCTGCGCACGCCGCCACGACGCCCAAGGGCCCGCCGCACGCGCGCAGCGGAACACGGCGCCGCGGGGCGCAGCACGACACAACGCAGGAAGCACGAGTTCTACATCGCCGAGCGAAGCACAAAGGTCGTCTCTGCACTTTGGGGCCAAATTGTGTGTTTACTGTGTGTCTCTCTGTAATTAGTTTTTAACAAATGATTAGGTTTAAATGGTCGCATTACAGACGGTATGTATTTAAAACAACGTGAGTTACTGAGATGCGTAGCTGTCGTTCTCAAGTCATCTTCTAAACCTAACCTCCAAGCATCTGGAGAACGCCATCGCTTCCAGCTAAAACAACCTTTAGAATAAAGTGTCTGCAACTCTTATGTAGATTAATTAAGATCATTTGGTCGAAAGTGACAGATAAGAAGCATTTAAAGTAGTATCTAGTGCAATTTTTTTTACAAAGTGTTTACGAAACAATAGTAATGAATTGAATGCTTCAGTAAGCTGATCGATCTATCGATCGATCGATCAACGAACGGGAAACTTTAAATCTTCATTTTTGATTTTGAGCTCACTTGCAGATACATTTGTGCCTAACAAGGCAGTACAGCTCAAGGCTGTAGGAATCGGCGCCAGGCTGCTCGCGATGGTGCGCCTTTCACACGACCAGAGCCGATTGCGCCCGAGGATCCCCTCTTCTCTTCCTCGTCAAGCAGCGGGCCTCATCGATGGCTCGCAGATATGCGCTACGCCAGATGAGCTTGCCCAGTGGGGCGCACATTGAGCATCCTTGACTTCCATGAACTGCGTATGAAAAATCTTCCGTTGTACTTTTGGTAAAATGTTTATTAACAGAAGTCCTAGTTTATTGGAACCCTTATCAGCTTCAAAATCACCACATTCAGAATCCTTCATGTGGAGACGACAAGACTTTAAATAAAACAAAATAGCCTCCCCCTCTACAGAGTATTTTTCGAGCAAAAGGAATTCTGAAAGGAAATTTGTAAAATATTTATTTGGAAAAAGCGGAAAAGAGAGAATGAATTAATTTACTTTCAAACTTTTCATATCAGACCTACATCAGCCATACCTCAGACGTAATTGCCATCGAGGTAGTTGTTACTCGACCCTGAATTTTGCGTTGAAAATTGCATCCCATCTGACTTCCTTGGTCCCTTTAGACTCTAGATCTCTAGGCGTATAAAGCTCTATTGAGATACGCGTTCGCACCTGGGGGAGGCGGGGCACGAACGTAATTTAAAGTAGAGCGATCTAAAGACGCGAAGGGGAGCTGGAAAAGTTTCACAAATAACTGACGAAACAGATTATTTATTTATTTATTTACGTCTAAAACAGTTAAAAACTGTGTGTGACGTGCTTTGAGCAGAAGTTAATTTGCAGTTACGTTTATGTTCTATTATTATATTTCGGTTTGTAGTTAAAACTTAGAACAGGTTTACAGTGGAATTAGAGAAGAAAGAAATTTCTATTTAAATTCTTACCAAAATCCGATGAATTGCATTGAATCTCATAGAATGACGATTAACGACCAACACCGGATTTCATGTTGGCAACTCTTTCTACGGCTTGACAACCCTCCGAATGCTGATTCACGAATGTGGACCTAAAAGGTCAATATGGATGTTTGTAATCGATATCAGTTCTTTCAGAGAAAACGTGGAATTTTTTTTCCGCAATGTGATTTGTGTATTGAATGTTGCATATATCAAGACGTGATCTGCCTTCTTTATTTACTCCATTCCTCCTCCCTTTCTTCACAAACCATGACTCTTTCGTAAGACACAGCTCTCGAGATGAGAAATTTTATAACCCAGTTCGACAGGGAGTGTTTGGTCATACTTAGATGCACAGACTTGCGAAAAGAATAGGCACATTTTTGTAGTAAATAATTAGCCAAACACCGTGTTTCTTAAGGAATGGCTGGTAGTGGTGGGTACAGTTAAGAACTAAAAACATGACTGTTTCGTCACGAAATTCAACATTTCGACATTTTTTTCATTTACAGTGCTTTGTACTTCGAAATGTATGACTGATAGACGAAAATAGCTTTCAATATCTATTGAAACTTTCTTTATCCTACTTCCCAGTACGAAATATTTTAGGAACACCGTGTGTTTATCACAATAATTTCATGAATTATAAATGCCCATCATTGAAATGTTTCACCCAACTGAACTGTTGCCCATCAGAGCGGTTAGGTTCGTTCGAAGCCGCAGTTTCAGTGAAGTGTCTGGTGACTGCCATGTGGCTGCGCAGCCGAAACAGAAATTCGCCGGCCGCATTAAAGTACCCTGTAATCTTCGAGCCATTAACGCTCCACGAGGCGAGCGGCGTCTCCGGGCGTGGGCGGAGGTGGGGATGGTGGAGGGAGCAAGGAAGGGACCAGAACGGGAGGATAGAGTATGGTAGAGATCGCGGGGCGGGAAGGGGCGGAAGGCGCAGGCAGTAGACGATGGAGGGACGGGAGACATGCGAGGGGGCGGGAGGCGGCGCGGTGAGGAGAGAAACTGGTGGAGCTATAACTGCACACACTTTCTCGCAATTTTTCTAACTCTTGCGATTTACTTCTTTCAAATTATGTTTTTAAAAGAATAAATTTCATTCTAATTTTTTTTCAATTCAATTTTCAATATTCAATTCAATTTTCAATATTGTAGATGTAGGAAGACGGCGAAAAAAATGTGTTTAAAGTTTTGAGTAAAGAAATTGAAGTTTAATGTTTTGAAAACATCGACGTTTCTTTAAAAATATCGATGTTTTAATCATCGATGTATTGAAACCGATGTTTTTTAACAACGTTGTTAAGGGTTCGCTGTTTTTTAAGTTTTCAATGTTTTGTTTCTGGATGAAAGATATCTCAAAATTGCCCATAATCTCAAAATTTAAAAGTTAAAATAAGAAACAATAACGGAAGGTACCAGTATCGGTTTGTATTCGATCGAAATGAGCGGTTTGCTCTCTTTTCATCGAGGAGACTACCATTCCTTGCACCGGATGATTCTGATTGCCTGGTATTTCCATCGTCTTTCCTGTATTTCGCACATGGAGAGACGTTGTACAACTTTGTTTTCAGTTACATTTTAGTTATAAATTAATAAGCATGGCCATTATCAACTTAAATTCTGTTGCGCACGAATTTCATGCTAGAAGTAACTAAACCAACTTTAAAATATCGATGTTTAAAAACACCGTTGGTTTTCGGTCGATGTATATTTAACATCGATGTTTTGATTTTGATCATCGATATTTGGCAACATCGATGGTTTCTTGTTAATGTCGCATCATTAGAGTGAAGTGGAAGCGCAAGGCAGGCGAGACGGAGTCTATGGGGAGAGGTGGAAAAGATGCGGTGGCAGGCTAGGACGAGAGGGGACCGAAGGATGGAAGGCTGTAAAGGAGGCGGGGTGGGTTGGGGAGGTGACAAAAGGGGGTAAGGGCAAGGGGAGTGGAAGGTGATGGTGGAGGAAGGCGAAAAGGGAGAGACATGGATGTGGAGCCTGGCGGACGAGACGTGGGAGGGCGATGGGTGTGGGACGGCGGAAGTGGGAGAGAGTTCGATTTGGAGTGTGGCGGAGGCGAAGTGGGAAGGAGAGGGGTGTGTGGCATGACGGGTATGTTGTAGGAGGGAGATATGTGTATGGTTTTGTGAGGATGAAAAGGGCAAGAAAAGGGTGGGGAGCGAGGCGTGGAGGTGCGGAAGAAAAGGCGGTGGTGAAGGGACGGTGAGGCAAGATGTGAGCGAGGGAGATAAAATGCGAAGTGGGAGGGAAATGAGAGTGGAGCGTGGGTGGAGATAAGTGGGAAGGAGAAGGGTGAAGCGCGAAGAGGACGTGAAGAGGGAGGAGGCGAGGAGGTGCGGGAGTAACGGCAGTGGTGAGGAGAGGGTGTTGCAATATGTGCGTGAGAAGGAGTGCGAAGTGAGTGAGACATGGGCGCAGAGGTGGAGCCGGGGCGAAGTCAGAGCATAGACGTAAGTGAGAGGGAGATGAGTGTTGAGCGTGGTTGGCGAACTGGGAAGGAGATGGGTTTGAATCGAAGCAGGGACGATGTAGGAGAGAGATGAGTCTGGGACGCGGCAGGACGAAGTGGGAAAGAGTTGGGTTTGAAGTGGTGGAAGGAGGTGGTTGTGTGGTTTTTGTGTGGGGTTTGTGGGGGCGAAAAGGGCAGGAAAATGGTGGGGAGCGAGACGTGAAGATGCGGGAGGAAAGGCGGGGGTGAGGGGAGGGTGAGGCAGGATGTAAGCGAGGGAGAGGAGTTCAAAGTGGTAGGGAGTGGAGCGTGGCTGGGGAGAGGCGGGAATAGAAGGGTGAATCGCGTAGAGGAGGGGAAGAGTGAGGAGGCGATTTGCGGGAGGAAAGGCAGCGGTGAGGAGAGCGTGTGATACGATGTGCGTGACAAGTTGTGCGAAGTGAGTGAGATAGATGGACGCGGAGGTGGAGTCAGGGCGAAGGCAGATCATGGGCGTAAGTAGAGGGAGAAGTGTATTGGGCGAAGTTAGCGAAGCGGGAAGGAGATGGCAGGGACGGTGTAGGAGAGAGATGGGTATAGAGTGTGGTGGGGCCGTGGTAGGAGGGAAACGGGTGATGGGCGTTGAGGGCGAAGTGGGAGGAACATGAATGTTAAGCGAGGCGGGGATGTGAGTGAGACGCCGTGCGGTGTGAGGGCGAGGGAGGCAAGTTGTGAGCGATGGAGAGAAATGCGAAGTGGGAGGGAAATGGGAGTGGAGCGTGGGTGGGGATAAGAAGGAAGGAGAAGGGTGTGATGCGAGCGAGCCGAGGTGTAGTGGGCGAGATGTGTGGGGCGGGGGCGTCGGAGTGCGTGTGATGTGAGGCGCGGCGTCGTGACGGCGCTGTGGCCTGAGGTGACGCGATCACCCGCGTCCGATACGAGTCGACTGCGCCGCCTCCTGGCTCCCGCAACGCGCTCCCATCGCGATTGTATCACGGCGACGCGGGTGGAAGAGATAACCTCATGAATGCCGAAAAGAGGCTCGGGAAGAATGTATTGCATTCCGTCCGATGACAGAGAATGGACACACCCGCTGCACCTAACTACGCAGCGATTCCTTAAACACGTACCGCTACAACAGCACATCCTTTCTCGTATTAAACACAACCTTTTGCAGAATTCAAAAATTTAAAGAGTTAAACAATAATGTAACCTGCACCATTCTAAGTCTCCTTTTCTCTTTCCCGGGAACATTTCACTCAAAACATTTGCAGACATTTCTGAGAAAATGTTGAAAATGTTTTTAAGGCAGCCCCAATATCAAAATGTCAGTTTCACATTCACAAAGCCTCAAGTTCGGTAAAATTAATCGCGGAATTTCAATTTTGGAGAAAATAGTCTGAAAGGTTTAGTCACTGGCGTAGATTACAGATGGAACGGGAGACAGACTGACGTTTTACTGTAAACCAATTTTTCGGTGTAAACACAAAACCGGGATTCTGACCAAACAAGAATTCTCTACATATTGGAACAAAATTTATCCATTTTTTTTATTAAATTGCCACATTCCGATGCAGCATTACAATCGTCTACTGTCTCTTCACTAGGTAACTACGTCGGCGTGAAGGTAGAAAAAATAAAATTTGATAATAGCCTTGCGTCCAAAGGCCGAAGGAAGACCAAAAAGCCCTAAAAACATTTAAAGCTTTCTAAATTTTCAGCGACATAGGTCAGAATTTCAATATCAATGCGTTGAGCTCTATAATTAAGTATCAGGATGGGTTTCGAAATAAAGTAAAAAGTAAAATAATAATAATAATAATAATAATAAGCAGAAGAAAAGAAAGATGAAGAAAAAGAAGAAAAAGAAGAAGAAGAAGAAGAAGAAGAAGAAGAAGAAGAAAAAGAAGAAGAAAGGGCAAACGAACATATTCTGATCTTCGTAAGTATGAGAGAAATTGAGATATTCATGATACAATTGAATGAATATGAGCATGAATTAATATGAGCATTCTAATACAATACACTGAAAATCCATCGCATGCAGTTAAATGTGTTTTTCAATTCCAACTTATTGAACTTTACAGCTTTGTATCTATCTTAAACAGAACAGCCTATTCTCTACAGTACTTGAATATCTTATTTACTTCCGTACTAACTTTCAGGTAATTTTAAACATCATGCATTATCATTTCCTCACTCAAAATAAATCGTTCAATTCTTCTATTATTTTCGGGGTGTTTCGAAAATCACGTACCTTTACAAGTACTGAAGCTGAGGAAAACGTTCTCGAAACATATTTCCTAAGACTGTTATACATAAGATAAATAAACAAAATATATACGAATAATTAATACGTGCAGAGAAGTATAAAATATGATATAATACGAGTAAATAATACAATAAAGTGAATTTTTTACATCCTTTATATGCATTTACTTGTTCAAAAGTCCAGAAAGCTATAGAACAAAGTATTTAAAATTGTTCAGCTCAACAGAAGATCTGCTAGAGTACTGAAGCTGCTAGAAATTGTTAACTTAAGTAAGAGAATATAATATAAAATTTGATGTTAATGTAATATAATATGTAATATAACCCACTGATAATTACGTAATTGTGGTCCATGTTAAACAGCGACCTTAAATAAATGAATTTTAAAAAAGTGCTTGATGAAAAACATAACCTCATAAAAGTCGTGTGAAAGTGACGTAAATGACAAATGTCGTTGGAAAAGACAATGGGAACTCCTCTTTCCCAGTCAGCCACCTGCGCCTTTTGACCCGCTGTGGACGCGCGGCGGACGTCGTGATGCCAGGCCGTCGTTTTGTTGCGGCGGCGGCGGCGGCCGACGGCGATTAAACGGAGAAGCGATCGCTCCCATAGCGATACGCCCTCGCTGCCGGTCCACTTCCTTCCCACCCGGCCCCGCCCCCACAGCTACCTCTCGCA
>BOPP01000101.1:1805151-1913123 GCA_017312745.1 Gryllus bimaculatus
ACCTCCGCCCTGCCCGCCTCCGACGCGTCTTGGTTCCTTCAACTCCACCCCCCGCCCTCATCGGCACCGTCACGACTGTTCTCGCGCGTCCTGCACCTACCGCCCCCAGCACACGCGCCCCCAGCTACCTTCTCGCACCTCCGCCCCGGCCCCGCCTCCGACGCGTCTGGTTCCTTCAACTTCCACCCCCGCCCCCGCCCCTCACGCCACGCAGGACGCTCTCGCCTCTGCACCTACCGGCCCGGCCCCGCCCACCCTCCACCCTCGCTCGCCACCCCACACTCTCTCGCGTGTGGACTCCGCCTCTCAGCACTCCTCACCCCCACCCCCCAACCTCTAGCTTTACTACCGCGCCATCGCATTCTCCTCCCTTCCCCCCGCTCCTATCCCGCTTCCAGATATTTCCGGACTTCTCCCCCCGCCACGCCTCTTCGCGCTTCAGTTGGCGCCCGCTGCCACCATCACCACCCACCTCCTCCGTCGTTTCCTCCTCGCTGCCTACACCCTCCGCCACCACCCCCGCTCACCAAATATTGTTTCTTCTTCGCCTTCGTTACGCCTCCGCCACCGCAATGCACCTTGCCGCCTCTCACCGCCACGCGCCTATTCCACTACTTCCACCTCCACCACCACACTATATCCCGCTCTTCGCCTTCACTCCCCCGTGCCACTCCTCCCCCCACCCCCGCCCTCGACCCTCCAACTCCTCCATAAATTCTTGTCGCGCCTGCATCTCAACCCCTGGCCCCGAGCCGTCTGCTTCCTCCCCCCCCCCCCGGCCACCAGCCACCACTGACACCACCTCCGCCACTGTTCCTTTCGCGCCTAACACCACTGCTCCAACACTCTGCCTTCTCCCCACATACTATCAGCATCGCTACTGGCAGTCACTTCCATTTTCTCTCCACTCTTCGCACTTTGCCACCTCCTTTTCCGACTACTCTCACCTACATCGACGCCGCCGCCTTCCTCCGGTGTCTGTCCTCCCCCTAACCACTGTTCTCCTTCTTCCTCCCACCCCGGCCCCTCGCCCTTCATCTCCTCCACACACTCATTTCGTGTCTTCAGTCTCCGCCACCGAGTCCCCGCCCTTCTGCTCCGTATACCGGCCCTCACCCCTCCCTCACTCCCTGACACTCTCAACCTCTGTGCTCCTTCGCACCTATCTTTCTCGCGCACTATCTCTCTCGCATCTCCTCTTTTCTCTGCGCCTCTCCCCGCCCCCCGCCTCCCATTCAACATCCTCCGTTTCTACTACAACCGCACCCACCTCTCTCTTCCCGCTCCCAACGCCTCCTCCACCTCCGCCCCCGCCCCGCGCCCCGCCGCCACGCACGGCCCGGGAATCGCCGGCTGCCGTGCGGCCATTCGGTGCTTTTTTTTGGCCTCCGCGCCGCTCCCCGGCCGCGGGCGAGGCGTCTCAGCGGCGCGGAGACCCTCACTCCGAGCAGGGGCACAGCGTCGGAAGTGAGCAGGCACAATCCGTCCGAGCCCCAACTGGATTAGACGTGTCATTTATTCCACGTCTGCTTTTGGTTTCAAAAAACGGAAAGAATGTTTTAATTAACATTGAAACAGAATATTATAAAAAGTAAATGAATTCTAAGGTGTTCAGATAAAGGGACTTAGAACGTAAAAGTGAGTTTAAAGAAAACTGGAAATTAAATTGCGTGAGATCACTGTAAAGCAGGGAATAATTTATTACATTTTAAAAATAGATATGTCAAATACATTGTAGATTTTGGCATGTATAACTCGCTAAGTAACATCATTCCATCTTCACAAAAGGAAACAACTTCCTTTACCCGATCACTATGGAATTGGTTCGGTAAGAACTAACGTATAATATAGAAGTCCCATCTACACGTAAAACGGTACCGAAAAATTCTGTACGATTTGTACGACGCCAGAGACACAAAACCCCGCAAATGTACAACTGCTCGACAGAGAATGATCCCTCGCCCCGTCAATTTACAGATGAATAATGTATTTTTGGAGCTGATGCTACGAAGAAATAAGCACGTGCACACACAATACGCAACGGATGCTACCATAGAGCGATCTCCGAAACGATGAGTCCTAGGGCCATAAAATCCCAGAAATCCTCTAAAAGACGGTTCCCTCTAAGAAATTCGGAAGAATTCTGAAAAAAACACATACATGTTCTCTTACGATTTCAATGCAACTACGAGAACGTTTATGAAACGCTCTGAAATGCCATTTTAATTAATATATTTTGTAACTTTCTATGTAATATATAACTTTCTATGCCAGGAAGTGGACGAGCAGAGCAACTGCAATATGTTTAAAATTTATTTTTATCATGAACTTCCAAAGGACACATCAAACATTCAAAATGAAAATATCCATCGGAGGTGCCTCACTTGTCAAGTACACAGTGTGGATCAGAATAATTGTTTCAAACCTCTAGGGTATATTAAGATAAAAGTACGCTCCCAGAGTTTATATTGTCTGAAAATGTCATGCATTGAACCTTACTACAGGCCTAAAAACGTCGAGAGCTGTCGATGTGGGAAATTATGACAGTGGAGCTCCAACTGACAAGCCACACGAAACATACTAGAGATATGTACTCGTTGAGAAGCAATAAAGGAGCAATGTCCTCAATAGAAAATACGAGCGCCAGTTGAAAGGCAATATTTTTTATAACAATAAAAAGATGCATACTTGTGTATACTATTTTTTTCAATGGAATCGATTATACTGATTTATTTAGATAATACTTATATACATTAGCACGCGACAGATGATAACGGCCCTAAGTCTGCATAATACATAATACATCCTGTGTCCTACGAATTAATATTAACTTGCAAAATTGGAAAACATAAAGTTCGATACAAAGTAAAATTTTAATATACTTCCAAATTATAATAAAAATTATGGGATGTGTGGGGCATATGGACTCCCATTGAACTCCATGAACTCCAAAAAAATGGTCGGCTGCACCCCCTACCACGAGATTATAAAGGAGATTGCTGGAAGAAAATAATTAGGACTCCGATTATAAAAAATAAGATAAATAGCAGTCAGGGAAGTCAGAAAAACACGATAAAATCATTCAATATTGAAAATCGTACAATAAGTGTGAAATTATTATAATATCACGAGAGCTTTGGAAGTTTCTATGAACATATGGGAATTTTGGGTATTTGTGGTTTTACATCAGTTTTTGATCAATATGAATCATATTAAATAACAAAAGAAGAATGCTACGTTTACTCGGGCGAGAGCATCTAGCACTCTAACTCCGTTTCCACTTGAAAACACAGATAAAGAATTTACATGGAAACAATTAATGATCAAACGAAACAGAGCGCCCGAGAAAAGAACCCTCTACAGTATGGAGATTAAAAAGCTCTTGGCGACTAATACTTATTGAAAATAAAGAAATCATGGAAAAGCCAACAAACGTAGCGAGTTTGTCAGGTCATTTAATCACCTTCTTTGAATTTTTCTGACGTCGAGCGAAAGCCAATGTTGCGGGCACGCTTAACTGTTCATCTTACGAAATACCATGAAACACCAGCCGACCCGAATTCGCAAATGAGTCCCGGGAACAAGATTCAAATGCGCGCGTAGGTCCTGGTCGAGATTAACTCGCAACACAATTATCATACGTCTGCCCCATTGTATTGATGAGTGACATGGATAATGAAGGGAGAAGGCTTTCGTCTTTATGCCCTCCCATTTCCTGGGCAGGTGATCATGGTGGTAGTTAACCATAGCATTTCACAGGACGAATCGAGGTAACTCAGGGTAACTCAGGTGTTGCTGCGGCTCCTCTGAAGGGCCTAGGGTTCGTGTACGGACGGTGTGGCAGGATTTTTGACACTAACAAGAAAGCTACGCCGAATTCGGCCTCTGTCTGGAGGTCCATTCCAGTGGACGGCTATTCTGATCGGGAGTTTTCCCACATTTTCCCAACATATAACATGCAATTTACTTGCGATAATGGCCACGGCAGTTGACGCACGCATAAACATAAAATAATCGGTTATTTCGCTCGATGGATGCTGGTAGTAAGATTATTAAGGAAGAGATGTTGATTTAGATGAGTGGCCTTGGTCTCTGTCATCTAAGACGCTCCTACAGGTCCCTTTATCGCCCCGGTTGTTCTTTATATTGACTGTATCAAACATTGCAATATCATCCGTTTATTTGCTCATTTCTAAGTCAGTGATTCAGTAATTCCTACTAAACACCAACTTGTCTTTCATTGATTAGAAATCATCCCTCTACGTTTTAGTTTGCGTTATTTTGCGATACTTGAATGTCAAGATTATGTAGTTAGTTATTAGATAGTTTTTTCTTTTCTCGACAGGTTGTTTGTATATATTTATATTAATTTTCATAACAATATTTCTTCCGTTCTTCTTTAGCTGAATATTTTTATAGATATTTACATTTTTATCTTCGGTCTTCGTCAAAACTTAATAACTGTCATTTCGCAAGCAGCAAACTCAAAAAATAGCGTTCTGTTTTCTGATGCAATGCACAGAGGGGTAAGAAACACTTGTTGTTGATCTGTCTTGTTGTTGTTGTCCCTCATAACATCTTGTACTGCAGCTGACAAATCAAAGTCAATTCACGGAAGTGCACTGGGCTCAAGAACTTGTTATAAACTTGAGATCAATTCTCTTTTTTACAATTTTCTGTATCTAATTGGATCACGAATGATAATTATGATGCTACTACAATTAAATGTATGTATTTATAGCAATGATGTACGTCAGAAGAACAGGAGGAACCCGAAAAACTGGCGGAAGAAAAGCAAGGCTCTTTGGCCACAAATTTAATTCGAAAAGGATTAGAACCGCGGTGCTTAGAGATCTGGTACGATGTGAGCGCCATGGTTCCTACAGAACAAGTATTACTTTGCAGTTGTACGAAGCCCATCCCCAGAAGGTGGAGATATTTGAGATAAAGGAATGATAATGAAATAACAACACTGAAGAAAAAACGTTCTGGGCGCATTTTGAAAGTCACGTTGACTGAGTCAGGGAAAATCAAGGAAACAGAGAATTGGGTTTGTCTGGAAAAGACTTGCATTTATCAGGAAATATGTTCCTTGTTTGAGCATGCTTCCTTTGTGTTGCGATAACTTCATACGCTTTCGTTGTGTAATTGATTTTGAACTGAATTGAGCCACTAGAAAATAGCCTGATAACAAAGGTGAAGTTTGAGATTTTTCTCTAATTTTCCTGAATGAACTCTTCGTTAGGTATTTAAACAGTGAGTGTTTTAAAGTAACGAAGAATACCGGTTTAAGTGTTAGTGTTACGAAAAAGGGAAACATATTCCTTAGGGAACAGAAAGCTTTTCTGCATGAAAATATTTGTGAAGGCATGATGTGCAATGACAGTGTTAAAAACGTCTATAAAGTTTTGATCAATTAAGCTTTACGGTTTTACTGCTTTCTTTTTTGGGCGACAGTTACAATTATACACACATAAATTCACATTCTTTGAATGAAATAAACTTATGTAAAACAATTTATAAAAAAACTCATTCTGATTGATTTTCAAAATCAACAATAGGGCGGTCTGCCTCCAGAGAAGTGTTTTCCAAATTGGGCGTCTTCTGTAAGTTTAATGAGGGACGTTCTGTTCAGCTGTTAACTCGTCAAGTATTTTACTGAGAAAGAAAATACTTCTTTATTCACTTCTCTTGAAACTGAATGTTAATTTGAACTATCAACCGCACGTATTAACTGTTGTTGTTTTATACGTAATATGATCAGTTTATAAGTCATGCATAGACTACTATGCGTGGGTTACATTCATTTGAAGGAAGGTACACAAAGGTTTAAAGTTCCTAAAGATCTCGTCATGGGAAACGTTTCCGAAAATCTATTGTTGAGAGAGACAGAGAGAGAGAGAGACGGAGAGAGAGAGACGGGGAGAGAGAGAGACGGGGAGAGAGAGAGACGGGGAGAGAGAGAGACGGGGCGAGAGAGAGACGGGGAGAGAGAGACGGGGAGAGAGAGACGGGGAGAGAGAGACGGGGAGAGAGAGAGACGGGGAGAGAGAGACGGGGAGAGAGAGAGACAAGGAGAGAGAGAGAGACGGGGAGAGAAGTAAATCATCGGCTTACACAATTTTTTGTCATTGTGTTCTGTACTCTAAACAATGTTAATGACACATTGCTTCAAGAACAGTTAAATCCAAAGAAATTATTCTTTGTTAAATGTAAGCAAACATATTTAAAACAAAAGTATTTTCATTTATCCTTAAGTAACGATTAATTATTAATGACACAAAAGCAATAAGGGTTAGAAGACTAGGAAAATATTTATAATTATTGTGTTTACGCTTCTGTAGATTTTTTCTCAGAATTAAATTTTGTTGGTATTCCACTAAAATTCTATTAAGGTCTTAATAATCACGATCAAGACATAATACCTTCAAAAATAATTAAAATACCCTTTTTTTAAAATTCCTACAGTTCCAAAAATTACAAACTTTCATTAATCTCATATTTTCTGTTCCAGTTTTTTCTTCCCGTTCATCGGTTTTGCAGATGATGACATGGACCTGTTGGAAAAAATAGCGTAGGGATGCGAGTCTTCGTTTGAAATACTACTCTTGACCTCAATCTGGAAAAGCTACAAACACGGAAATTGGTTTGTAAACAAGGAGGAAAAGCTTTCCATTGATCTAGAATGAGCTGGTTTTTAACTCGTTTCTTTCTTCTGATAATTATTGTTAAACTGTGACGTCGACGTGCAAAAGAGGTCAATATGTGAATGGAAAGTCATATTTTTTGTAGGTTACTAGGAGTAGAATATTTTTTCAAACAAAAACACAACAGGGACGGCAATAACTGTTTCATTCGATAATGAATTAAGATAATGAAAGTAAAAACAATATTTTTTATTAAATTATTTTTCACATCATTTGAAGAGAAGCATCATTTAATAAATCTGTTAGGGACTTACAGTTCTCTTTGGGACTGTACTTCATTGTTTTCTAATAACTGCGGATACTTTAATCCTATACATTCTTGTGTATCTGGAATTTGAGTAAGGTGAATCAGAAAAGACTGTCCTCAATATACCAAATAATTTTCAGAAATAATCATTACTCAACTCCAAACATGTTTGGAGAAGTACGATAAATATTTGCTTACCCTGACTTCGAAAGAAATCGAGAGTGGGTAAAAATTCCGGACGCGTTAACTTCCGAGACCATTAGTGCCGTAAGTGTAGTGCAAATTATTTCCCGGGAAGTTCTTCCGCTGCTGAGACGAGAGATCAGTCGCCGATATTTCCCGCTCCAGGTTTCTCCATCAGTGGGACACTTCCCAACAAGTATACTATTCTCTCAGCATTTATGGCATTTTGTTGCACGTGAATGAGTGTATGTGTGTGTGTATGTGTGTGTGTATGCGTGTGCGAGTGCGAGCGAGCGAGAGAGAGAAAGAGAGAGAGAGAGAGAGAGAGAGAGAGAGAGAGAGAGAGAGAGCGTGTAGAGAGAGTAAGTGCATAAGAGTGATCGCGACTGTTCCGTGTTCCTGTGTATGGCTCCGGCATTTACCTCGTTTGTTCGAATAAACCACGAAAAATTACAGATCAAAACGACCGACCTCTATAATTCTCCTCAAGTCAGGTTAAATTCCACATTAGCTATTTAGCACGGGTCCAGAATTCTCCACTGTTGGGACTCGAACTCTGGAATCTCCAGAGGCGAAGTAAATGAATAGATTGTATTGATAGATAGAGATTGTTTAAAAATTGCACCTCAACTTCTGGGTTAATGATCTCATCTCGATCAGCTTTTTCGTCCAGTTTCCTTGAGCCTTGGAGCATATACTGAGATGGTCCCACAGTTTGCTTCTGTAGATAAATGTAGCAGAGGCTTCTATGTCCAGAGTCGGTAGCTACTTGGTTGCCCGGGAGACGCCATGACCTAGGCACAGGTGCCAACGTTTTGCAGAATGGTGGCCACAACGTTGGCACTTGTGCCTAGGTCGCGGCGTCTCCCGGATAGCGAAGTACAAATAGCTACTAAAAACTAGATCCTCCTGATCGGAACAGCCATTCGAATAGATTTATGTATTATAAATAACACCCAATAGCATACGTCGTAAATAATAAACAAGAATGTACATATTGTAAATAGTAGTAGTATAGATAATAGTCATATAGAAGTAATATAGTAGGACAGAATTTACATTAAGACAGACGGCAACTGGAATGTAGCTTCACTATCTGTGTACGTTTTCTTGACCTCATTTCGGAATGTAGATACTTAAATAATCGTTTTTTATTGTATCGCGGAAGTAAGTTCATTCCTTCACTTAAAGTACTGGATAACAGCCTAAATCTGAAGCTAATTTCCATTGCAAATACTTTTTATTACTTGGGAAAAATACTTTCATATCAGTCATCAAAAAAGCTCGTTGGTACATGTATTCTTAATTCAACTTATGTGAATGAGTTAGGACAGACGTCACAGAGCTCAAGAAACCATACACATATAGCACTTATCTCCATAGTACGTCACGCAATTTTTAAGTGTTTTTGACGATAAATGAAATAAAATAGATATGTGAGTAGAGTCACATTATGTTGAGCAATTGAACGATTGGGGCCTCACGAAGGGCCGGGTTCGAAGAAGAGGACGAGTTCCCAAGACTCATTGGCAGCCACTCAACCGCTGCGCTGGGCGTGTACCAGCTATAAATTACGTAACGCCAATTTGGCACATTTTGAAAACCCTCTCTCAAGTTAATCAACAATACGATACTGACGGCGTTGGCAAAAAATTAAAATAGATCGAAACATATATAATAGTAAATATTAAACACTATGGTATTGTAATATTCAACAAATATATAAAAGTATTAGTTTATAATAACGCGAACGAAAGGCAACCGTCATTATCGCCTTCTGTTATCAGTGCGGCGTTACAACAATGGTTTACAAGTAACAATGACTGCTAATTTGTGTGGGATACACATTTTCCCTATTAGCGTTGTTTATACCGCAAAAATGAAATGGATAGAAAAATATAATAATTAAAATAACATTATTATATTCACCAAAATTACTCTTTTTATTTGAATTACTCACCATTCCCACATGTTATTACGCAAAGCAAAATTATCTATTTTCTTCCGATTTCAATTAATTTCTATCTAAAAATCTATTAAAGACGATTAAAGGACACAATTTAAAATGAATTTACATAAATATAATAAATAATATCAATATTAAAATTAAATTTGAAATAATATATAAATTATAACTTATGTACCATCCAACTGCGTAGCACCACCATTCATTTTATGTCCACAAAGCACACTAAATTGGGAGCGGGAGACTTATGTTTGTTGCCAAATTACACAAAAATACTCGTATTTTGAAAAAAATTTAACATGTCCTTATTTGAAGATGTTTTCGATGAACACATTACATTAAGAAAAAGGTGTATTTTCACAGTTGTAGTTGAACGAAGACTTCGATTTTTTTTCTATTTTCGAAAAAAATAGTGTTTTTAACCAACATGAGATCTGTGTTATTTTCGTAAATGAAATATATATTATACAAATTATTTACAAAAACTTGTATACAAAATAATATGAGAATGCCAGATGTTTAAGCAACAGCGGGTTTTAGTTTAAGACTGAATAAGCCGAATAATTTTAGTAAATGTTAAAATATTAAATAAGTAAATATCAGCAATACGTAATACTAAACCATGATCCCCCTACCCCTAAGTAACGCGGCATACCTCAACCTATCTTAGAGTTACGTAATTTATTCTCGACCTTCTAGTGTGCCAGGAGCAAACGAAAACAAATAAAGTTAAAAAGGTGGGAGAAATTATCGTAATATTTACCTATGTAAGAATAACAAGATCTAAAGTATAGATGATGGTTATTATTTAGTTTTTCAAATTAAGGTACCTGTGTTTTTTTTAAGACACGTTCTCTTTTAAACTGTAAATCATTGTATCTAATAATACATACTTATATTTCCGAATAATGTGTAAGATCATGTGGGTGTGCTGCGAGTTTTAAAATTACACCTTTAGTGTGTGCCAGACAGAAAATTGCAAAACGCTGCTCTTCGGAACACATTACGTACAGCACAAATTACATAGTAGTAAAATAAGTGAAGGGATAAACACAGATGTAATGTAGAGTCGTTTTAATTTAATTGCAATATAGAAATTTCAGTTCAGCTCTGGTTTTGAAATATTAATACTTTATACGATATAATCAAACCTAATTTATAAAAAACTATATCCATTAGAACTAAATAAATCTTTTGCCACAACACTAAAGAAAATAAGTCATTCGTAATGTTGAAATGCAAGGAAAAGCTCAAATACAATTAATAAAAAAACTTAAAGCAATTGGGACGAGAGGCTAAATATAAAAATAGAGTTGAAATGACATCCATACCTGTGTGGTACAATGTAATTACACTTTGGAACTAAGAAAATGTTTGAGCTATAGGGTTGTAACAGTGAACTCAGTAACAATTTTTTCGCCAGTTGAGTGATAGGTTTACATGTTCAAGTAAGCATCCTGTTCTGTGACGTGTTAAATCAAGAGACCCTAATAAAACAGCGAATGTCCATTCTTCAATTATTGTACTGGAAATTCACTAAAGTAATTTTCACAATTTTCCTGATTCCTGATGCTCTTTCATGACACCAGTAGTGAAAGTATATGCTCCGAGGACTGGTCGATCAAAATCTGTGTGTACAGAAGGAGACATTTGGTCGTGATCACCTTTAGGTGAACCGAAGGCCAGATAAATAGAATAAGAAAAAATGAATATGCGGACACGGTTACAGGAAATAAAATTATTTTTTTATATTGTCCACTGGGTTCATGCGCTCCAAGAGTACGATTATTACAGACTTTTCAGCTTTTAATTCGCCATGAAACTCGAACCAAGTTTTAGATGTTTTAGAGACATTTGAAAATTTCGACTGGGTTAATTATAATTGCGTCCACTGGTATAACATAGCCATGCATGAACTTTTTAAAAAGGGGACTTAGTACATCGAGATTAACAATGGAAAAGGCCATTTCTTCGTTTGGTATCACGGCACCTCATTTCTTTGACGCACATGTTCGGAATAAAACAGACGCTGAAGACGCTATAGACGCCAAAGGATGTGTTAATTGCACTTGAAACACATTATCTAGGTCACCGTTGAGTATGGCAGCAAGATGGATTTCCTCCTCATTATGAAACGAGCTTTTTTGAATGAAACATGTCAATAACTGTAAGGACGGTTCAGTACCATGGTATGGCCCATGTTGTTCTTGTAATTTGACCCAAATTGCACTTTGTTTTCCTTTAACGAGTTTATGATACCGCTAATGATGATGAGGTGGATAAAGATGTGGGAATGATTCAAAGCGAGGGAGGCGAAACGCGAGAACATCGCCGAGAACCTCAAATTCCATATGGATTGGCCGGGGAATGGACCAGATTCCCGTCGGTGAAAAATATACAGACACTACAGGCCTACTTATGTTTTCTTGCGAGATTTGCGCTCCAATTTTGTAAACCATTCAGAAGGAAGAACGAATTCAACACTTTTCTATAAAAGTGTACTAGTTACTAAGGAGAACATTCCAGTAGAGAAAATTGAAAACAAAATTGAGTTATACTAATTGAACTTGTGCGAACATTCCGCATTTTATAAGTCATTGTTTTAAAAGTGAAAATAGGTCCATAGGTAAACCGAATTTCCTACCCTTTTGAATGTCCAAAACAAATGTTACAAACTTCTACGACCATGTAGAAGGGTATTACAATTGAATGTTTAGTGATTTCGGGCGAATTAACTTCTAAGATCATTAGTCCTGTAATTGTACCGCATGTTTCCTCGGGAGGTGGCTGTGATCTGCCCCGCTGGAATGTGAGATCCGGCGACGACCTACTTGACAGCTAGAGGGGTTTTCCCCAACCAGGTATCTCCCACCAGCGGGGCACCGCCCCACCCGGGAGATGCTCTAAGCTCCCGACCGGTCTCCCGGAATGTGTGGTAGTGTAGTGCATGTATGTGTGCAAGTGGCGAGGATAGGCTAAGGAAGGGGCAGGAAAGATTGCGCGCGGTCCATGGCCCGTTTGATAGGGTACTGCTCCCGCATTTGCCGGGTTTTGATCGGATAAACCGCTGACAATTACCGATCAGAGCAGCGGGCCGCTAGAATTCTCCTCCAGATAGCGACTGAATTCGACCTATCTAGCTAGATTCGAAAATCCTTATACGAGTCCAAAATGCCAATGAACATGTAGTGGAAAATTGCACGCAAATTTGAGTTTTGTATTGTGACATTGCTCCTGATTTTTATGTAACCCCATATGCACAGCTGTTCGGCTGAAATTTCCTTGACTGCGTTAGAACATGACCTGAAAAACGTAGGTGAATAAGGAGGTGCCCCGAAATCAGGAACGTGTAACTCCCATTACATGAAACTTCGGACTATTCCAACTACTTGCTCATTGGGAAAGTGTGAACATTTTCGACCGCTTTTGGTGCTGTACAATTGTAAATGTATTCCGAGACTTCTGAAGGGTACGGCACAAGACACAGAAGTCAAGTACATTTGTCCATATCAGAATTTTAGGGAGTCAAAAAATTTGTAATTAATATCTGTCGCATTAAGAGAAACAGAAATATATTATTCTGAGTAATGACTAAGTAATAAAGTTTTAAAGAGCCGGCATATATATATATATATATATATATATATATATATATATATATATATATATATATATATACGCGTATCACAATCACCATCAAATAAATCACTAAAAATTAAAGATTTGCCCACCTTTAGGATTAACACGAAACCAAACTCATTGTTCCTTGAAGCACCTGTAAAATGGTTTATGGATGGATGTTAAAAAACGTTGATGAGAATTCTTCCTTCGAGGTAACTAATCCTAAAAGGACTAAAGTAGAATAACCCTACAAGGAGCGTGACGAAATTTAATAGAGATGAAACCAGTAACACGATTACGAGAATAAAAAAAAGGAAAAAAAGAAAGGGAACGTGACCTACTTTCCAACCTCCTTTTTATTTAAATGCGTGAATCTCTCAAGTAAAGTCTCCAAGAACTTCACTTGAGTCAATGGTAATTATTGGATGCCAAACCGTAGCTCAGTTTAGTGATGCAATCTGTACCACTTTTCTGACCAACATATCACACACTTTGTGTTAACTACGTGGAATTATTACTTCACTGGAAAAACATGACAAAACATGTTTGTGACTGAAATCAATCCAGTATTCCTACAAAACCTCGAAACATTGCAACAGGCTGAGGTGGATCAGTGCAACAACTATTGCCCCTGCAGCGTATCTGACCAAAAAGTTATGAAGTTCGAGCCCCGACGATGACAAGTTTTTGACACCAGTTGTAAAGTTAGGACAGAGTCAGCCACTGCATAAAGGACAATTCTAATGCTCGTTTACTTTTATCGGTAGTTTTTACTTTCTCACCCTTACAAAGGTACTGTGTAAGAAGAGAAAGTTCTGTAATCGTGCGTAGAAAAACGGCGAATTTTCGGCAGAAAAATATTATTGCCAATTCCTGATAACGAAAAAGTGTATAAATTCTATTGCTAAATATACAAAAAATTCTAATACGTGATGTACCCTGAATTCATGTTTTTTTGTTTATTGATACCGAAAAACCGATTGAAGGAAAAACGCCTGTCTTTCTGCCCGTCGGTGGTCAACGCTAGCGCCCTAAAACGTTCAGTCGATTTTCTTGAAAATTGATAATCTCCAATCGATCTGAATGAACTCGAGGTTTTGGGAGTGCCAAACTGATATTTTGATTTTAGAGGACACTTTATATGAAAACTCAAAAACATTTTCAAAATTTGCTAAAATTGGCGCCAAATTTTTTGATTAAACTCTGTCTTCGTATAGCGTAAAGAATACTTAAGAGAAGGGTGCGGGTCTCATGTTCGTTGAAATCCAAAACGTTTTGAAAATTGCAAAAGTGCAATTTTGTGAGCGTCTTCCAACAATTATAATATTGAAGATAGAGATTTTTTTCTTAAAAAAATATGTTTCTTAAACTGGATTTTCAAATAAGTTCATGTTTAGTTTTAATATGAGAAATTTGATTAATATGAGCAATTTAAAATATGAGTAATTTTCGTACAATTTCGCGCAAAATACAAGCAATTAAAAAATAACATTTTTTCTTAAAAAACGCTCCAAAGGTTTTCTTTCATTTTTTATGGAATGGGTATTTAAAAGAATGGCGCGGGTTTCATTTCCGTATACCCCTCTGAATTTTCGCAAATTGCAAATTTAGAAAAAATGCGAGAAAATGTGTGCTGTTGTAGCACTACTAGTTTTAGTTTCACTGATCAATATCTGGTGGTTGTCGGAGAAATACAAACGGGCCACGGATCGCGGGCGATTGTCTCTTCATCATCCGTAGCTCTTCACCCTGCACAGGCGCGTGCGCTTAGGTGCACTACACTGCCGAACGGTTTGGGACAAAAGAGGAGCGCGGCAGGGGCGGTGGGAGGGGGCCTGGGCCCGCTCGGGGAGATACCTGGAAGGGAAATCCACAAGCTGATGGGTAGGTCGACGCCAGATATCACGTACCAGGAAGGGGAGGGGAATCTCCCAGCTATAACATGCATTACACTCACGGGACCATTGCAGTTGACGCGCACGGAAGCGAGCGAAGCGAAGAATTCTCTCACTGATGTTGGTTGCTTTGTCGTAATACATCGTGGGTCTCACCAATTTTAATACATTTCAGCGATATAGATCCCGAAACGAAAATATACCAATACGTTTACGACGAAAGTTATCTCGTTTTGTCGGAATATTCGTAAGTGAAACTAAAATGGAGATCTTAATTTCAAATTTCATACTTTCATCCCACACAATTACAGCAGGAGGAGGGGCAAGCAGGTTCTGTAACCGGTGAAGATACCATTTTTTTATTGCCATGATAATTTTACAGATTATTTCGAAGTCCCAAAGAAAATAGACAACCTACGTAGTTTGTCTTACACTCACCAAACGTCACAATCGTGGTTGTTGGTCCTCATTTGGGTCAAGAAGGCTGAGTTACGACTCAAATTGCAAAAACAGCGGAAATATCACTAGACCCCGAATGCTTAACGCTATATACGTTTCCGAGTATTGTGTATGCAGTAAAGTAAGTACCAATTTCTATCGAATGAATTTTTTTGCTCGAACGTTTTCTGGTCCAAGTGAATGAAAAATGGAATGAGTAAAGTTACCTTGAGAAAGCAAGATAGAATCTGGTACGAATACGAGTGCGTTGCATCAATGGATCAAAGGAGTTTCAGGCTACGGTGATGGACACTATGACGGTCATAATTCCAGCAACTCACGAGGACATTTGCACCCCTTGGACTAACAAAAGGATCAACGCCTGAACCCGACATTCCAACTCCTATATCTTTCTCTCTGGAACCTATGTAGCTCGTTTCTCCTAGAAGCTACCAGTTCTGACGTAGGATGAGTGAACATTTACACTTTAAACATCGGCGTCGATACTAGTTCCTAGTCATTTTCACCCACGTCAATGTTAATTAGCTTAAGCGAATCCAACCAATGTGAATTCCGTGGGATTCCATCGGTCCATTCAGTCGGTGCGTCGGTCGTGCAGGAGTGCGTATGAGTCTCAGCGGCGCGGCAGTACTGAGAGCCTGGGAGCTTCGTTGCGTCACAAGACAAGCCCGCCCGTCCTCCTTGATACCGAAAAATTGGTTCCAACCCTCGATTTGTCGGTCTGTGAACAACGCTAGCAGCTGACCCTCAGGCAGGATTTTCACCAAAATTGATATATCTCAATCAATCTGTCTGAAGCCGTGTCCCCTTGGGTTTGTAACGCATACTTTGATTTTTGGGGATACTTTTAATGACACCATTACAGCATTCTCAACATTTTCTAAGAATGGCTCCAAATTTTATTATTTTATTTTTTCTCAGATACTTCAAAGTACCCTTACAAAAACTGCACATGTTTAGAACCCACAGAATTTCCGAATTTTGCCCAAAATTTAAATTAATGCAAGAACGTACGCGCTGTTGTAGCTCACCCAGTTTTTTTCAAACGCCACGTGATCTCGCTAACCGCTCGGTCGGTCGGTCAGTCGCCCGTGTCAGTGTGAGCGGCGCGGGCGGCGCTGAGAGCCCGGGAGCTTGTCCGTGTCGCTTGCCACGCCCCCCCCCCCGCGCCCGCTCCTTCTACTTGATACCGAAAAACTGATTTTTGAGAAAACGATGATCTGTCCGTCTGTGAACAATGCTAGCGGCTGAACCTCAGGCAGCATTTTCACCAAAATCGATATTTCCCAATCAATATGCCTGAAGCCGCGTCCCCTTGGATTTGAAACGCATACTTTGATTTTTGGGGATACTTTTAAGGAAACCATTTTCAAAATTTTCTAAATATGGCTCCAAATTTTTTTATTTTATTTTTTCTCAGATTTTCTCTCAAAGTACCCTTAAAAAACTGCACTTGTTCTCTCCTCTCAAAAGTTCACTGAATTTTCGAATTTTGCCCAAATTTTCAATTAATTCGAGAACGTACGCGCTGTTGTAGCTCACCCAGTTTTCTAAACGTGAGCTCGCTAACCGCTTGATTGGTCGGTCGGTCGCCCGTGTCAGTGTGAGCGGCGCTGAGAGCCCGGGAGTTCGGTCGCGTCGCCGGCCACGCCCCCCTCCGCCCGCCCGCGGCGGACAGACGGATGGGGCGATAAATTACGGCTCAGATCCGCGAGATATCTGCGGCGGCTACCGGCCGCTGCCTTTTATAGCGAGGCGGCTCCGACAGCTGCCTCCGCGCGGGCGGGCAGCCCGATGGAGACGTACGCAGGAGCGGATTCCTCACGCGCTCGGAGACGGGCGGTCCGTTCGGAAGCGAGTTCTTAAGTTACACAGGCACACGAAATAAAAAAAAAGTGTCAGACCCTAAGACTTGACACGTCGTCTATGTATGTCGACGCGTTGACTACGAATCTGAAGCCAGAATTGCGTCCCACCCTGTTTTTTTTTTACCACTGTGAAACTGAATTTTTTTTGGGGGGGGGGTGTCAACCCCAAAGACGAGTAAACAAAATTATGGCGAATTAATAATATATTGTTTCATCCTTTTACATCGTACGTACTGCAGTACAGTTGCTTCAGGCCACAGGAATGTATAACTCGTCTGAATATGCCATTTCCAACATTTACTCCCCACTTTTAGGCTCATATATACAAGATTTTGCGACGGGTTGTACCAGTATCAGTTGTGCTTTTTTTTGAAGTGGGGAAATATAGTGTATCAAGCGCCATACTTCAACGGCATGTTTACCCTATATTTGCAATGAATCAAACAAGTAAAAACTCTTTTGGAAAGGAGTTAAGTAGGTATGCAGATCGCCCTAAAATGGACCTAACTGGATAAAAAACAAAGCATATTAAACTCAGTCAATTAATAAATAATATTCAATTAAATCAGAAAATGATAAATCCTGTAACATGGCCACTTCTAAACGTACTCTAGTTTGCCTTGGAGCGAACAGAAATGTACTTCCGTTTCTAGTAGACGATGTCATATCGTTTACGTATAAAAATTGGGCAATGGATTAAGATGTAGAACTGAAGAACTTTATTCTCAATTGACAAAATATTTGAAAGATAATGAAATATTGTTATTACTTTGCCAATATAGTATTTCCACTCTTTGTGATCGACGTTTAGGTTACAAGGATATCCACTTTAGAGAAGTACCAAAAATTCTAAAAGGTAATTTTAGAAGATAAAATGTCAATGATGACAAAAGCTTTCGGAAAATTTAAAAATATTAACCCTCCAAAAAATATAATTTTTACCTATTGGTGAAGCAACATTTTCAAGAAAGAAGGAAGTTCCTGTAAAAATAATTTTTCAATTTCAAGACGAATATCTAAAAAGGCTTTGTTTTTCTTAGATAAGTTTCGATTAGCAGAGACGAGTCTCTCTAATAGTATTTTAGAAAACTTACAAAATAGGAATTAGACGACAATTTTGTACTCAATTTGTGTTGCCTTTTTTTTAATGGTATAAATTTTTGTTGGTTTAAAAACATCTGTAAATATTCCAGCCCATAAAAAAGCATTGGCTATATACTTTAACGGGTGTATAAAGGTAGGCACACATACTACATGTAGGGGCATACATAGGCAAGGTATTCCAGAAAATTTACAAAAGTCATTTAAATATTTCACGCGTGAACGAGACGAGTAAACACAAACACGTGACATCTTTTCCACTTCAGCTCTCACTTATGTAAAATAACTGTTTTAATTTCGTCTTAGTCATGTACTTCCTTGTTAACCTGTTTTCGCCAAATGAACGATTTTACAACGAAGTTATTCCATGAGGTAATTGTATATTGGTACCAACCACTTTTGGATGACCTTGTTACAATTTTTCCTATTCTTCGCCCTCATTTCAAAATAATATCGGAAGTTCCCATAGAAGTAAATTCCACACCTGTTTTTTGACCAGTGAGGGATTACATTTGCGACCGTTACTCGAAGACCTAAGTTAAAAATTTCGTTGACACTTTCACAATGAGTCAAACCTAAGGATCTCTCCTGAGCCAAGAAAAACCGCCCGCTTATTGTTGGATTTATTCTGCACTTGCGTGATTGTATGACCGGGGGGCTATCTTATTTTCAAAAATGTCTACAATTTTACTCATTTTTCAATGCGGATGGGAAGTTTAAAAATAATACGCGTTTAGATGGTATAATGGCGCATAGACTATGAATACAAAAATGCATTAATATTCGTTAGGTAAATATGTGAATCCTTATAGCGATTCGTCAGAACTTCTACTTCGTGAAATGATTGGTATTAATATTAGAAAACAATTATTTCATTTATGATTACATTTTACATTTATAAGTGCATTGCATCGTGATATCAACTTCACTTCACAAAAATGATTTTTATACTTTATATTACTTCATATTAATTCTAAAAGAGGTGGACAAAACAAGGCAAATTCCCAAATGACTAATTGTTTAAGAATTGTATCTCGTCAAGAAATACTCTCTTCCAACCGTTTGGTGCTGAAAGGGCTTGTGAGCACGACGATCAGTGCATAAGACTCTTTCTAAATTGTAGTCTTCTTATCATTCTCCACAAACCGGCTCAATGTTTATCTGTCTCGATCACGATCACCCATCACATTCATCCATCTCCATATAATATAAAGCGGAAACTGCTTTATCGCATACGATTAATAATGCCACGCATGGATACTACGCTACATGAAATACTAAACAATTCTGCATCCTAGGGTACAGAATTCAGTTCCAATAATTTATCCAACTTATCCAACAAGCAATTTATCCAACTTCTAATCCTACGATATCGGAAGTTCATAAAATACTGCCTCGACAACTTACGTTGGCAAAGATTTGCTGATTCTGTACCAGTGGTGGTTATGGGACTAATAGAACATATACAGTTACATATTTAGCTAGAAGAAACATTTAAAAAATTGAGGCATGAAGTTTACTATTCGTTTCCATTCTTTATCCATATATGTATAATTATGTTATCGGATTTGAAATCGCATATTTATAAAGAAACAATTTCAGAATCTCTTAATACCGATGTAGCAGCCAAAAATATATACAAATGATGGTATGGGCAATAACATTTCTACACTTTTTCCATCAGAAATTATTAGAAAACATTAAAAAATTCTTATACAAGAGCTATTGCAATATTTTCCATCTTCATTGATCAGTCACGGTCGCGCTTTTAATGTACAGAGCATTGAAGTGACATAGACGTTTATTTGCTTCAATTAACTCGGTTTGAGTCGCGTAGCGCAACAGAAGTCTCGCTCATGA
Organism: Gryllus bimaculatus; assembly: GCA_017312745.1. Classification (NCBI taxonomy): domain Eukaryota; kingdom Metazoa; phylum Arthropoda; class Insecta; order Orthoptera; family Gryllidae; genus Gryllus; species Gryllus bimaculatus. The sequence continues at coordinate 1,825,059 of BOPP01000101.1, forward strand.
CCTCTTGTTCAGCTCTTACGATGATCGACATGAGGTGACACTTGCAACACGTTGTGTCGCCTGCACGTCATCCACTCAGCAATTCCTCGTCGAAGATAAAGATTATCTTTCAATCAAGAAACTAAAACCCTTGACCTAGGACTGTTTGGTACAGAAATACGTTGTGAAAAAGAGTTCAGTACGATTTCAATTATTTGTGGAATTTGTGGAGATTATCTTTCCATCAAGAAACTAAAACCCTTGACCTAGGACTGTTTTTTATAGAAATGCGTAGTGGAAAAGAGTTCAGTAAGATTTCTATTATTTGTGGAATTTGTGGAGATTATCTTTCAATGAAGAAACTAAAACCCTTGACCTAGGACTGTTTTATACAGAAATGCGTAGTGCAAAAGAATTCAGTAAGATTTCAATTATTTGTGGAATTTAGAAGATTATCTTTCAATCAAGAAACTAAAACCCTTGACCTAGGACTGTTTTGTACAGAAATGCGTAGTGCAAAAGGGTTCAGTACGATTTCAATTGTTTGTGGAAAAATGTAGAATGTGAGGTGATGACGGAGGAGGTGTTTCTAAGTTTTTCTACGAAATAAAATATTTCTATTCTCTAGATCAATTCTTTATTTTAACCATAATGAAAGTGGAAAAAAGGCGTGAATGTTTGAGTGAAATAACTACATTATGTATGTGCCGAATGGAACGTATCTTTCATTGTTTAATGGGATTGTTGGGAGGTAAACCAATTGACCCGTTGCGATGCATGCGATTTGTATCATTAGGGAATTATTTTATTAAATTCATGAAGACATCAAAGCACGTATTCATGAATTTAGCAAGTGTAGCTAAAAATAACGATATAAATCACAGTTTACCTCGATTAAATGAATACAATGGCATTTAATTGCTGCATAACAAATGTGATACGTCTCATGTGCCTTATGTATGTCCCAATCCTCCCACAAATTCTTGGGCCGACAGGCAACTGTGTATGAGATGCGAGAACAATTTGGATGCGGATTGAATTGGTTCTCTACATCCTCGTAAATGGAACAAGCACAGATATGAGGACGATGGATAGGCAAGTAGGTAAATATACAAAACCGCGTTAAGTCTGTGGACCGGAAAGGTTGCTCAGAACATCAACTGATGTCACTGCAGTGCCTCTCGTCGGTTCGAGTCCCGACGGTCGCAGGATTCTCGACACTAACTAGTCAGCTAGATCGAATTCAGTCGCTGTCTGGAGGAGAATTCTGGCGGCGGTCTGCTCTCATCGCTTTAATCTGACCTTCGCCTTCCTTGTCCTATCCTCGCTCTTTACACTTACCTACACTAAACTGCACTACACTAGAACACATGTGGGGAGCTTCGAGCTTGTCCCGGCAGGGGCGGGGCCCCACTGGTGGGGGGATACCTGGTTAGGAAAAAACAAATTAGCCGATGGTAGGTCGACGGCCTTTCTTATCATTCAGTGTGGGAAGATCACTGCCATCTCCCGAGGGAAAAAACATGCAGTGCAGTTATGGGACTAATGATCTTAGCAGTTGATGCGCCCGGATGCACTAATCAATCAACCAATCAGCGTAAGGCACGGGGTTTTAAGTGTGTTTTTGTTCCCAGTCGTATGTTATGGAGATGAACCACCGGAGAGAAGCGAGGCGCCCTCTCCTGAGCCGAGTCACGAAGGGGGGAGCTGTGGTATAGGGGTGACGACTCCCTTCTATCGACCGGCAGCGTAAGCTCTCTTGACACAACGGCGATCAGTTATTATATTACTGCCTTTATTAACTCCCCTTATATTACAGGAATGTATATATATATATATATTATATATATATAATTATATATATATATATATATATATTTGTGTGGTTGTATGGTTGGTTGGTGTGCGGGTGTGTGGGTGGGTGGTGTGTATTATATGTCTTATAGCCATTAAATGTCAGTAGTCCCATAGTAGTACTAACTATTCTTGCATTGTAAATTGTCCCGGTATTAAGTTAGACTTTGGCAAAGATAACAGACTTGATTTTGAGATAATGAATTCCGTTTCACATTCTTGTAATTGTATGACTATTTCGCTTACATTTGGACAATAGACCCTTTTATTAAAGTTCTGTCAAATTATTGCACTGTCTTTAAATCCAGACCCCTTTCTAATCTCTTAATCTCTAGGCCTTTGCTAGTAACTTAATATGGTCTCTGTAGTAAATTTTACGACTAGTGAAGGCTGGCGTAATTGAGCGCACTGATTGAACCTATGAAAAGGTGCAGGAACAATGGTTAAGCAGCGGTCTACTCAGGGCAATAGTAAAAAGTTCAAAAAACAAAAGGTTCTAAACGCTACCGCTCCAGAGGTTAGGGGTTAAAATGGGGCACCGTCTGGACACGTGGTCCAGAGAAACTGTGGTAGCCACAGAGTGGTCCTTAGGCCACTGGGGTTGTAGTCGTGGAGGTTGTAGGGCAAACAATGATCAAAAAATGCTACAATGGAAATTAAGGAACACCTAAACTAATAATTTGGTGATTATAATTCATAAATATTTTAATTTTTATTTCCACGTCTTTAAGCGACCTCTGTTGATTTATTGATCCGTGGTATTCATGTTTCCATTATCCATTTTATCTTACGAATTACAACATTAATTTTGAGTTTATTGCGTTATACTTGTAGTGACCGTCGGATCCGGCTATCACGGATCCGTTGATGAAGAAGACACATAGCCAGTTTCTCATCCTATTAAGTAGAACTCGTTCAGATTCTGTATGTGCTGTATTTAAAAACGAATCAACATGAGCCAGTACTTAGTTTTAGCAAGCTCTTATTGTAAAAAAAATCCCTTTTACTTGATACATAATGATCTGTGCATTGTTTTTCTTATTCCACTCGGAAAGTTTTGCGACGAGAAAATGAAGTTAATTTTCACGCATTACCCAAAAGCAATACGAGGTCGTCTTTGCCTAATTGTTCCTGTTATTTTAACATCACTCCAATCTCCCACATTCCTCGCTCTATTTCTGTTGCAGCACTAAAACATCTGTCTGTGAGCGCGCAGCACTTAACCTCACTTGACGTCTTTGTTCCCGCACGCTCATAATTGCAGAGGGGCTTCGTTCACAAAATGCCACAAAATCCATTTACACGTGTCCAGTAAACGCATTTTTTACAACGAGGTCTTTTAAGCAATGAAACTCTTAAACCAGTAATTTGCGCAACCACATATTAACATTGGAGCTGAGATTTCGAAGTTTAAGTTAAAAAATCAAACGGCGCCGTAAACAGAAAAAGAGTTCATGATCTCTCAGACTTTTTCCGGTGACGTTTTTATAGTCGCATTTTTAAAGCACTTACTCAACAACACAAAAGCAACGAGCGCTAAATATCTGTCACTACAGTTTTCGTAAAATCTGTGTACACTTATTTTCTTCGAACATTGTATGCGCTAACAAACCCATTTTTGAGTAATGCCATTAAACAATATTGCAATGATTAAAATACCAGCGTAATGATGCACAAATATTGTTTTCTTGTAAACAATCTCCATTTGGTGGAATGACAAAAAATAATGATGTGCAACTGCCCCAGAACAAGCTTACCAACATTCGTGAAGTGAATGTGAATTCGATCATGCTCCCCTATTTCGTTCGCACCAATGTCAAAAAACTCTTACATGACTTATAGATCATAACTTTTTTTCGCGTTGTGCTAAATTCCTAATGCGATGTTGATGATCAAGCACAGAGTGTATACCGAATAGAAAACGCGAACTTTTCTCGGTAAATTATGAAACAATGAATTACAATGTAGATGACTGTATGCCGTAAATTATTTGCTTGCCTACTACACCATAATCAGGAGGAGTAATCATCCAGCCAACAGGAGACACAACACAAGAAACGACAAGCTCAGAAAGACTTAACGATTTTCTGTCGGCTAATAGAAACTATTAATTTATTATTATTATTATTATTATTATTATTATTATTATTATTATTATTATTATTATTATTATTTTTCCCCCTTTTTTTAAGTCTCTCGCTTAGAGAGGTGCCTATAGCAGACACCGGGACCTTTGTGGAACCAAGGTGTCTGCTTCGCTTGCAATCTCGGGCGGTCAGTTATATCACTATAAACTTCATAACGTTGCGTGCAGTACTCAGGAGAACAGCCTTTTTCTTTGTTGGAATGTGCCAGTTCTTAAGACCAAGACTTGCAGACAATGAAATTCGTTCTTCGATCGTAGTTATTATTATTATTATTATTATTATTATTATTATTATTATTATTATTATTAGTAGTAGTAGTAGTAGTAGTAGTAGTAGTAGTAGTAGTAGTAGTAGTAGTAGTAGTAGTAGTATTCTACGAATTTTACGTGCATTTAAATATGTAAGTATATAAATTTACCTTTTGCGAGTCCTTACTCCCGACGCCGTCTCTGGACACTGTCGTCCCCCTTGGCTGCTCGCGGTTTCATTCATATGTTAGAACGTCCAACCCCATTGTGGTGTCGTTCGGCGACATATCTAGGATCTCTTTCAAGTTGCCTTTCAACCAAAACGAGCGCGAAATCCCTTGGCCCGCCGTTTGTGGTTCGGTGTGGCAGTGAACAAGCGACGCGTTCCGGATGTTACGCCGGCGAGATTTATAGTTAGCTTTCGCGTGACGTGTGATATGCGAACAAAAAAACTACGCAGACATACATCAATTTCATTACCGTAAGCCACATTAGGAATAGACGTTACATAATTAGGTCAAACGTTTTCCTAAGTTTGCAAGATAACTATCAACCCAAATCACTATAGTTCCTGCCAGAACTATAACGAGAACTGACATTTTTTGAATCTTCGTTTTCTCAATTTAGCATAATTCGTTACAATAAATCCGAAATAACGTGTCCTAGAAATTACGTCCAATGTTGCACAATTTGCTTGTAAATTTCAAGTGACGTGGCAAGTTGGTGATGATTTTAAAGACATATTGTTCACGTTAAATTCCTTTAGATGGCTACTATAATTTTTGAATCCTTTGTATGACAGTTACGACTAAACATTACTAGACCTTGTCTAGTCTGTTCGGACTGCCGTATAATATGAGTAAAGTATGAATGCCACCTACGGGGAAACGCCCGGATTCATATAATCCCCAGTTTTCCGGTTAAAATTAATTCACACCAGATCTTGAGATTGCTTTAATTTGTTCGAACTGATTTCCAAATTATAACTCTCAACTTGTAATAAATGTCTTCAGCGTGTGTGTGCAACCTAATAGGAGGGATACTCGCTCGATAATAATTCTCGAGTTTGTGCTCTTATTCGAATATCAACTCCTGTGAAGAAAAATGAATAATACCTTTCTAACTGTAAATAATGGCCCGCAGCTTAGATTGTTTTTATTCTAAATATTTGTAATGACATAAGTGTCATTTAAATAACAGTTATGAATACCCATATTATTATTATTATTAACATCATCAGTGTTATTAATTTTATTTTAGTCTTCATAATCACGTCGAGGGTAACGGCCATTAAGACGTGCAATGTAAAGTTGGCCCTCACATAATATAAAATGTAAAAAAATCTATACAAACTCTCACAAAACAATTACACAAAAGTAGTAAAATAATTCGAATAACCCCAAACTTATGAACACTTCTATCAAGTACTACATGTTAATATAAATTTCATTACCCTTGCGTCGCAAATCGTCAGGTAATAAGCTCACAAAAGGCCGCAACTGAAACCCGGAGACCGATCCTGAGCTGCTTATCCTCATAAAAATATCGTTAGAGAGCACCACGTCAGCTTACCTCTCCTTCACTACCTCGGCCACACCTCACCTCCATCGCACCATACTAAAGATTCGACATCCAACAAAACATCGATGTTCAAAATTCAAATATCATTATTAATAAAACATCGCCCCAAACCATCATTGTTTTTATAGTCATCAATGTTTTTAAAACCTTAACTATTATTTGTAGTTACCATTAATATACTCGGGGGGATGTAATTTGACGGTGTTCGCGGTGACAAAATGAAATCAAAAACATATCAGCACAATTAACAAATCTTTTAATTAACTGATTTGATAATTCAAAAATAATTTACACCTCATTTTTCCACGATTCATCTATTTTAATAATGTTTCACCCTTTCTTACTTTGATATAAAGAAATTCCAATTTATTGATGTCTTAATATTATTACAAACATGTTTCATGATGGTGTATTCTTCTCTCAAAAATAAAATGTAAACCACGTAAAAAATCGAACACAAAACATTTATGTTAAAAGAATATCGGCTTGAAAAAATCGATATTAAATCTCATGATTTTTAAAAAGATCAATGTTTCGAAACAATCGAAACTGATACCACATTCCTAATAGGGATGTCGGTGTTTCCAAAACATCGATGTTTTTATAAAATTATTGATGTTTTTAACATTGATTTTTAGACACCGGTGTTATTTTATCATCGATGTTTTATGTTGTATGTTTTACGTGTCGATATTTTTTAAATGAAATTTAAAAAATTATCATAAAGAATTCCATATAATCGTCTGATAGCCATAAATTGAATATTCTTCAAACCAAAGTGGCCATGAAAAAAATATGTAGAAATCCATATTTGGGCAATAATAAAAACCACCACAATTTTATTTAATTATTGAATCAGATAATTATTAGAATTTATTAATTGTCTTGATAATTTTTTGAGTTCGTTTTGTGAGATAAATCTAGAAATTTATAAACGATGCTACTATCAAATGAAGTTCGCAACCCCGTAAACTTCAATGGTTACTAATGGACATCGATATTTTAATTTTGAGCATCAATGTTTAGAAACATGTTTTCTTGGCGATGTGGCCTCCCTAATTCCTAATCAATACCCCACGAGAAGCCGTTGAAATAATGGACACGGCGGCCGCGGTGTGTTTGCGTTCTCGGCCGATGAGATCGTCTTTCGCCGCAGCCTGACCCCGAGCTCCTTGGCCTGTCGCAATAAACACATCGGCGGAGACGGGCCACCAAACGCAGCTTCCCGTTCGCGTGCTCGGGCTGGGAGCAGACACATCCACGCGACACCGCGCCGGTCATCAAAGAACGAGGCCTCGCAAAATATACACTTCAAATCGCTCGCCAGACGAAAGGTTGGCGTCAGCGGGTTGCGGGCCGGTGGCCGGGCGTTGTTGACAACGACAGAAGGGATTGATTGTCACAAAGAAACGGCGAGAAAAGAACGTTAAGGAAGAGGAAGAGGTTATGGCGTGCGGACTAAACAATTAGGGCTCGACAACACTGCCTCCGTTGTGCAAATTTTGCTTTCAGGTACATCTGATAATGTTAGAAATGGGAAATGGACTCCCACTGAGCTCTTTGCATGACTCGTGGAATGCGAGCTTTGATCTGGCTTCGGTGTCTTGGTTTCTGAACGCCACTGGGGAGACCGCCCACCGCATGGCTGAAAATAATCGTATCAGTTTTAATTTTTCCTTATTTCGGTTAACCCACCTCTAAATACCTAGGGAACTTAGAGTCTCGCAATGTGTTGCATCCCAAATCTTCGATGCTTGTAACCTGCTTAGGTGGCACAAGCATCAATATTGATTCACTGGCAGTGTCTCTGACCGCAGGTCCTAGAGTTCAAGTTTCGATCGTGGCAGGACATTTTTTACACTAGCTCTATAGCTAGATAGAGTTCAAGCGCTGTTTGGAGGGGAATTACAGCGGCCGGCTGCCCTGATCGGTAGTTTTCCGTGGTTTCTTCGATGAAGACTAGGCGAATCCCGGAGTAGTAAACTAAAAAACGGGCCACGGAGCGTAGGTGATCGTTCCTCTTCCTTGTCTATTCTTGCACACTCTTACTCGAACATGCATTCCACTACCGTATATGCTGGGAGACCATTTGTGGGCTTATAGCTTTTTCCCATCTGAGGCGGTGGGAGTTACCTGGTTGGGGAAAAACTCCGGATGCCAACGTAGGTAGGCACCAGATCTTTTCATTCAGCAGGGACGGATCACTGCCACCTCCGACGATAAAGTAATGCACTATACTTACGAGACAAAATCATCAATCTTTCTATCTCTATCTACCTATCTATCTATTTATCACATGTTTTAAGATATTTTTTAGACCAATAAGGGAAGGCCACTGAGGAAAAGAGACCTGTTTGACGAATTGAGGATGGAGACAGGATGAGAAAAGAAGGGCCGCGCGTGATCGGAAACCCCTTATTTGAAAGTACCGTTCCGACATAAGCCTGCAACCAATCAGATAAATCCACGGGCATAACCGATCAACAGAAATCTCAGCCGGGCAGTGATAACCGGCATTTGGCCCTCAGACTCCAGAGGTGGAAAACTGTCAAGCTACTTGTTACCTTAATACTACGCCACCCTTGTACAAATGATCCTAAATATCCCCGAGAGACGATAATCCTCTCCAGAATGTAAATTGTCTGCAAGAATACCAAGAATTGTCCTCTCCCCTTACGAGTTGGATGTTCCATGCTGGAAATGTACTCGTATTAAGATTACCCTTCCAAGGTCACAATTACTGTGGTCCATTTCCATTATCTTCTTTTCTTCTCGCATTGAAATTTTCAAATTAGGAATTGAAATCAAGAAAATTGGAAAAAAATCTTTGGCATGGTAAGTAATACAATGTTTGTTGGCCAAGAAGAGTATCGAACCCACTTTCTAACTAAGAGAGGCCGTTTGTTTATACTGTTCGTAATCTCCACAGTGAAAAAAAATGAAAATAAACATTTTGTAACGTCCCCTCTGATTGTTCCTTTCTTCGCTTTAAAATTCTGAAACCCCCTCCCCGCCCCCGCCCACCTCGTGAACATTTCCAATTTGTACCCTGCTCGTCGCAGAATTCGGATTCGAAACAGCGCGTGATTCCTATCTGGCTCTGTTGTCTCAGTCCTTGCGCGCGCGAGGGAGAGTGCGTGACAGCCGAACAGCGAACGGGTCTCCGGCAGCTGCCCCGGCGCGGCGCGGCGGTAGAGCAGGGCGGGGCGGGGCGGGCCGGGGCGGGGCGCGGTCGGGGCTTTTACTCACGACGCCGCCCCGCGCGAATCAGCGGACGTGGAGAAAAACGAGGAGAGCGCGCGCGGATTCCTGGGCGGCGCGAGCGCGCAGTGGGCCCGCGCACGGCACGACAGGGGCACGCCCGTTGTTAGGTCGATTGATTAGGGATTCCAGGCGCGTCAGCTGCTAAGGGCATTACTCCCGTAAGTGCAGAGCATTTTTATCGCGGGAGACCGCGAAGTTCTCACCCCGCTGGATGGGGCGAGATTCAGGGCAATTGCAGCTCGAAGTTGGCCGCAGTGAAGAAGAGAATTCGATCCATTAATTGTTTTAGTGATTTCGGACACATCAACTAACAGATCCATAAGTAAATGATCCGTAAATGTAGTGCATATTTTGCTCAATAGGTGGCCGTGATCTTTCCCCCGCTATACGCCGAAATCAGGCGCCAACCTACCGTCGGCTAGCGGGGTCTTCCCAAACCAGGTATCTCCCACCAGCAGGTCAACGCGGCAACCGGCAGAAGCTCTAAGCTTTCGACTGGTCGCCGAACAAGTGTGGCAGTGTAGTGCATGTTAGTGTAAGTGTGTAAGACGTGATGATAGGGCAAGAAAGAGAAAGGAAAAGCGCGCGGTCCATGCCCATTGTGGCATTTGCCTGGTGTTGATCGGAGAAACCACGGAAAACTACCGATCAGAGCAACCGGCCGCTCGAATTCTCCTCCAGACAGCGGCTGAAGCTCCTAGGTCCTCCCGATCAGAGGCACTGCAGTGACATTTATTGATTTCCTGAGCTTTCTAATCCGCTTCAAGTATTATATTTTTCTGCAAGAAGCGAAGCACGTTATAGAATTCAATAAGAACTTACTCTTCAGCTTCCGCGCGTACGCGAACTTCCAGATTTCGATACCCTGGAACACGATACTCCGTCACAATATTGTGTGTCATACACGGCTCTTAACATTTACATCATGTCGGTGAGCATCTCTAGTGGAACACATGCCAATGAGAATGTGACATTAACGGAATTTAGAATTATCAGCGCACACTCCCTTCTCAGTTCTCATGACTTTCATCTACTGCAGACCTAGGACGAAACGTGCGCGAAGAGGAGCTTTTCAATCCACGCGACAGAGGAAATGTGGCTGTCTCTATCGTGCATCATATCGCTTTAGGATACGCCCTCAAAGACCCTACTGTCCCTGTACGGTACTTATGTTACGTTATACTATTACAAAGTATTAAAAACGTATTACGACGTACAAAAAGTCATGATAAAAGTGCGATATAATTGTAGGAACTGAAACGATAACGATTTTGTTAGCCATCTTGCAAGGAAACTCGCTTTTTATTGACCAGGAAGAAGCCCTTCTTCGCAAATGTATGGCAAAGTAGGTGTTTTTTTTTTTTTTTTTTTTTTTTTTTTTTTTTTTTTTTTTTTTTTTTTGCGAGGTGTGTTCGGCAAGGCAAATAAATAACTGTGAACTTCAAACTAATGACAATACTGGAGCCACATGATTGAATATGGCTTTTCGCATATTTATATGGAGTTTTGCAAATTGAAAATGATCCAAAGAGAAGATACTTACAATTTTCCAAGATTTCGTTCGAAAAATCAAGTATGCAACTCGTACGAAAGTGTTTTTGTGGTACTCATTTAAAGGTTATACTGGTTTTACGTTTTTTACTGGCATTGTGTTTTCTGTTCTTCACTTTATTGTTCTTGATTTGAAAACGTCTGTTGGGTTTTACATTATTTTATATGTTCATGCTCTTGTTATTCAATATCGATGATTTTAATAAAAAATATACACCAAGCAACTACAACTTCAATATTTTTAGCTCTTGAAAAGAAGTCGCCAAATGCACCAGAAACGTCATGTTGTATTTTTTATTAAAACGAAAGAACAAACATCTATTAACAACTTGTATATTTAACACTTTAAATGTGAAATATCTTTTTTATTAAGACTGTACGTAAGCGTTGTATAGTCTTCGCAATTAACGAAAATACCCATTTTGGGAGTTCCTGAGTGTGAAAAGCGGATTTTTATAAAATGGTCTGTCTGCTAGACTTCCCATTATTCGGTCCGAACGTCATGTTTAATCCGTTGCAGAATTATCTCCAAAATAGATATTTTACAACATATCCGGCTGAACTGCTGGATCTGTGAATTTAAAATGGATGTTTCAATTTTCGGAGTATTTTAAAGGCCTTAAAATTTTTTAAACACTTTCTCATGAATTAATCCATATTTCTTTAATGTTTATGCTGCATTGAAGGAAAGTGCTCCTATGAAAATGGCACGGATCCAATTTTCATTGAAACTTCTGAATTATCATAATTTGGAACACCAGTTTTTTTGGTTCCATTCTACAACTACATAATTGAAGATGAAGATTGTTTTCTTAATGAGATCTATTATTTAAAATTAGAACTTTGAACAATGCTATATACAAAATTTTCAGAATGTGGATAGGAAACAATAATTTTCTTCAAACCCTTCCATTTTTATTTTTTGGATAGATGAAAGTGAGCTTGTTAATATGTTATATGTACTACAATTTTGATTACAAATTGGATGTTCATAAAATACTACAATTTTCATTTTTAGCAATTTGCACGTCTTTACTTAAGTCAGAGGCTTTTTTAATAGCCCAAGAGAATGAGAAATTTAGATCATTAAAGTCGAATGCCTAAAGATTGTTGTATTAAGTTCGCTGACCTTGCGACTCTGTCTGTATTTAGAGTGTACTACTCGTATATGGAGTTTTTGTTATCAATACTATTAATCCGAGAATATTGTAAATATAATGACATCCAATCTGCTGTTTTGAAGTAAAAGAAAATATTAGAGTGTTGTGCAATCGATTACTGTAGTAACGTTTATCCTTTAAGTCCGCGAAAGTAAATTATAATAAAAACACCGGGAATAAAATACCCAATACAGACTTTTTTTTAAACTTTCCTTTTTTAAATTTACATGGCATGTAATGAATATTTTCGAAAAGAATATGACGTATAGTTAGAACATGAATTAGAAAAGAACATAAGTTTAGTAGAGGCAATTTTTAGTTGTTAGAAATGAGAAACTTTCTAACTGTGTAGGTAAGAGTAAGGTTTGAAGATGACCCACACTTCTGTTGCAGTTAGGTTTCATTTTATTGCCATCTATTCGTAGTCTCCTCCATTTTATCACGTGGGACGTTTGTCTGCTCACGCCTGAGTGTAGTGCATTTATCAGTTTCAGCCAAATGTATTCAGGCGCAGCAGAGCTCTTCCTGGGAGGCAAAACACCGCACCCGCGGTGGTCCGGTAGGCCCAGGTGTCTCCTATGTTTGGAAAAGTGCTTCATTTCGCCGCTGCAGCGCTAGTGCTGCGTGGGAAGGAACAGGACAACTTCATTCTTCCTCCGTTGACTTCTCGCTGTTTCAGCAAAAGGGAAGGCGAAAACTGATGCAGAAATCTGCATTGAATGCGGGGGTATTTTCTGATGACATATTAAGGAGCAACCTTCTTGAGAGGGTAATTTAATGGGGACTGGTTGTATTTGATCTAGAATAATCAATTCAAAGGTTCGGTAAGTTTGTTCCTGTCGAAATTATTATTGAATCGATTCGAATTTTCGAAGGTTACGTTTGTAATTTGAAGAATAAGAAGGTAGATTTTAAAGAAAATAACAAATCCTCAATTTTGAGGCTGACTCTATCAGGGATCAGAAGACAAGGCAGCTTCATTGTGTGGTAATAACCTCTGATATTCTTGCATTCAGAATGTCAAATCACGGAGAATATTGCACTTAGCGTGACCAAGTTAAAGAATCTCCACAAGTTGAAAGACGCCGTTTATTGCAGAGGGAATTTATAACTCAAGAAAATTTTTTTCTTTACTTTTTCTCGATGTCTGGAGTTCAAAGTAATAGTTTCAAATTCCGAATTTTTCAGATAAAAATACATATGATAAAACTAAATGATTTTCTATACGTCGCTTCGTAAAAAATGCAATGTATTTGCTGCATGGTCGACTTTTACCCAACATATTTAGCTGATTTATCATTTATCAAAAATAAAAACAATTGAATTTTCATCAAAAATGAAAACTATTAAATTTAACCAACACCGCATAAATATTGTGCTTCAACATCATTACAACACTATTAGCACTCCCATGCGAAAAATTAAGCTAAAATAAGGATAAAATTTACTCAGCGTATGTAACATATGGAATATAACATATCTAATACAGTGAAGGTAATACAGATACAGCCTCCTCCCAAAAGAAGAAGAAGAATTACCGTTCATTTGCAGTAAAAACAAGTAGTCTGTATCTAGTCCTCTGGATAATAATATTTACTCCCATTACAAAAAATTAAAATGCTACCCTATTTTATGCACAATTTAAATTAACCTTGTTCATATATTATTTACTGTTATGTAAAGAGTTCTTCTCAATATGTTATGGTTTTTCCTGTCTTAAGACTCGCGTCTTCATCGTCAGGGAGTAAATACAACAAATATTAATAAACGAAGCATGTTGTGGTCCTTTCTCTTGAACGAGAGAACGCACTCACTAGGTCGCGTTTCTCTTCAATCATGTCGTCAGTGAAGACAAGATTGCATCGCGTGAAATTTCACAGAAAGTATGGATTTTGTCTGGTATTCGATTTTGAAATTAGGTTCACAGAACTCGAAGGTAAAATGTAACTCTGAAATAAGCATTTCAAAATAATTAAAAGATACACGTCGAGAATACAAGATGAGATATGGTGATAGTATTATTAAATTGAGAATCTTTAATTTATGCGAGAAAATATAAGAATGAAGGAAAGCATGGTCAAAGTTCGTAACGTAACGCACAGCCACAGAGAAAAGACGTTTGTGTGTGGCACATCTCTAGAATAACTGAAAAATAGAGAGAACAGGGAAACATGGGAATAAAGAAAAAGAAACAAATAGAGGAGGTACGGAGAAGACCACCAAAAGAAAAAATACGGATAGTCATAAAGCAATTTTCCGAATAAAAACTCAGAAGAATCACAAATTCAAAATATTGTGTTAGGAAGTATGCGCGAAAATCTGTTTTTCACCAAAACAAAACACTGTGTCTATTGGACGCAGACGTGTATGGCCTGCGCGATTCGTTCTCCTGCGCGAGGTGGTTGGGTTCAGTGCGCCGGCGGCGGTGCGGCCATGCAGATGTCGCGAGATACGCCCCTGGGTCGTGGGCGGGGGCGGTGGCGGGGACGGGGACGCGGGCCGGGACACGGGCGGGAACGCGAGAGGGGCGCAGGCAGGGTGCGGGTGGAGACGCGCTGGGGACGCGGGTGGGGACGCGGGTGGGGACGCGGGTGGGGACGCGGGTGGGGACGCGGGGGCGGGTTGGGACGCGGGTGGGACGCGGCGTGGGGACGCGGGTGGGGACGCGGGTGGGGAGCGGTGTGGGGATGCGGGGTGGGGAACCGGGTGGGGACGCGGGTGGGGACGCGGTGGGGACGCGGGTGGGGACGGCGGTGGGGACGCGGGTGGGGACGCGGGTGGGACGCGGGTGGGGAGGGGTGGGGACGCGGGTGGGGACGCGGGTGGGACGCGGTGGCGACGCGGGTGGGACGGGCGGGTGGGGAGCGGGTGGGGGACGCGGGTGGTGGACGCGGGTGGGGACGGCGGTGGGACGCGGGGAGGGTGGGACGCGGGTGGGGGTGGGACGCGGGGGGTGGGGACGCGGTGGGGACGCGTGCGGGTGGGGACGCGGTTGGGGACACGAGGTGGGGACGCGGGTGGCGCGGAACGGGTGGGTCTGCGGGGCGCGGGTTGGGGACGGGGTGGGGCGCGAGTGGGGACTCTGGGTGGGTGACGCGGTGGGGACTGCGACTGGGGTAACGGCGGGGCAGGGGTTTTCGAGGGCGGAGCAAGTCGCGGGCGTGGGGTGTGCCGAGGCATGAGAGGGGGCCGAAGGAGCGAGGTGGGTTGTAGCGTGGGCTTTTGCGGGAGCTGGGGAGGCCAGAGGCGCGAGGGGCGAGCGGGAGCGCGGGCGCGGGTGCGAGGGCGGTGGGCGTGGCGCGGGGGGCGGGCGCGGGAGCGGGGCCGGGCACGAGGCGCGGGGGACCGGTTGGTAAGAGGGCGGTCTGTCTTGCGGGTTGGACGAGAGGCTGGCGGGGGCGGGGCTCGGGCGGGCTCCGTTGGTCGCGACGCTGACAGCTCGCCGCGGCGGCACGGGGAGTGAACACGGCGGGCGGGGCGAAGCGGGCCGGGCGGCGGTTGGCGCTTGACGGGCCGCGGCCATTCATTCACAGCGCGGCGGCGCAGGAAACAAGCGAGTGGGAATCGCGTAACTTGACACGCCTTCGCTGGCTCCGCTCGCCCGCGGAAGAAGGCGCCTCGTTAATCAATTTAAGATGATGAGACAATGATGATGATGATGATTATGATGAATTATAATAATAATAATAATAATAATAATATAATAATAATAATAATAATAATAATATTAATCGAACCAACCGATCCGAAAGAATTTCACAACAAACCCGCCTCCAGAAAACTCAAGAAAGCATTCAGACTAATCCAAATACCTGTACAACAAAAAATGCATGTCTTAAGAAAACCAAAATTCGACATTACAATACTGTCATCAAACCGGCAGCTCTTTACGCTAGCGAAACCACTCACGCTCAGCCAGAATTATGAACTGGAAGAAATCAAAAAAAAGAAGAAAGAAAAAATCATTAGAAAAATATTCGGTGCGAGACTCACTCCCGATGGAATCAGATTACAATCTATTTGAGACAACTGAAAAAGTACTGGAATATAGAAGTCGAGCATAGGAAAAAGACGACTGAAATTCTTCGACACATAGACAGGATACCAATACCTCGACTAACTAAAAGATACTAAACTATGTATCCTCACTTAAAAGTACACACCATGGATGAAAGCAACAAAAAAAGACATGCGACACGCCGAAATAACTGACACCTCAGACAAAAACACCTTCCGCAACAAAGTGAACAAATGGAAGTCAAACCAGAAACAACCTAAATCAAAACCAACTAGACCGAATGGTCTGAAGAAAGAAAACTGGCACTCTCCAACAGAATGAAAGAATATTGGAAAATTAAGAAGAATCCAACAAAAACTAATTAGAACTCCACAAAAACGAGTCAATTTTTGCTTAACGTTTTCCATTATTGGGAAATTACGCTAATAATAATTGCTAATAATGGATATTTTCTTTTAGCAAAATAAAGTTTTTAACAGTTTTAGGAAGCATTGCTTTTTCCCACCACGGCCCCGCAGGGAGCTCCTCTGCACCTGATCCAGCGTCCAGCCATTCCGTCATCCAGCCATTCTTCACCAAACGTGTTTGCATTAATCTAATTTTGCGTGAATTGGTTTTTGTTACTAATTTTGTAATTACTAAATTGCTGATTGAATGTTAAGACAACAAATAGCCAAAAAATATGCATTCCTTATCTATCTCTAGACTCACAAGGAAGTGAACTTGGTTTTGATTTCTTGAAACAACACTTAGTCTATGTTTCTGCTGCATGAAAACTTTGCAAATGTAAGTAAATGCGTATTCCTGAAATCTGTACATTAGAGAACTATTTTTTCCCCACGATAATCAAAATGTCAACAGCAAGCCAATGTTGGCGGAAGACTGTACAACACAATATGCTATCTTGAGATGTCAGAAACGTAGTGTTACGTGAAACGTCTTCAATGAATTAACGGGATTAATGGGATGTAAACGTAGATTTCAGCTTTATGTTAGCTAACCTGGAACAACAAGCTACTTGCGTGGAAACCTTTTTTTGAATTAAATTGAATTTATGCCTTATTGTACGTGGCGAGACTCAGGCCATGAGGACTGCGCTTCCGTCTGACCACGCAAATTTCGCTATGCTCCTTTCACCAACTAGCAGAGAAAGGAGATATTTGTTGGGCGAGAAACAGGCGATTTGAATTTAGCTCAGAAGCGTCATGTAGGCTTGAGGATCTTTTACATACAAGTAAATCTACTAACATGGGACAGACGGCTTTACCTCCCCTCCGAAGGAAGGCTCCGTACGAACGATTTTTGCGCCCTTAAAATCCACGGCTTCGATCGGGTTTGGGTAGCCGCCAACGTCGGTACAACAGTCCGATACGCTAACCGTTACACCATCGCCGCGCGCCTGCATTTTTGCTTTTTTGTGCTAAGTTTAAGAAGGACTCAGTTGCTCACTGTAAATGATAATGAATGATTTCTTTGTCAATTTCCACGTATTATTTCCCCACATCTTTACTTTTATTTTTTGATACCACTCGTTTCCTTATATAGAAGGTAAGGAATACTTAACTAGAGTCTCATCCCTTTAGTTCTAAGTATCCGCTGACTTGCGTTGTATGAACGGAAATGTCAATCGTATTGAAGAGATAGATGTGAGAAAGATCTGACGATTCGTGTTCATGAATGATGTATCATGACATGTGGAACTTAAATATTCAAGCAGAAAGAGACATTCTGTCGCCTGTAATGGACAGTTCGTAGTCTGGGAATGGTGAAGAGTAACCACGTAATGTATATTTGAATACATTATAATAAATTTGAAACACAAACAAAAATGCTGAAAAAATAAACAGTTAACAAAGTAATTCTGTTTCATTTTACATGCAGACTCCTTGTAACATGATAGCAACGTAATTGTTAAGCAGTTTACTCTTGTTATGGAGCGTGAGGACAGGTGTAAACAGTACAAGATATAAATATGCAAATGCGATTAGAATGCCATGCTACCATAAAGGTTATGTGCTGTTCCATTATTAACTCGTCACATCACGAATATAGGAAACAAGGGAACCCATGTCCCAAGAAATCTAATTGGACGCTTATTTGACCACAAATCACATTGGCCATCCACTCGATTGACCTTCAGTTGCTGTTGCTGTAATCTCGCGCCTTTCATCTTTGAGCATAAACAAGAGAGCTGAGAAACTCGCCAAACTGGAGTCTGCGGGTGTTTTAGGATATTATACCGGGAGCGGGTAATTTGATAATGGTTGTGTTACATAGGGACGGTTCGGCAAACGAGCCCAGTATCTGCACGCGGATCTTTGGCGGGTGCGTATTTCCATACGGGGCTTCTCGCGGAGGCAGCTGAGGATACTGCGGCCGTTCGCCGACGTGTGAACGGGTGGGGGAGTGGGGATGGGGGAGGGGGAGAGGGGGAGAGGTGAGAAGGACCTGAGCTGTAGCTGCGCACAGTGTTACTCTTGTGTCTAAGTAGAGCCCCAACGCTTCCATCTATTAAAAGGTGTGCTGACATAAATGTGCTGTAATAGTTATTTATGCACCAAGGGCGTTATAAGGGTTGTAATATATTGAGACCTTAATATAAAGACCCTACTTTACCTATATCTCATATACAATAATCCTTCACACATTTAGTTAATACCAAAACTTGTATAATGTAAATAAATAAATATGTGTACCCATCATAATGATGGGTACCCATCACATGTGTACCCATCACCTACATTATTAATACGTTTGACCATTTATATACTTGTATGAATTGTATGTAATTGTAGAATGGCATAACTGTAAAAAATGTGTATTCTTGTGTAAATTATAAATTGATTCTCGTGGTCGCTTATGACCCAGTAGGTGAAAAGCAACCTTAAATAAATAAAATATTTTTTTTAAAAAAAGGGTTGTAATGAATGAGCGGTGACACAATGCCCGAGGATCTTTGGCCTGAGATCATTAGAACCAGATCACGCCCGTGGTATTTACATACTTTAATTTTTAACTTAATTTTATTGATTCATATTTGCTTATTTTCTAATTAACTAGATGTTACCTTGACTCGGTTTGTCTTTTCATATTTCCCTTCCATATTTCTCTTTCGAAATTCTCTCCATAAGATAACATGTAGCATCATTCAACTGTTTTCATATTTCCTTCATGCAATCATTTCGATACATGTAAGTTATGCAGTGTGTATCGGGCTCCGCATCGAAGGCAATAATAAGCTTTAACGTTTTAGTAAAATTAAAATGATTGTTAAATACTAAATATGGTTAATGGCTGAACGTAAATATCGCCTGTAGGTAATTTTAAAACTATAATATTTAAGTAATTTCCAACGGTTACCTCTATTAAAATAAGTGCTAATATAAATTTACTACATTTTTTATAGTAAATATGGTTAAAGACTGAATGGAGATAACGTCTGAAGGCAAATTTAAAAACTATAATATCGATATAATTTTTAAAAAAATTATATTTAATCAATGTTATAGTTGATATTTTTATTTAATTTTTTAGAAACCAATGTTTAGGAAAACCTTATTTTTAAGAAAAAAAAATCTTATCAAACAAGTGTCTTTTTCAACTTCAAATGCGCCTATTTTGCAGTTTGTGGCATTTATCAACTAAGTGGGGGCGTCCAACAGCAGACGGAATTGTGGCATTATGGAAATAACATATTCATTTATTAATAAATAATACTTATTTGCAACTCCTTGCAACGCTCTGTGAGCTCGGTTTCTTAAAAACGTACCCTCCCCAATATTCCAGCGGTGCAGAGACATGCGTTCATTGCAGCATACAGAACTCTTTGGTTTCCGCAGCAGAAGAGGAGGGGGTAATATTACCTAGCAGGAACTAACTCAGAAAAAACTAGTATTGTGGGGAGTTGATATCGAAAAAGGGCATAAATCTTGTTCCAAAATGCAGTAAATCTCGATGTACAGTTAAATCTATTCTTCTGTGACAAATCGTTTTATGTTAAGAACCCTTTTTCGAAAATATGCCTTTCGCGTAATTACCGAAATTTAAGCCCGAAATTTAAGCTATTTTTACAATATTCTCAAAATCCAATTCTTTTCTTTATTTTTTTCTGAAAAACAGCAAAGTACTCGTATGTTTGTAAAAATTGCACATGTCCCATTTTCGGTGAATCTTGTATTTTCGAAAATTTCGAGTAGTTTTGAAGTAAGTTTTGCTTGAAGAGATGACAATTTAAAAAGAATTTTTTTCTCAAAAACTGCATCACATTTTTTCATCAATTTTTCATGATAGCCCCCGCCATACAGTGGTATGCTTGTAAAAATAGCTCAGATTCCAAAATTATACAATGACAAATTATCAGATAATTCGAGAGAGAATGCGCTGTTGTAACTTGTCCTGTTAATTTGTTTTTAAATCTGAATAGAATCTGAATTAGAATTCTCAGTTACCCTCCCATTCGCTATTGCACACAGTTCCCGTAGGATAAGTTCATTTTCACTTCCCGTGCGAGCGTTTGGGCCCGCAGTGTGTGTCTGCGGCGGGGACCGGTTCGGCGCCCGCGCGGGGGCGGAGCGAGGGGCGGGGGCGGGNNNNGGGGGGGGGGCGGAGACGGGCAGCAGCTGTTAGACGACCGCTCGCAACGCGAGGTTCTGCGAGGAGAGCGTTCGGAAACCACCCACGCAACTGGCGCGCAACCAAGCGCCTGCACAATGTGCGCGTTGGTTGGTTGGTTCGTTCTTAGTGATTCCGGGCGAGCTAACCACTGAAGTCATTAGCCCCGTAAGTATAGTGTTTTTTTGCCTCGGGAGGTGGCAGTGATATTAGCCCGCTGGACGGCGAGATCAGACGCCGAAACACCGTCGGCTAGCGGGGTGTCTCCCAAGCAGGTGTCTCCCAAGCAGGTGTCTCCCAAGCAGGTGTCTCCCAACCAGGTGTCTCCCAACCAGGTGTCTCCCAACCAGGTGTCTCCCAACCAGGTGTCTCCCAACAGCGGGGCTCCGCCCCAGCCGGGATAAACGCTAAGCTCTCGACAGGTCTCCCGGCATGTGTGGTAGTGTAGCGCATGTTAGTGTGTGTTTGAGAGACGAGGATACAAGGAATAAAAATGGAAAGATCGCGCGCGATCCGTGGCCCATTTGTTAGGGAACTGCTCCAGCATTCGACTGGTGTTGTTCGAAGAAACCAAGGAAAACTACCTAACAGAGCAGCCGGCCTCTAGAATTCTCCAACAGGCTGCGACTGAATTCGACCTAGCTGACAAGCTAGTGTCAAATATCTGGCCATTATCGGGACTCGAATCTAGGACCTCCCGGTCAGAGGCACTGCAGTGAGATCAGTATGCACTGAGCTACCTCTCGCGGAGTCCGTTGGTCATAGTGCAGAGTGTGTGCGCAATATTTGTAATTAGTCGGTGCTTTTGCGTGCTGTGTGTGTGTCTCTGCAATATATGCGTGTGTTTGCGTGCTACATGTGCTGTGTGTATATTTATGTGCTCTGAGTGTTTGCGTGATTGGGTGTTTGCGTGCTGTCTTTGTTTGTGACCTGTCTGTGATTGGGTTCTGCGTGTTTACGAGCAGTGCATTTTTGCGTGCGCAGTGTGCTTGCTGTATGAGATTGCGTGCTGTCGGTGTGTGCGTGCAGTGTGTGTTTGCGTGCAGTGTGTCCGCTTGGAAGTGAAATATGCGCGCTGTGTTTGTAATGTGTGCGCGCATGGAAACACAAATACATGCGCAGGGTCGAACACACATTATTCCATTGATTGATAATTGATCAACTGATTGATTAGTGGATTCCGAGCGCGTCAACTGCTTAGGTCATCAGTCACGTAAGTGTGGTACATGTTTGTATCGTGAAGATGGCGGTGATCGCCTCTCGCAGATAGGAATATCCCGCACCGACCTATGTTGGCTAGTAAGTCACGTAAGTGTAGTACATGTTTTATAGTGAAGATGGCGGTGATCGTCTCTCGCAGATAGGAATATCCGTCACCGACCTATGTTGGCTAGGGGGTTTCCAAAACAGGTATTTCCAACCTGTGTGTCACCATCCCAGTATGTTGGTCTCCCGACAAGTGTGGTAGTGTAGTTCATCTGACTGAAAATGTGTATACGAAAGAGTGAGGAAAGGGCAAGAAAGAGGAAGGAAAGATGGCGCCCAGTTCGTGGCCCGTTTGTAAGGGAACTGCTTTGGCATTCGTCTGGTAGTGATCGGAGAAACCACGGAAACTGCCAATCAGAGCAGCCGTCAGCTAGATTTCTCCTCCAGTCAGCGACTGAGGTCCACCTAACTATCTGTGTAGCTACCTGTATATTGTGGCGTCATACGGGTGTAATTGTTTGATTAAACACACACGAGGGTCGTTTGTAAAACAGTAGATTTATTAACAATCTAGACCGTAGTCTCAATTTAACAACTACCCTGCTCACAATAAACTCAATAAATAGACCCACTACAAGGAGAGATAATTTATGAACGGCTACCACACCGCAACATACCACCGATGTTCCCTGTATGAAACCGCTCTACGTTGAAACCATCTACGCGTCTCTCAAGTCACAACAATGAATTGCCGGCCCCTCGCCCTAGTGCACCTACACGCACAGACACGCGCTTCACCTGTCGCCGATGCCGCTACCACAAGAAGACTGGGGTATTGTTCTCCTGGCCTTATATAGGCCCTTTGGATCTACCCGCCGGCCCCATTGCCTCCTGCCCAAAGCCGCTCTGGGCCCGCTACGTCCACGGAAAGTCCCAGTGCGTCATCACTCCGCCCTTTGTCCAACATCCGGCGGTTTGAGCGTGGCACGACGCTACAAGGTCTAGAAAACCAGTGTCGAAAAAGCTGTGCTCGTCGGGACTCCCATAGAGCCTGCATGGTAGTGCTGCCCCTGAAGTAAGGTCATTTGTTGGACGTGAAGTTCGGGTGGCTGTGGATGACTAAACAAAACCAGGGAACATACGTTAAAAACTCTACTAAACTCGTTAATTCTCCCTAATAACACTTGAAAAGTTAAATTAAATTGGTAATTCTTACTGTTCCAATTTTTTTATAATTTTTTAAATTAATTTTTCAGCCGAAATTTACCATAAATTGCAAACGTTATATCCTCAAAAGTCAAAGAATTTAAATGAAACACACGAGCAGGTTTTTGCATTCCAGAAATTTACAACTTGATTTTGCTGATAGGACCAACGGTACGCGCTCTTGAGGGCTCTAATTGGGCAATTAGCTAAGCAAGCGATAAACGTTGCAAACAAACACAACCATTTAGCTCCAATAATGACCCTGCACGCAGGGACGAGAGATATGAGAGAGTGCGCGTGAGTGGCTGAATTAGCAAAAATTAGAAAACATGGAAAGGAGTGGTGGAATCAATTCGGGCTTAAGAGGGGGTTAATGCCATTCAATAATAAATGTTTTCTTCCTTCACGTTTAACTACATTCGCAGAAATACACATTTTAGATGTTTGTCGATTTTTTCGGGCTTTTGGGCAAGTGGAGGTGGAGGCTTTGTGGAGGCGGGGCGGGGGCGTGCGGACGAGCAGGGTGGGAGGAAGGGGGAAGGGGAGGGGAGGACGAACAAGAGGCTTCGCTAATTACCAGCGCCCCCTCCCGCCCGCGTGGCCTGCCTCCGCCATCTGAAAAAAAAGCGCCCGCCCTGGCCCTGGCTTTGTGGGTGGCGGAAGAGCAAAATCGACGCCGCTCATTCAACCTCTGCTCCGCACAGCTACCGCTCCCACCGCTGGCCCCGACCGCCCGCCTTCCACCCCGGGACTCTGTGCAGTCCGTCCCGGTCGAGTTTAGCTTAGAGCCGGCGTTGCCGTTGAATCTCCAGCGACTCCGACCTGGAGGTCCTAGCCTTCGAGCCCCGACGGTGGCGCCAGGTCCAGGGGCGGACCCAGCCGATCATTTTGGAGGGCGTCATTTGAGACTTCTGTTAATTAATCAACATATGTTATTATATTATATATTATTTTTGTAGTGTATATATGATACTACACAATATTATCTTAAACAATTACGAAATTTTAACATAAATAAATATATTGATAAGTTTTGACAAATAATAGAAGGTAACAAACGAACGCTCTAGATTTTTTTGGGGGGGGGGGGCTTAGACCCATCCCTCTCCCCATAGATTCGCCACTGGATAGGCCGAATCCAATCGCTGTACAGGGGAGAATCCTTTAGATCAGCTGCTCTGATCGGTAGTTTTCCGTGTTTTTTCCTGTCTACATCAGGCGAAAGCCGGAGTAATATTCTAACATACGGAGCGATTATGACTTTTTCTTCTTCTTCCTGTCCCTCTCTCTCCGTTTAGAAAACAAACAATTGAATGGTTAATTTCAGAAACAACATAAGTCAGTGTAGAATAACTTTTCAGTTTCGACAAATGAAACTGACTGGTGCTATGTATCACAAACAGTGAGTCAAGTTTCTAAAGGATGTGTTCCAAAAATACTCCAGAATTGCTTGACTGAAGCTTGATGTGCCTCAATGTACGGAGAATTTGTCTGAATTAAGATGTCAAAATAGAAAAACACAGACTTATGGTGTTTCTGATATAAACCATTCAATTACACGTACACTCACTACAAAACCTGTTTGGAGCTTACAGCTTGTTCCGGTTGAGGCGGTGCCTTGCTGGATGGAGATACCTTGATCGGGAATCCCCTGCGAGCCACGTGGTTCAGCGCCGGATCTCACCTTTCAGCGAAGAAGAAACAAGCTGCCTCCCAGGATAAAAACATTCACTACCCTAACGGGAACAATATCCATAGCACTTGACGAGACCAGATACATCAATCAATGGTTATTAGTATTTACTTGACTGTCCGGGTGACTCCGCGTCCATGGCGAAGGTGCCAACGTTTCGGTCGCCATTCTGCGACCTTCCTTAGGGCGTAATGCACATTATGCCCTGAGGAAGGTCGCAGAATGGCGACCGAAACGTTGGAACCTTCGCCATGGACGCGGCGTCGCCCGGACAGCCAAGTAAATACTGACTCCGGCCGCGGAAGCCTACGCTCTCATCAATCAGTGGAGTCTGCGGTGGATAAATACGATTCCAGAGGCTTCTCTCGTCTTCCCTGCCTGTCATACCACCACTCTTCCATCATCATTCAACTCATCTCACCACAACCCATCACTCATCCACGAAAACCATTCACATTACGAACGGGAAAACGCCTAAAGCAGTGGAGTTGATACGTTTCTCGTAACGCGGTAAGTTTAGAGGAATGAGATTGAAGCATATGCCTGTCACCCAGACGTGGGGAATGCGCGTCAATATTCATAAAGCAAGAAATGACTTTTCGAGTCCTCTCATTGCACAAGATTGGTTGTTATTCGTAAAGGGGAATCACAGCAAAACATAAGAACACGAGCAAACTTAAGAAAGTTTGTGAAAAAGAAATGAACATTCTAGATCTCTGAAGCCCAAGAGAATTCTCGAATCTTTTGGACGATTCGAAGGTCTTGTCCATCGAATTCACACAAGGACGCTTTCCCGCCCAGCAACCCATTGCCAAATGCACAGCACTTCCCTGAGGCATTTACGGAATGCAATTGGGATGATTAGAAACCGTTGTCGTTCAAGTCGTGGATGGTGTGTCGTCTTTTTTCTGCCGTGGGAGGAAGTGCTAAAAAAGAAGCCCCACGGGTAATGGAGAAGACGCTCGCAAGGCATTCACCTTTTCTCTTGCAAGCCCGTTTTATTTCACTCCTCTTCTCTCCTTCCTCCTCATATTTCCTTCTTCTCCTATATCCATCTTCTCCATCTTCTCTATCCTCCTCCCTTCGTTTTCCTTCTGATCTTTCCTTCTTATTTTATCTCATACTATAACTCGTTATATTCGCACTCTTCTCTCCACTTGCCCTTCTCTTCTATCCTCGCCTTCTTTTCTTCTGACTTCAGACACGCGTTTCCGTCATTATCATTCTGTTTCCTGGCCTTTTCCTTTCCGTCTTCCTTCTCACGTCGCTGTAGTTTTCCTTTTCCCATTCTTTCATCTTCTCTTCATCTCTCCCTTTCCTCTTCTCTTTTTTCCTCGGTCGGCATCGTAGATCAGTTCAAAAGGGATGGAACGAACGATACGGTAAATGAGCAACATAAAGCGCAAACAACTAAAAAATGTTAGCATGCCGTGGACGTTTTTTGAGCATTCCACGTACATTTCACGAACCTTTAAATTTCTGACGTAATAGCATTCCTGCGACGGCCCAAAGAATTTGAACGATCATTCGGCGTCGTTTGAACGGCCGAGCGCTAAACAGGAAAAGCGCAGGACGTTGTGGATGGCTGAACGAGCGCGTTGTTTCTCACGCGCAAGTTGTTGGTGCCAGCTGCATCGGGGCGCTGGGCGCCATATGAAGGCATACAAGCGATGTTCACACGTCGTCTTCGCGTTCCGGACCCCTGCACCCAGGGGAAGGCCTGTTTGGTTTTGTCGTCTAATGAACGATTAGCTAATGGAGTGGCCAACTTAACAGTTTCCGCCACAAAAGTCAATTTCGATCGGTTTCAGTGAGTCAGTGTGTCAAGGGCGGCATTATGAAACGAATTTCCGGACGGACGTTCGACACTGGATTACGCGAGGAATAGCTCAAAAAAACAAAAACAAAACGTCGGCAAAAAACAAACAAAAACAAAAGGTGGTGACGTCAGGCAGCGCCTCCCAGCGGCGGCGTGTCCGCCGGCGCCCCTGCAGCGCCGGGAGGGGAAGGTGGGTGGGTGGGGTGGGGAGGGAGGGGAGAGGAGAGGGGGAGGGCCCGCGGCCGACGACCCGCGCAGGTGGCGCGCCCTGCTGACGTCAGCGCAGCGCCTGGCCACGTGGGCGCGACGCCGGCTGCTGCTGCTGCACGCGCGATTCGAATTTCGTCCACGTTGCAGAAGAGGGTGCATTTTGCACACGAACACACAAAGCACCTAAAGCAGAGACACAATAACTTGTTTTCCATGATACACATAACCAGGGCTTGATTTCTACCGGTACGCGACGGAACGGCGTTTCGGTACCTCGGGAATAATTATTAAATTAAATTATAAATATTCAACTATTTCTATTAAATTAATCACTAATTAATTAATAATTAATTAAATAACAGATGACAAACTTTCAATATTGAAAGAAGGGAATACTAACAATTCCATCGCTTATGCCATTCGAAATTTTTTTTTTAAATCTAGGTTGCGCTGAAAATAAAACTAATTGAAATTGAATCCCAAAGATTTTACACATTCCTTTATTTCAACCCGTGAGCTGTAGTACAAAAACTAGAACCTTCTGCCCTCCCCTCCCCAATAATCGAATTAACTCGCAACCTCCACCCAACACAAATGAAGAATGAGCACAATAAAGTTAGCTCACGAGTTCGGTTATTTTGATCTGCGTTATGAATAATACACCAGGAAGGACACTTACCGACCAACGGTTTGCAAGTGCCAAAGAAACAAATGGGACTGCCAACGTATGCATGAACTTCGAGATTCCTAGTCGAAGAGAAGTGTCATGTATATTCCACGCGTTTGATTTACTATAACTTGTAAACCTGCCTATCATGCAGTGACGTAGTTGGGAGGAGGGAATAGGCTGACACCACTTTAAGGGTGACACCAAAATGTTATTGTTGAAATTACATAATTTTAATTATTTATTAATTTTTTTTCAATTCTTCTGAATTACATAGAATTTTAAAATAATATAAATAAATGTCATGTGCAAAAATACTTTTTATTAATAAGTATATAAACCATTCAGTAATATATATGTTTATATTTAATTTATGGAAAGGAGATACCATTAGTTTTACCCTAGGTGACACCAACCAAAGCAACGACGCTACTGCAGTCCCTACGTCTTCAACCAAACCCCTACCAGTCGGCCTTAAAATCGCTCTTCTGTCTGAGCTTCAATCGATTCAATTCTTGAGCAATCGATCAGATGTGTTCTATCTGGCTGGGTAGCCACCACACAGTCGCACTCGAGCCAGCGAGGCAACCAAATAAAGCTTTATGTTGAAGAAAACACTCGCTGTGATGCGAGTAAGAGGCCTTAATCTTCAAGCAAATCATCGTTTATCTATATTTATGTAATGTACTTCGCGCAGACCCGAAACTTGAAATTCTCTCTCTACTCCCTTATAAGTTTATTTTTCTTGGCTTTTGTTTTCGTTCACTCTGTCCTTTGCCTTTGGCACACACACCCACACTCCTAATCACACCATCTGCTGTTACAATTGAGATCAGCGTCTATAAAATAATTAAGAAAACAAAGTGGTAAACAGTATAAAACAAGAAATGTGAAATGGTCACTATGTTGGTAATAGTTGTATAAGCAGTGGTTTCATGCTGTGCAATAACTCTTTACACACCACAACGATCATATGGTTCTTTGGTGACAACGCCCCCCCCCCCTTTCATCCAGAATGGGTGATCAAGACAGCGGAATGAGAAGATTTTTACAATTACAATTCCCAAAGTATTTAAATTATTCAAGGTATATGAATATTTAGAATGATTCTCATTATTTAGTATGTAGCTGATAGTAGGGATGCACCATTTCCACTTAAAAGAAATATAAGACACCCTAGAGGTGTGAAAATCGATGTTTCAAAATTGTCGGAGAAAAAGGTCTTGAATTTTTTACTTCTGCGAAAATTTTAAAACTAATGTACTAAAGAGATACTTTTTGATATTCCACCTATTCTGCAAATACTGATGAAAATCTCTATTAATCAGTGTTTTTTGCTCTAAACGGCTTTCTTTCTTCGATCTCACAACAGTGGTGGAAACTCAAATCATTTCCCTACAACTAAAAAATATATTCTCTACTTTACGACTGATTTCCCCCCAAAATACGTTTTCCTGTAAAAATAAAAAATACTACACTCGCCTTTTCACATACTTTCTCATTTGTTTTATTTTCTCGAATACCAAGAATATAGACGGTATTGTAATGTTGCAGGAAAGAATGTCAATTGTTTGCTGACAGATTTTTCTTGCTTCTATTTGTAGTAAATTAATTACACAAACACATATATTCAAAATTACAAAATACGGAATAAGCTTATAAGATAATCTGTGATGATTATGGTAATACTGTGGTGACCACAATGATAATAATGAACATGACAGTACGTTTTGTTGGCCCCCTAAATCATCATCTTCCTTATCTCCTTCAAACATTCACACAAGTACACACAAGCACATACCACATCTCTCCCACAAAAAAAGAGAAGGGATGTGATTTTAGAGGGTAAAAATACCACAAGCTGTGTAATTCTGGCTGCCCAGTGTTTTTTGTATATTTCAACCAACACTCGTAAAACTCTCAAACGCATAAACACACAAATAGTCACACAAAAGTACGCGCCATGTAGCCTGAGGGCCTGTTGCTGACGCCCCGGGGAAGAAGTCAAGGAAGAAGGCCGAACTTGTGAATTGCAATGACAGAGCAGCGCATCGTGACATCAGCAACTTGACTTCCTGCACATTGCGTAATGACAGCATAACCAGTTCAGCTAGACGCGTAAGACAGAAGGCACAAGATTGTCGGTGCCTTGCTTTGCAGTGTTTGATCCAGATTGGATTGCAGCCCTACACTAAGCGTACTCAATTGGAATATGACGAGTACAAATCTAAGGTGAATATGGGTTTAAGCAATCTTACGCTTTAATTATTTGCTTCGCCACAGTAGGCAGAACAGGAGGATGCGCAAGGCTCTTATTCGAGGCCGAGATTTGGGCAATCAAATCCATTTTGAGAGAGATAGACGAACTATTTTTTAATGAATGTGTGAAGTATGTGTGTCTGGTAGATTACAAGCTTTTGGGCTATAACTCAGCACGTATGACCGGTGACAAGACTGTTAGGACCGTTCCAAAGTCCTTTAAGTTGGTGAGACACTGAACCAAAAAGAAATACAAAATCCGTCAAAAGGGGTTCTTAAAGGTTAAAATTCTGAAACAGCGACAATGAATTGTGACATTATGTCTCATCCGTTGATCCTTACGATCCCAAACACAATTCTGGTCTCTAAAACTTCAATAAGGACAATGGTAATTTGGTGTTGAATAAATAGGCAAAACTGTAACGAAGATCGTTTCCCCATGACCTGCATTTCTCTACCAGCATTTTGGTTTTTATTTTCCTTGATCAATACTTTTTCTTTCGAGATCATCCACCCGTTCGTCAGAGCGCTCTGATGTTCCGGTAAAAAATGCTAATCTAGAAAATGAATTATTGAAGATTTGTTATATCTGAGTTTTGAGGCTTAAACTCGTCAATACCCTTTTGGTCTTCTTTATGTTTCTCCATGCATTTTATTCACCACGTTTTGAATTGCTCCTGCAAATACATTACCATACAATCACCTTTCAGGAGATAATTTACTCACAATTCCTCTCACTTGTGCTTACAATTGCGCTATCTTTTAACCTAGAATGCACTTTTCTTGAAAAAAAAAAGAACAAAAAACAAAACAACAACCAACTAATCTTTGCGAAACAGAAAATCTCGACCATTTCAATCTAACACATGTTAAAAACTGGCTTTGACAACCTGTGAGGTTCCAAGTCCGGAACTGAAGCTTCTTACATAGGGAGGTCCAGGTTATAGTCTCGATGGTTGTGGATTTTCGACAATATTTAAAATATTTTATTTTGTTGCCCAATGTTGAAGAGCGCTCCTACTTCCTGTGTTTTCCCTGGTTTTCCCCGGCCGTTTAAGGGAAATGCTGGCACTTTGGTTTTTTCTTTCACATTTTTTGAGCCCAGGGGCAAGACGTATCTATGTTGTATTTTATTTTGTTTACTAAATGTCCTGTTCAATTTTTATCTATACATTTATGTATTAGGTGGTTAGGCGGAAGAGCGAACCTGTTGGCCCGAGTCATGCCACATTATTATTATTATTATTATTATTATTATTATTATTATTATTATTATTATCATTATTATTAATTATTATTATTATTATTATTAGCTGGTTCAAAGCCTTTCCCTGCCTAGATGAGAATTGAAGAGGTAAGTTTCTCTGCTCGGTTTTTCGTTTTGGTGGTTTCCTCTGTCCAATTCAAGGAGGATTCCGGAGCAGTACCGTATTCGGCAGGCCACGCACACCGAAACATTCTTCTTTCCACATTAAATAACCATTCGCATCATTGGAGGAAAGTGATGTATCGAGGGGTCAGCGGTTCACCTCAGGAAGCTGATCCCCATTTGATGACAAACTGGGAGTTCCAGCAAGAAGTGACCAGCTACCAGAACACCAAGACGCTACACGCTATGCAAAATAACTAAAGAAATAAAAGACGATACAACCTTTACACTTTTTTTAGAGATTTCAATATTTATTATTGGATTAGCATTACAAAGTTTTACATTTCAATGCAACATAAGCCAATTCTAATTTAAAGTGGTGAATTTTTAATATCGGCTCTCCTTGACATTTCAAGAAGAATAACGTGTTAGGTGGTTATTCGAATTAAGTAATGTCGAATTACCCAGTGTATTGAATTGCAATCCCAATAGTACGTCATTTTGAACCTTTTAACTTTTTAGGTGGGAGTGACTCAGCTCTGGATGTAGATTTTTTCCTGATCAATTGGTAAATACTGAAATGGCTCCTTGTTTTGCTTCTCTTAAACGTAATTTAACTATAAACTCTTTCAGTACAATTTCTTGAACTCTATTATTGATAGATGTCTAAGAAGTGTGTGAGTGTGTGTGTGTGTGTGTGTGTGTGTGTGTGTGTTGTGTGTGTTGTGTGTGTGGGTGTGTGTCTGAGAGAATGTGTTTAGGAGGTTCAGTTATTTCGTCAGAAATACCTTGAAATCAAATTTGTAGCTCGTTTGGTAATGAAATAATCAGCTTCCATTAAATGAGAAAAACATTAAGGACGCTAACGGAGCTCAATATTACGTGCACAGATTGTATTCACTCTCAATACTTCATAAAACGCTTTACTGTTTACTTGACAATAAATTAAATAAATGGTTATGTAAACGCCAAGTAATAATTGCGTTCCATTTTGTCACTGTTATAAAAGCTGCGCATGCATCAACTCACCCACAGATTATTGGACACATTTCAAAATACGTACACAAAATTTAACATTTTTGAAACACCTTTTCCCCTTTGAAATAGCTAGTAACGTGCTCCCTCGCAACATATACGTTCTATTTCGATACCGCCTCTTTCCTAAGCCCCCCATATAACGCCCCCCATATAACCCCCATTTATTTTCATTCTTCCCCTCGCTGGCTCGTTGATTAGAGCGCTCGCTTTCCCGCTCAATTCCCGGTCGGGGCAAAATTATAACTGTCTGCTTTTCTTACAAATGTTCTAGTACCTTCGGTTGTGTGACGATGGGAAAGTCCATACTAAGGTTAGGAAGACCAGTATATACGGAGAGGGGATGTTTTCGTGCTGACCATACGAACCTCTTAATCACTCAGCTGAGAGTCTGGGTCACCGCTGGCCCCGTAGCGGGCTGTCGAACCAAAGGACAGGGTTTATTTCCATTGCACATATTAGAAGTTTATGTAATCCCAAATGCTCCTGAAGCGCTTGTCGCCCCAGGCCTCAACTGCGGGGATCGTCTCTGAATGTGTGTGTGTGTGTGTGTGAGGGGGGGGAGAGACCGAGGCGCCAATTGGCTGCAATGGCCGCTAAGAGGTTCCTTAGCACACAGGCGCCGGCGCCACCACCGCAACCGCTAACCACTGCGCGGCGCCACCACGGACACCGTTAGCAGCGTACCTCAGCAGTAGGAACCGGAACTAGTGCTGCTAAAACAGCGTGTAATTTCTCGCCTGTATTTTCACGCAGCATTACGCGAAAAGTTCTCAAATTTTCAAAAAAATTGTACATGACCTTATTTTAAAATGTATTTTTAAGGAACTGATTTCATGAAGGTAAAAGTCTCTATTTTTAATATTTGAGTTGTAGGAAGACTCCGAAAAAAAGTTTTGCAATTTCCAAAAAATTAAGGTTTTCAACGATCATGAAACCTGCACCATTCTCTTAAACGTACTACTATCCAACAACAAAAAGTAATCTCAAACGATGGAGAACTTTTGAAAATATTGAAAATGTCCTAGGGACTTCATGTGAAGCACGCCCCAAAACTAAAATATCGGTTTCAAATTCAAGGGTCTGCGACATTAGCCAAATCGATTGGGGAATATCAATTATGAAGAAAATCGGCTGAACGGTTTAGTCGCTAGCTTTGTTCACACAAGTTTAAGAAGTCCCTTCGCATGCGCAAGAAAGTTAAAATAGGATACGTTTAGATTTTAGATTTTTCTACTCAATTCATAAATTCAAAATCTTCCCAATGTCATCCTTGCGTTAGGCATGGTACGGTCTGATATTACGCATGGTTCCATCCCGTCGCCCTTCCGTTCCAAGCAGCCGCACAAACTGCTGAAATTAACAATACGAGGACATCAGGCATGAATTGCCGCAATCATATTAAAGGTTTTAGCTGTGGCCCTTGAGCCCTTACAAGTTGGGCACCTCTGATCTAGAGCCAAGTCCTTCATATTATAATGGACTTGGCAAGAATTTCTAACGAGTACTTACATTACTAGTGGTGTTACAAAGTGGAACAAATAAGTTAGTTTCTTCTTCTCGTGCGTCTGGTTTTGCTTCACCGTTTTCCCCCACACTCTGCCCAGTTGTCATCTATCGGAGCCTTTGCACCACTGACGAGTGTGCATATGGTAATAACCGTGACGTCACAGCGAGAAGAGTTAGCAACCGCAATGCCACGCTCATTCCCACATCTACAAAAAAGTCCGGTGAAATAATATGTACTGGAATACGTAGGCAATTCGGGAAGAACTTGAAATGATGATATGCATTTTAAGTGAGGGCGAGTAAGTAAAACTAACACAATAATTACCACCAAAATGCTCTTTTAGTCGTTTAAAACATTTAAAACTAGTTTATTAAAACAACGTGTAGTTTTCTCGCATTATTTGTGATGTGAACGTAATGTTATAATACTGTATGAAACGGGAAGTATTTCGAACTCTTAAAAATATTTGCTCGCAATATTTGAGATTCGAATCCAGGTACTTACTTTACACAATAAATAAACACACCACAACACATAGTCTGTTGACTTCCTAGACCAAGGCTTCTAAGCATCAAAAAGAAATTTGAACATTTGCAATTTTTGAAACTTTAGGAGTTTAAATGAAAATGGAACCTGTACAATTTTCATAAGCCTACGTTCTTCTGCTCCGCAAAAAAAAAATGAAAATAGTTGCAGTCAATTTTCTGCAGAAACTTTCAGAAAATTCTGAAAATGTCGTAGTGGCCTCATGTAGAGTACTTACTAAAATAAATGTTTCAAATTCAAAAGGTCACAAATGAGCCAGATCGTTAGGAAATATCAATTTCGGCAAAAATGCGGCGTATTTTTGAAAGCGCTAGTATTTTCCTTAACAGACGGACAGGAAAGTTTTTGAGTGGGACGACTTTTTTGGGCATCAAGAACCCAGAAACATGCAATGACTATATCTCCGTGAGAGAACAGGATTGACTGACAATGTAAAAAATTGTTTGGAAGTCATGGACAGGGTGATAGATATTATGAAATTGTTAAAAAGTATTGCGAAACTAAATTAAATAAGAATAAATATTTAAAGCAGACAATTCTTAATAACAGTGCTAGACGCCAACTCTCACAACCAAACGACTTATGAAGAAATGCAGGCTTTCATTTTTATACTTTAAAGATATTATTAATATTTAGTGTTCATCGTTTTATATCGGTTAATGTGAGCAAATGATAAAACATCTAAAGCCCACTAGGTGTTTTCCATTTGAAGCAAAAATCAAGAAATTTTGTTATTAATTTTTTGAAGCCAAGAACGTCTTTCTGCAATGACATCTCGCTGATGAGAGAGCTAGTAACAGAATTTATGTTGGTAGCAAGAGCTGCAGCTTGTAAGAAAAGTAAATTGCGAACTCACCACACACATAACAGATGCTAGAAGTGATGTTCCCTTCACTTACTTCCTAGTGATTTGGTAGCTACCAACATAAATGCAATATTTAATACGAGACCGACTCGGCTCATTGCGGAGAGAATTTCCTGTCGCGCTATACAATCTCCTCAAAGTAACAGAGGAGTCCGAGTGTGGCAGATTTCGGGCAGAGGGCAGCGCCGAGAAATCTCCAAAACGGCGGCTCCTGCCGAGGGCCCATAACTCAAGAGGCGCCGCGCCGCGCCATCTCAATCCGAAGACGCAGCGCTCTTCGCTTTTGTCGGGGAAAGCAGCGCCTGATCAGCCACGATAACCCGCTCCTCCGCCGCTCGCTTTTTTTTGCTTCGCCAGCGCCGCCACTAATAACCGGTTACGACATCGCCCATGTGGTAGCGCCGGCTCCAAAGCGGGATTAATTGGTGCGCTCGCGCGCGCATGCATGTGTGTGTGTGTGTGTGTGTGTGTAAAGCGGGCGGGGTCCTCTGTCGTTCGAGTGCGCTGCGGCGCGAAGCTGACATTGACACTGTCTGCCGGTAACACAGGAGTCGCCGTTCACAAAGGTTCCGGTGACGTTCTTTTTTTTCTTCTTTTTTTCAGCGATAATGATTTATTGTTGCAAATGAGCGGACGTTCGGTAGCTGGAGTTTACCGGCTTAGGTGGCTCAGGGTATCAATTGATGTCCCGGTAGTGCCTGTGACTAGGAGTGCCTCGGGTTCGAGTCCCGCGACGTTGGTAGGATTTTCGACCTAGCTAGGTCGAATTCAGTCGCTAGCGGCAGCTATTCTGATCGGTAGTTTTCCATGGTTTCTCTGATCAACTCCAGGCGAATGCTGGAGGAGTACTCTGAAAAACGGGCCACGTGCTGCACGCGATCTTTCCTTCCTCTTCCTTGTCATATCATCACTCTTTACTTTTACACACCTACACTTACGTGCACTACACTACCGCACGTGTCGTGATACCAGTCAGGAGCCTAGCCTCGGTTGTGGCTGATGGGATATACCTGAGTGCAAAAAATTCACCACACTTACGGGACAAATGACCTTAGCAGTTGATATATCCGGAATCACTAATCAATCAATCGGTAGCAGTGAAGCAAAAATGTGTGAGTACAAATAAAAAAAATTAAAAAAAACACTCCATTCAAATATAAACACACAAGTATGTGACACAATTAAACAAAAAGATCAAATAAACAAAACAACGCTCACCATTCGCAATGAGTAATATCTCCTTTGACTATCTCGATGGTTAAAAGAGCCTAGCGAAGCGTCTTTACTTACACAGATAGTAATTTTCCTATCAGTGGTTCTTGAGTGGTACTCTCCTAAAGATGTCGCTGCAAATCACCCCCCCTCCCCCCAATGCCTGAGGAGTCACTCAGTTAATAAACACCAATTTCAATTTCAAGAATGGTATATTTCAGAATCATCCAGAGCACATCAGCATGACTATCGGCAATGTCGCCTTCGAATTATACGGATTATAAAATCTTAACAACTTGATCAAATGATAATCAACTTACTAAAATCGTCCTCGATAAATCGCCAACGTACTTAAAAATACAGACTGCTTCAACACGAGTTTTCTAAACAGTTTTTCATTATTATTCAACAGACATTTTAGTTTTTACCTACACTGTTCTCGTTTTTCACCATGTCTCTTCTAAAAAATTCTCTGTGACCAATGTAACTCATTCCACAGCTATCACGACATTATATTATGGACATTTCTCATGTATTTATATTGCTTGGGGATCATAACGCACAAAAGAGATAATTATTGATTTTTATTGAAAATGTATTCAAGGATTTATCGACTATTCTAAAATGTGTATTTTACACATCGCAACATACAAGAGATAAATACACATAAATTAATTAAATAACCATATGAGTGTTTCCACTGGTGAATTACACCCAATTTTTACACCCAATACATCCAATTTT
Organism: Gryllus bimaculatus; assembly: GCA_017312745.1. NCBI lineage: Eukaryota > Metazoa > Arthropoda > Insecta > Orthoptera > Gryllidae > Gryllus > Gryllus bimaculatus. The sequence goes on from BOPP01000101.1 coordinate 1,861,813, forward strand.
TTACACCCAATTTTTTACACCCATACCCAATGCTTTATAGTAAAAAGAAGTTCACATTTTTGTTTAATAGTGACAACTGAATTACAACCACAGTAATGAAATTTCATAATTTTATTTTTTAGGGGAACGCGTCTTAAATTTAAACTTTTCTTCAACTAACTACTTAATCGGCAACCTGTTTTTATGAATACCTGTCTATAGAAGGGGGCAAATACAATGGAAATCTTGTGCTGAACAGGTCGAGCGGAGCGGGGACGACGGGAGGTTGCACGGCCAGTTTCAGGGACCGGAAGCCAATAACCCAATAAGCACGTAGAGGAGAACTGCGCTCCATTAGACTGCGAGGAAAGTATAAAACTTTTTGGCGACGTGTGTGGCGTCTTTTGCAGTCACGCAGACGGGCGTCTTACCACAACGCACGTGATGCGTGCGGCAAGGCTTAGGTCACGCACCATACGCAAGGCGGACGAGCAGGATATCACACAGAGAGCAAGGGCCGATTCAGAAAATATACGAGGGAATATTATGCAAAATTTATATTTCAATTTTATATAAACGAAATGCTTAATATTAAGAATTGGTATATTCAACCGGAATATTGTATTATTCATATTTTACGTTTCACACGCCTAATATCGTGCCGCGAGTTGTTCTGAGATTACTGCTAGGTACATGGGTCGTGAAATGATAAGTCAACGTATCTGGGGAACTGAGAATCGCGAGAGTTTTTATGAATTCTTCCTTTCGAAAAAAAACATTAGTGACTCAATAATAAAATATAATGCTGGGATAAATTTAATAATACAAAACTTTATTAAAATTTTGAAAAAAATATTCATTTTTTTAGTGATACACAACGGAAAAACTTAAACTCTACTGAATCATTACATACCATAAATGCTTGCTGGAGTTCTGTGAAGAAACAATACATGTCAACTATTCAATAAATAGCATAAAAACAAAGATTGATCGCCACCGTCCGTTCAACAACTAGGCGATGGTAAGACAAAAACGATTAGACAAAATTCATGAACGCTATGGATATTAAACATACGACAGAACTATTTATAAAAATACGTATGAACATAATAAATGAATACGAACTAACGTACAAGCAATGACCAAAAATCAACACAATATTTACTTGGTTCAAAAGCGTTATTCATCTCTTATTTGCATAGGCTGCTTCAATTCAGTTGTAACAAATTCACCACCATGTATCTCATTAAATTAACAATAAATTTCTATTCTGTTTTGACCTCGGCATCAATTTTTTTTGTTTTGTTTCGTAATTTTCCAATTTTGTCACAGGAATTTAGTACACACTTCTATGACTTGAAGCGCTGTCGTAGACTCAGGAGTAATTTGCGAACAGCGAATGCATTCCAAGCCAGGCGCCCGGCTGGCGAAGTCGGAAGAAAACTCAGAGCCGCGCTCAACACAGAACTATCATAATATTCGCTCCAGTTACGTGAATTCGCAAATTTACATTTTTCGTCGTTTGTATCCGAAAATAAGGAGATTTATCATGCAGCTTTTCTTAGAAATATTCTACGCTTTCCGACTTACTTTAAGCACACTCTCCTGGACGGTATAGGAGAAAACAACCTGTTGTGAAGAAATTTAGCCTTTCTCATCAAAATGAGATTAAAAAAATGTTCATCTAATCGAGGACAAGACGGTTGTGTTAATGATCTACGCGTTTTCCTTGTATGAGATATATTTTGCGATGGACGGGATAGATATATGATGCATTTGTGAACTGACGATAAGTAGAGTCCAAATTTTCTTTGTGATAAGGAACAATAAAACTGACACTACACACTCATTTTGAGGTGTCGCTTAAATCACTACAACATTTCTCACCAACTAATAAGATTTTATTTTCTAACCTGCCGTTTATGGAAAAATTGTTATATTCAATGTATTGCAGAAATACTGTAGTTATTGTAGATTATGGATGAAAAGGAAAATATTGAAAAAAAATTTATATTGAAGACAAGGAAGCGAAAATAAAAAAGTATCAACTCCGAAAGAACAATGACGAAGGCAGACATGTCAGAGAGAAATATGTTTAATACCAGAACAGGAAAATATCTGAGTGATTCTCAAGAGAAAGTTGTTTAATTTTAATGTTAATTTTTATTTTATTATTATGTACGTTCGTTCTTAAACGAATCCGATTGATTCAACGTACAATCCGAAAATTATATTATACACTTTATTTGAAATTTCGATGGCTAAATTGGTTATGGAGTTCGCAAATTTACGCACTACAACACCCATGGTAAATGCTCAAAGGAGGCAATACAGGTACATTCCTTCAATGTAGTACGTTATTCCTAACGAACGACCTAGTGTCTTCTTTTGACATATTTACTGCTTCCTAGCGATGAATCCACAATCAATGATGTGATCAGGCAGCAAATATTAATGTAACATTGGCAACTATAACTTCAGTGACTTTATTTCTTTGGTATCTTTCTTTCTCTTTTATATTTTAGTAGAATATTTTGGATTCCGCTAATCAAATGTTATCAAAATATTCGATCATTTGTCTTCTTCTCTTGAGATTAAAGATAAAAAGGCTTCACTGCAACATTAAATAACGAGACCAGCAATAATTCTTCACAGTACAAAAGTGGTAATTCATATGATCGTATTTCACGTACACGACGTTTGAACGGAGTGAAATATATTTCCTGCGAACTTTATCTGATTCGCTCTCAGTTAGTTGGTTGCTGGTCTTTTCACCGTCAACGCCTCTGATACAATAGGGTTTCCGGTCTATTCTGAAATCTGGACAATGACCTTTTTATAGTTCCGTAGAGAGAATAACAAAGGTCAAATTTAAATCGAATCAGTGTGTTTCACAGGACATTTTAAGCTACTTTCAACCTCTTCGTTATTTTAAAGTGCAAGGCTGTTCCGATCCTAATTCGGAAAAGGGAACATTTCGCATCTACAAAATACAATTAGAATTGAAGCGAAGAGAAACATTCTGAAGAAACATTCTCTTCGTTATTCTAAAGTTCTAGGGAGTTTTGATTCTAATTTGGAAATTGGAAATTATCACTTCTACAAAATAAAGTTGGAATTGAAGAAACTTTTATTTTGAGAAATGTTTACTTCCGGCCAAATAATATTATATACGGCGAAATAATATTACATTAGATTACTTAATTTGTTTTGTGTAGTTAATTTTTCCTGCTATAGAATAAAAGGAGAACAATTAATATCATTTATTTTCGTCAAAGAAATGTAAAAACTGAAAAAAATTGTTAGTTGGATTTTTTAGTAAAATATCTTTGTGACGTACGGGGAGGAAGTACATTATTTTGCTATTAAATAAATATTAATTCTTAATTTTAAATTAGGCTGACAATATCACCAAACCATAAATATTCATCAAAACATTTTATTTTTTTATGAAATAATTAAAAATATTTCTCGGTGTTTCTGCATTTTCATTGGCTACAGCGACCCAGAAAATCTCAATTAATGTGGTCACGAAATGTGAAAGAAAGAGCGAACATTTACTCCTCCCCTTTTCCTTCGGCCCTCATATTTTTTGACAACGTTTTCTGTGATTTTAAGCGTTGCTGTAGGCACTGAGGATAGGAAAACATGCAGTTTAAAAATGATTAATGATTTCTTATTCAAATAAAATACTTTTATAAACATTTGTGATTTTATATAATATTCTCCATTTAGTATATTTACACAATCACATGACATCGTCCGAAAATACCAAGACATTATCTACTTTGTGAGTTATTTATTTTTTAGTGTCATATCTCCACGGTGATGTTATCGACCAAGAACAAAGAACTGGTTATTTACTTTAATTAATAATTATAAAACGGTGAATAAGGAGATGATTATACTTTATGGCTTGCCATTGCCTTGAACGGCATAATTACAAAGTGAATTAAATTAATAACAGGTCTCACGCGGGTTTCGAATTCAGAACCCTCGTTCGAGCAGTTGTCGCGGCTGACGTCTTCTGTAGTTAAGGTCGGCAACATAAAGACAGTATGCAAAAAACTCATAATATGTAACCTGTTACGCACATTACCTGAATGACTTTTGCCTTTGCACTTCAGAAACTGGTTGTGGTTCACTGACAGAGAGGATGAGAGTTACCTGAAAGAAAAAAAAAGAAACATCAGACAAATATCAATAGCTAGTAATAATTGCTTCTAATTACTTCACAAATATATGTACTTTGTAAAAAATACCATAAATAGACTAATTTACTATTTTATTCTCTTAGAAAATTGATTTGCAGAATATTATGTGCCAGAATCCTGAGTGTAAAGCTGTTATTTAAGGGAACAGGTGGTAAAATACTGTAAAAATAAATCCTTCTTTGATTAAATGTCATTTCATTTGCGGAGATACATTTTTCGTAAAGAAAATCTGCTTCTTATCAAAAAAGCGATCTACACTAACATCGCGAAGAGCTATCTTACCATTCAGATTGCATTCTTGAAGAAAATAAACAACTGAGGGAAAATTACGATTCTGTAATTATTATTATTATTATTATTATTATTATTATTATCGCTAAGAGATTTGATGATTAATTACTCTAGGGAACACATTTTTACCTTCAGGAAGGTTAAGTGCGCAACGTACTCAATTTTGTGGTAATTACGAATATCAAAATAAAAACCTCACGTCACAATTTTTATGTGTTCCGTATCTTTATACCGTATCATATCGTATTTTACTATTAATACATATATATTTAAACTGCATCTGTAAGATATGTAGACGCATAAATATATGTAGATACGCATAAAAAAGTTTTAAAATATAATATTTATTCATCTACGCCACTTTCATTAAATATCAACAAACTTATACTTTCGTGCTTTTTACTTTCTGTATTCAAAGTTTGTTGTCTTTATTCTCGCGTCTGGTAGTCGTGCTCAATTACCAGTAGGTCTTAATAGTCTTAGTATGTCTTAGGATATGTTTTGAAAACCAGTCACGTGCACCCTCATATTTCCTGCTACTCATCAGTCACCGAAAGGAATTATGTTAACCCCTCACATTATCGCATGTATACAAGTATACAATTGTTGGGGTGGCAGATTCTGAGTCAGTCTGTGTCATGCGGAAATGAACCCGCAGGGCTCGTGAAGTCTGGTTTGCGTGTGCCTCAAACGTATTAAAACATTAATAACCGTTCTGTGGGTTTTATAAAGTTAAATTCTCCACATGATTTGTTGAATTTAATCGGTTCTACAGAATTTAAATCGTCATTTCACATGAAAAGTGTGCGGTTCGACCGAATAACGTCTGTTACGTTTGTGGAAGATTTACAGCCGAACGTCAAAGGAAAAAAATACATTGAATACCCACAATTATCCACATAATTCCACAAACCCACAAACCCACAAACCAAAAATTCAGAGTTTGGAAACAGACACGGACCTCTGCCCAAAATTCTGCTCTTGAAGTTCTGATAAATGGCAATTGTTCATAGATTCTTCACAATGTAGTTGCAAAGCAATGAAATAATTCCACGGAAGGGGGATGCTAAATCGAAGAAAGGAATTGGTATCGGCCCGCAATTCATAACACTCATGTTGGATGAAACATTCGAGGAGTAATTGCGAGACATTTAGTTCGCCGCTTCACAATCCTTTAAGAGAGGAATGCATTTCTCGGCACAAACAAAGACGAAATCTATAAAACATTGGTCGTAGAATGGTAAGAAAGCTAAAAAATATGAAGTGGAAAATGTCTTTGAAAATTTATTTTCTTTACTCCCATCTTAGTTTTCCCGCATAATATGGGTGCTATTAGTAATGAACATGGTGAATAGTTTCATCAGAATATTTTCTCAATGTAGAAGCGATACCAAAGGCGTAAAGATCCTCCAATGATGGGAAATTATTGCTGGCTTCTAGTCAAAGTGAATAGAGAGTAAGTGACAAGGCGCAAAAGCTTTGTTAAGCAATGCAATAGGAATGGCTCCTCTCGCGATGTTTCAATATTATTGTACGGATATGCGTATTCCATTTATAACTTGTTCTTACCTCGTATGAAGCACGTTCATAAAATTTTGTAGGAATTTAACCGGAGTGACAATGCGTAAATTAATATAGATTGCTGTTTTTATCAAATACTAAATACGTTCATAACTTTTGAAACCTGCGTGAGACAAACTTTTTATTATGATTATCGAAATCAGCGTGATTGTTTCCTTTGAAATCACCCACTTTCATCCTGGAGGTATTAAAAAAATGTTTTCCTAGTGATATTGCTCTAGGGGTTTAGAAATATACTGATCTCTTTGCGAGTTATTTGCACGGCTAACACTCATTTTTATTTACTAAGAATATCTGATCTCGCCACAGAAGAATAGACAACAGCAAACGAATTTCTTTTTACTCTGACTTATTTACGCAAACATAAGTGAATAAAAGAAACGTCAGTACCTCAAACAGCTGAGTGGAGCAATTGTATTTGATACACGTGATGCAAAATTAATTGACACATTGTTGAATGCATGGGGAAAATATTACGGTTCTATAAAAAGCAGACAACTCTATTTAAATAATAATAAGAAGAAATGTAATCAAGAATTGTTCATTTTACATATTTTTTTACTGTAGGGCAGGGGGCAACCCTGAAAGGGGCTCCCGTAGCACTTCAGTAAAAAAACAAACAAACATTATTTCTGTAAATGTGAACAATTCTTGAGTTTCACCTTAAGCCGACACTTTTGAGAATTGATACATGACATTTGGGGAGGAAGTTTTTCAAACCATCTGGCAATCCTGTGTACTGTTGAACATAAATCATATTGTATTTATTGATTGTATCACTAAAGTTATAACTTTATTTTCCTTGTATGTTTATTTATTTAATTGCACATTAGATACTTCGGGCTCACGGTAGCCAAAAAATATAGTTGGCCCCGTCTTCTTTTAGGCTGTGCACACCTATGGCCTACGTACATCACTTCCGTTCCGTAACTATTATCATTATATTTAGTTTTTCGATCAAAGTATGGATGCGGGAAAAATGTAACAATTACCACAGTAAAAACATGGTTACAAATAATACACATGGTTACAAATATTACATGTTTTCTAAAAAAGATTCATATTACAAATTTCTTCACTTAAAGAAGGTACCCAGGAAAGCAGGTGCGGTCAGATTTGCCAGGAAGCGACGAAAGAAAACAGAAGAGCTCCATGCCCACAATTTCGACAACCAAACGGCCGGTGCGAAGCTTAATAGTCAAGCAAAGCGACGCATCTGAGCGCACAGACTCAAAGCGAATGAAGATTTATGGTTGTTCAGTGACCCTACGGCGAGCCGCTGTGTGTTTCATTTCGATCCCGCACTTAAGCCGGAATTCGGAGGAGGCGAGACGACAGCTGTCCAAGCGACAGCCTTCCGCATAGCCCTCGCGCAAAGACAATGGCCAGCCGGCAGGCGCCGAAATGCGTCGAGTGGCTCCCGGGCAAGGTGTCGAAACCAGCAACCAAAGGCAAATTTGCAGCTGAGGAGGCGAAAAGAGAGGCACTTGAAACACCGCCCGCCAAACGCAGTTACCCAACACAATTCTTTAAAGTAGCCAGTACAGTATACGTGTTTATTGAGTAACTCAAAGTGTACATGGCCGAAAGCGTCGGTCAAGCCGATGTAATAAGAAGACCAGGACCCGAGCGCTAGCCCCAACTCAACTTAACAAATTCGCTTTTGAAAAATTGGAGTACAAGAGCCAAATACACGCGTGTATTGGCGAATCAATCGACAATATGGAGAAAAGATTTCTTGTACGAGAAGTCGGTAGCTGTCGAGGACCCCGCTGGTGTGTCAGCTACGTGAGAATATCGTGTTATCGGGGCTATCCGGGACGAGCCGCGTCACTGACATGGTGGCTAACGTTTCGGCCATGTCAGTAACGCGGCTCGTCCCGGATAGCCCAGATAACACAAACTCCGGCCGCGGAAGCCTACGCAACCACGTGAGAATCTCGTTTGGTGATGTTATCTCTGAATCAAGCTGTTCGATGCGATGAATGAAACAGAGCACTCTGGTGTTGAAAGTTGAAGATGGATTCGGCTCGACGTAGGCCGCGGTGCTTACAGTAAAGGCATTTGTATATAAACGATGCAATATGCAATATTTGACGCATGCGCCTGAGGTTGGCCACCCCTGCAATTCAGCCGAGCCTCTAGCAATTCAGCCGAGGAGACACGATGCAAATCAATGGAAAGGAATTAATGAAACAATTTTTTACAGAATACCAATATCAGGAAAATCGTTACTTGAATTTGTTATTGAATTCTTTGAGTAACATTTAATTTTACTGCAAGTGTTATAAGTGTCATGCAAGTACACATAGAATAATATAGCACTTTCACTGTACTATATGGTTGTCAGTGCCTCATAAACATTGTTACCAGTGTACTCAGCAAATGGCGTTTCATCAAATCAGCGTTATCTGCGAGGGATTGGCTCCCGTGCTCTCCCTTGACCTTTGAAGAAACAGAAAAAAGAGCTGAAGCGGCCGAATGAAAATATAATTTATGAACATGGAGAGTGGAGTAGCTGGTAAAATTAGGCCAGGGGAAAAGGTGACGCCTACTCGGTTCTTCGTCTATGAGCAGGCTCAGATTTATAAATAGGCTGTTTGGTTATGGTGCCGAATTTTAGGAGGATCAAAGAGCATCAAAACAGTTTTCGTTCAAAACAATTTTGCCTACAATGAAACAAATAGTCATTTAATAGGGCTCATTAATATCAAACGTAATTTGGCCAAGTTTTCGTTTATTTTTAACATAGTGATTCATATGTTTTGACCCTAGTGTAACGTCTCTTATTTTCACTAGTGTTTTGAAACTTATCGATAAGTCGCGAGTAGTGTGGCGACGAGACGAATAGTGGGTATACTGTGTTCTTCGCGCACCTTGTTTTGAGCTTATGAAACCCCATCTAACGCTTTTATCATATTTTTGTATGAATTGTGAATCAAATATATCATCATGCGCTTTTGACAACGTATGAAAAAAAGTTTCGCTCTCTGGTAATTAAAAAAATAAACAAGATTTTGCTATTTTTTTACAAAAAATACCACAAATGTTAATACCACAAATAAATTCTACTTTGCAAATACATCTGAATTAGACAAAACTGTACGTCCTAGGCTAAACCGTTATCGCTAATATAATCACGCAAAATCCAGTGAAATTTGTAGTGATAGAAAAATAGGATTTGTGTGTATTTTGTTTTTGCAATCCAGAAGTATTGGAAAGGTGTAATATACATATGTTCCCTGCCAGTACATTTTATTACTTCATAGAAATGATTATCTGCTTGCGTGTATGAGGTCCAGAACCAATTAGTGTATTCAATTATAACTTAAATGCCGAGATAAAAGTGATCTGAAAGCAATTACACTGTGAACGAAAAGGGGCTCGTTAAACTCGGATCAAATTTCGCATTATGTGACCGCAAGATAAAACTGAATTATAGGAGAGGTTGCACTAATGTTATCGCAAATCCTCTATTTGAAGCATAATCACTAATTACGAGATGCAGTATGGAGGAAAGGTCTTGAGAAGGGGAAGGGATCTGTGCAGGAAACTAGGTGGGTGGCAGCCATGGGCTTTGCTTCGGAACCTTCTCTGGGGGCTCAGGCCTTTTCATCGCTTTTGAAACAAAGAATAGAATGTCCTTCAGATTAATAGACATGGATGTAACGCAGGTATCATCTACTTCGTATACTTTGTCTTCTTTCTTTTCTTCTTCTCATCTTCCTTACCCTCAGTCTTATTCTTCTCTTTCTTCTCTTCATCCTATTCCTTCTACATCGCCTTCTTCTTTGTCCCTTTTTTCATATCCCTACTCTTCTTATTCTTATACTCCCCAATCCTCTTCTAGTAGCTCATGTGGAGCAACGATATCGTTGTTAGCCTTAAACACAATAGAAGTTCTTGATATTCCTGGGCAAATATTAAATGATGATTGATTACTTGGTAAAGATGGTGTTTTTCCTTTGCCTCTCGAGCCTTCATAATGATGTTGAATCATCTATGTCAAAATTGAACATAAACCTTTAACGCAAAGTGCCTTTCGTTACGATTTTGAAGGCCTTATTCAGACAGCAGTCACTTGTTTAATGTTACCCAATGCTATAATTACTTTTTACCATCACATTCCAACGTAATTTATTGTTGCTGTGTCTATTTACTTGGTGTGTTTTCGAGAATTATTTTAATTAATCATGTCGTACAGAAAGATAATAAAACATATCTCCAAGACCTCTTCCTTTAGACGAATTAGAGACCTACCTATTTTGAGAGGCGCAAATAAATGTGTTTAAATTGGATTTTGTATCTAGGCGCGGGGATCAGATTCTTCGCCAACAGCAAAGGAAGGAAGGAAACCGTCTTGTTGATAAAACGGCAACAGTTCATTTCTTCTGGCGTGTTACTTTACATGGATATGGAACGAAGGGCTTCATCCAATGCAACCGAAATTGATTTCATTCCATTTCTACTGTAACTTACACAGAATTACGTGGTCAAATCTGCTTTTGACACTAAAGTTAAAATAAAAGTTGGTAAAAAATTATTTAGGAAAATATATCAATAGATAATCTATCAATAATTATATTAGAAGAACTGAAAGAGGAACGAAAAATGTATATTACTTGCCATACTGCGCATTTGATTTAAAAGTCGAGAGCTTGCAATAATACTTCAATCTCTAGAGCAGATTGTTGACATTGCCAAAGTAATGTCCAATTTCATAGCTCAGTCGGTTAGAGCATCTACAGGAGAATCTGGACCGGTTCTCAGTGAGATCAAACATTTACCTTAATGACATCCAATTTTATAATATTTTGGTTTATTATTCCTTTAAAAGCTCTCAACTTTTAAAACAAATGCGTAGTATTGCAAATAATATACATTCTCGTCCCTCTTTTAGTTTTAATATAATTATTGACTAACTTTTATTTTAACTTTAGTTTCAAAAAGGTGACGTTCCATTATATTCGCAATAAAAGAGAGAATAATCTCGAGTTTCAAATAATAAAATTCACAAGCAATATAACAAAAGTAAATTATGTTTCTGGCGCTAAGACCAATTTATATTCCATAATTTCCATTTTTTGTATTTTAAAAATTGTTTATGCTCTATTATTTAAAACATACAATACATAATGTAAAACATTATCTTTAATTAATGATGGGTTTGACTAGGTTATTGGAGCTTCCGCGATAGCGTGATTTTCGCCTCTTATTTCAGCGTTTCGAAAAATCGCAATTCGATTGTGTACTTTTTTAGCACTCGTACATGAATTTTCAATATGTTCTTTTATTTGTTACGACATTAACTTCCTAATTTTTTTGTACTTGACTCAAGTTGCATAGGCTTGGATGCATTTTGGATTGGCTTATAATTATTATGGCTTGGATGAATTTTATGGCTTGAAGCCATAAAAATAATCTCCGACGCTCCTCACAGCTATTCGTAAACAAAGTTGATGCTGATGATTGCGATTAGTGCTTTCCTCATTTCTCTGCTTACAAGATAAAGGTATGTTCTGTCAAGTCGAAATTCACCTTCATTTATTTCTTTATCGCCATCAAGGTAATTTATAATTAGAATTCAAAATTTTAGGTACCCCTGTAAATTTTGAAAAGAAGGGTATTGCCCGCTAATATCGGAATTATTTTAAGACCCGCATACAAATTGAGCAGTTATCAGATGGTATTCTCAGTCAATGGCTCTCCTGTGTGGCCGATTATTAATAGCAGAAGAAGACTGTACCTACGAAAATCACAAGCGCAGAAACTACGCCAAAAAATATTTTATCTCTTTTATTTATTTTATGAAACATCCAGATTTCACAGACTTCCAGCAGCGCAAAGTTTGCATACACACCATATCTGATTTAATCGATCAAGGCGGGTTTGCGACAAGATACAAAACACCTTTCTCTGGATAGTGAAGGTAGTTTATACCTTCGGATTCTTTATTTCTTTGCAGAGGCTCAGGGCATTAACCGATGTGCCTGCAGTGCCTCTGATCGGGAGGTCTTAGGGTTCGAATCCCGACAAGGCAACGATTTTCTACGTACTACCTACATAGCAAGGTTGAGTTCAGGCGATGTCTGAAGGAGAATTCTAACGGTTGGCGCTCTTATAGGCATTTTCCCTGGTTTCTCCGTTCAACACCAGGCGAATGCCGGAACAGTCTCCTAACAAATAGGCCGCGCGCCGCGCGCTATCTTTCTATCTCCTTCCTCGGCCTATCCTCGCGCCTTACTTACACACCCTCACTCAATTACACTTACACTTACAAGCACTCCACTGCCACACTTGTCAGGAACCCAGTCGGAAGCTTAGAGCATTTCAGCATTTCTCGGTTCGGGCGATGCCCCGGTGGTGAGAGATACCTGGTTGCTGAATAACGCCGCCGCAAGCCGAAGGGGAAGATTACCGGCGAAGGCCCAAGTGGGAAGATTACCGCCATCTCCCGAGATGAAAAACTGCACTATACTTACGAGAATAACGACCTTAGTAGTTGTCGCGCCCAGAATCACTAAACAGACAATTAATTATTGAATTCTATTGCATGCATAGATGTTCATGGTGTGTGTATGTGTGTATTTGTGTATATGTGTGTATATGTATGTGTATGTGTGTGTATGTATATGGTGCGACAGCCTGTAAACGGGCTCAGGCGTACGGGAGACGTCCCTGCCTCGCGGCCATGAGTTAAGGGGGTGGTTAGCACGTAGACATCTTCACGCCGTATTCCGGTCTTCTCAATCTGAGAAGTGAATTTTCTCATCGTCACACAGCAACATATACTGAGATATTGCAAGGAAAATGCACTCTATAGTCTTGCCTCACCGGGAATTTAACCCGGGGCCACGTAGTAGAAAGCGAGCACGCTGAGGCAAGAGCTAGCTACGAACCAAGTTGTTTATTTAGTTGTGTAGAATAATATTTTTATGTATATTCTTCGAATTAATGGGGGTTGAGCGGACTCTTGTGCTGCCACTGGGGCAAAACGGAAATGTAGCCCCGACTGTAGAGAAAAGGTATTGTTTTGTGTGTGTATGTATGTATGTATGTGTATATGTATGTATGTGTGCATGTATGTATGTGTGCATGTATGTGTGTGTGCATGTATGTGTGTGTATGTTATGTGTGCATGTATGTGTGTGCATGTATGTATTGTGTGCATGTATGTATGTGTGCAATGTAGATGTATGTGTGCATGTAATGTGTGTGTGCATGATCGTGTGTGTGCATGTAGATGTGTGTGTGCATGTATGTGTGTGTGCATGATGTGTGTGTATTATGTAGTTGGTGCATGTATGTGTTCGCTGCATGTCTGTGTGCATGTAGATGTATGTGTGCCATGAATGTGGTGTATGTATGTATGTGTGTATGTATGTGTATGTTGCTTAATGTATGGTATGTATGTGTATGTATGAGGGGCTGTGTATGTATGTGCATGTATGTGTGTGTATGTATGTATGTGTGTAATGTATGGTATGTATGTGTATGTATGTGTATGTATGGTATGTATGTGTATATATGTGTAGTATGTGTATGTATGTGTATGTTATCGTATGTTGTGTATGATATGTGTATGTATGTGTATGTATGTGTATGATGTGTATGGTATGTGTATGTTGTTGTGTGTATGTGCGTGTAAATGTGCGTGTATGTGTGTGTGGAAAACACCGCGTCTTACGCCCCGTCGCCCGCCCAGCCTCGGTTCGCCGCGCACATTGGAGGCCATTCGAAGGCCCATGAGGTAGGGGGCCGGGAGGGAACGGGGGTGCGGGGCGTGGCGGGGTCGCGCGGCGCCAGATGCCATTCGGCCACCTCAGCGCCCGATGGACCGCTGCGGGGGCGACGGTCGGCACTCGCGCGGTCTTTGTGGGGCGAGGCACCGCTTGATACATTTGCCCACTGAGAAACAAAAGGCGGTGAGGCCTTGGCGGTGATAGGTAACAATTAGGGGCGGATTTTGATGACCTTAAACATCGCCAAAAATTATCAATGAAATGCTCTTATTTTTTTTAAATGTCATAAAAGCAAAGAAAAATTACGTACAAAAATGTATAAAAAACAGTTTTGATGAAAAAGGCTGTTATACTTCGGCTTGTATTTCTTGGCAAGGCCTCGTCTTCACGATGGAATGTCTTACAGTATATCGCGTCTTTTTTGGTCATGCTAGATGTCGCATGCTCGCTAGCACTGCTAGATACAGTCGCGATCGCGTGCCAAGAAACAAAAACCCAAGAATAGATGTTACTGATCTAAGCGAGGTTTTTTTTCTTTAGTTAAAGTGAACTCAGCTTGCAAACGTTTGGTTTGAACTGTTCTTTACTAGGAAATGTCTGTCTTCAGTCCCCCCAAAATCGGCTAAACTGACAATGGTGCTGAAAGGCGTCACGGGAACCTTATATGCAATAACTGACATTACTATTTTTAAGCAAAGACACCATATAGGATATAAGGAATTCTGTGGGCAACATTTGTTTCATCTCGTAAATATTATTTAAAGCAATAGCACTAAAATATATTTAAATTGGTGATATCAGCAAAAATTGCTTAACAAATGACGAAAAAAGGTAAAAAAATTACTAATAAATCCTAATCGACGAAAAATACAAAAAAAAATCTTTAAAAAATGGGTAATTTTCTATTCTATTATATTGTAAAATTAACGTGTATGTTAAAAGGTTTTAAAGTGATAAGGAAAGAAAGACATTTCATTAAAATCCGCACCCTAGTAATGATAACGAATGAAATGTGCAAGACGACAGAGATGATGGAATGAATGGCGGGATAGCGAGAGGGCATGACAGTAAGGCGTCAAGATAAGAGGTAAGACACGAGACAAGTCGCGCCGCTTTGCGTACTGCGCTGTTCTGTATCGAAGCAACACCACTGCCGGAACGGGAGAAGTGGCTCAGCACATCTACTGATGCCATCGCAGTCCCTCTGACCGGGAGGTCCTAGAGTCGAGTCCTGACGGTGGCAGGATGTTCGACAGTAGCTAGAGAGCTAGGTCGAATTCACCCGCGGTCCGGAGAAGAATTCTAGTGGCGGCTGCTCTGATTGGTCGTTTTCCGTGGTTTCTCCGGTCAACATCAGGCGAATGCCGGAGCGGTACACTAACAAAAGGTCCACCGACTGCGCGACCTCTCACCACACTTAAGACCCATTCACAATGCAAACGTAAATATAAGCATAACTTGTAGACGTAAACATTAACATAAGGGATAGACTGAAGTATTCATGACTAACATAAACGTAAGCAAAATATTAGAGCATCTATTGGCTGAGAGACAGTTTACTATTGATTGGACGTGAGAATCGATTTCGAGGTATCGACTGTGTAATGCCTCATATGCCGTTAGTTCGTCTATCCACTTCGCTCCTATTCGCTCGATTCTCGATTTTGAGTTAACGAACTGTGTTTGGTTCATTTCTTATGTCATACTTACGCATAAGCACAGAAGCTTGAAACTTGCAAGCTTTTAAGTTAACGTCTTACGTGTTATGCTTATGAGCCTGTCGGCGCTAACGCGACTGGAACCCTAGATCATCCCATTCAGAGAGACCGCAATGCAGACCCTGAGCTACCGCAGCCGGGTATAGGAGCGAAGTGATTAGAATTAGAGTTCGGGGACTGGGCAGCGGGCAGATGGGGCGGACAGAGGTACGAGTGGTCCAGAGCGGTGAGGGACCGGGGCGGAACGGCCCCAGCAGCCTGTCAGCTCCAACGAGATTCGAACCCTAGATCTTCCCATTCATAGAGAACGCAATGCTGACCTTGAACTAACTCAGCCAGCAAATATAGGAGCGTGGTGATTAGAATTAGAGACCGGGGGACTGGGCAGCGGTCAGATGGGGGCGGACAGAGGTACGAGAGGTCCAGAGCGGTGAGGAGTGGTCGGCGCCTGTCGGCGCGACCGCTCCGCAGCGAGGGAGGCGGCAGAGAAGTCTGGGCAGCAGATGATTATCAAGTCAACGCAGCGGCCGGCGAGGGCGCCAACGGCTACTGCGAGTCACTCGTCATAACAGATGACGCGCGCCGCACGTGTCATAACAGCAACAGTTGCAAATTAGAGCACAGAGCTCGGGACCGCGTACGCGGCCTCGAAGGCTCGGGGGCCGGCGAGCAGCAGCTGTTGCTGCCTCGAGGAGCACTGCTCGATGGTTTCGTGGCCGATCTCAACGGCTGCCCTATTTCTCAGGGTTTGCGTTAAACATTAGTTTAGCGGTGAGTGGTCGCTGGCGTGTAAAATGAAATAATTATAGTCGTTGTCATTGCCAACGATACCATTTATTTCAAGAGCAGCTTTCGATGGCTTAGCCATCCTCATCTGTTACGTGGTACAAGAAATGTAAAAAAATTGAAACTTACATTTAATGGTTTTCTGTTACTAAATTTTACATGTTCAGTTCCATTTTCATTCACTTTATTGCATGGATTTACAAAATTACTGTACTATTTATTGATTTAACAGTCTGCCACTTTTTTCATTCATTTCTTGGAATGTTAATTCCATTTTTTAAAATTATATAATATATAAACATGTAATATTCGTAATCTTAATCCCAATGTCGGCGATTTGTGGCGGCGATCGTGTAACGGTTAGCGTACTGGACTGTTGTACCCAAGTTGGCGGGTTCAAACCCGATCGAAGCCGTGGATTTTTAAGAGCGAAAAAATCCTTCGTACGCCTTCCATCGGAGGGGAAGTAAAGCCGGCTGTCCCATGTTCCTAGATTTACTTGCATGTAAAAGATCCTCAAGCCTAAATGACACCTCTGAGCTAAATTCAAATCGCCTGTTTCTCACCCAAGGAATACTTCCTTTCTCTCCTAGTTGGTGAAAGGAGCGTAGCGAAATTTGCGTGGTCAGACGGAAGAGCGGGCCTGATGGCCCGAGTCTCGCCACGTAAAATAAGGCAAATTCAATTCAATTCAATGTCTTAATTTGATCATATTTCCTGTATCAGAAAACTAATAATGATGGCTAATCCAACGAAAGGTGCCCTTGTAATAAATAATATTGTTGGCAATGACAATGCCTATAATTATTCCATTCCGTTAAACAGACGGCTGCCTTCAAAAATCGATAATAAGTCACTAGCATAGAACACCAGTGTAAACAAAAGGGAGTTTTTGCGTGTCGAAGCGCCACAGCTTTATCGATCTTCTGCGCATGCGAAGTTCTAATTTTGTATCGATTTTGAACATCTGTTCATGCGCAGAATGTCGATATTTCAGTCAATATCTACACGCTGTTGTCTCCCTAATAGTGAGGACGTTCTGCACGGCGTAGCCAGCAGAAAGCGATATACGAGCAATATCACGACCATTCGGTACCTCTTTTGAGCTTCTGAGCTTGAGACATTTGAGCGCATGCGCAGAAGGTACAGATCATTATCTATTACTGTATTTCCGATCGATTGGCGATTAAAGCCCTTAGTATATGATTTTCGCAAACTTTATCTTAAACGAGTCGACATTAAATCACAGCCATCTTCTACAGACGCTACAGTGAAAGGAACGTCATAATTGCACTAAAAAGGTCCTCCGCGTCTTTGCCGCAGAAAATTACGAGTGTACTTTTCAGAAAAACTTCCACGCTCAAAATGCACAGTAAAAAAATTACTTAAAGAGTGTTTCTTTGCTCGTGACAACCGTACCTAAAACAACCAAGCGAACGAAAAGATCTAAGAGAGAACTGCTCTGAAATGCATTTGACAGAGAGGCTGATGTGCCCACAGACATACGTGGGCTGAACGTAGCGTGTTTGATGCTGAGCTTGCGTAGGAAGACGAAAAAGATGCATCTTGACTAATGAACCGAACTCTGATAAGCATTTCGCACATGGTTCATGTGTCGAGTTGCGACGTGGGAGGACGTGAGAGGGGGGTGCGGGGGGAGGAGGAATTGGCGGGCGTGAGAGGTGGGGGGGGGGAGTAGAAGAGGATAGGTGACGCAGTGGGGTCAGCTTTTTGTTGAGGGTAGCATGAGGATACAACATGTTTGGGGAAATGGAGGAGGAGGGGAAAGTGTGGAACGTTGGGGAAGTGGGTG
Organism: Gryllus bimaculatus; assembly: GCA_017312745.1. Classification (NCBI taxonomy): domain Eukaryota; kingdom Metazoa; phylum Arthropoda; class Insecta; order Orthoptera; family Gryllidae; genus Gryllus; species Gryllus bimaculatus. The sequence goes on from BOPP01000101.1 coordinate 1,879,937, forward strand.
TGTGGGTAGTGAACGTATATCCGGAAAGAGGATTCGGAAGAGGAGTGTCAAGATATGTGAGGACTTGAAGATGTTGAGGATTGTGTGTGTATGTGTGGGGGGAATGGCGAACGTGATGTGTGAAGAGTAGTGATAGAGTGGGCGAAGGTGAGTGTGTATGGGAGTTAGGGTTTGCGACGAAGTCGGAGTCTTGGGGGGGCTGTAGGGTTTGTGAGGAAGTGAGTCACTGGCGAGGATGTGGGGCTTGCGAGTAAGTGGGAGACTATGGGAATGTTGGGTTTGCGAAAAAGTGGGACACTTGAGGGATGTGGGGTGTGTGAGGAAGTGGGAGACTAGTAGGATGTAGTATTTGAGAGGAAGAGCGAGACTTGGGGAATATGGGATTTTAGAGGAAGTGGAAGACGAGGTATGTGGGGTTTGTGAGGAAGTGGGGCACTTGGGAGGATGTAGGGTTTGCGAGAAAATATGAGTCATGAGGGGATGTTGGGTTTGTCAGGAAGTGGGGAAACTGAAAGATGTGTTTGAGAGTAAGTGGGAGACTTGGAGAATGTGGGGATTATGTTGCTAGCAAGTGATCGACTTGAGGGATGTGAGGTGTGTGATGAAGTGGGAGACTTGTAGGATATGGTGTTTGTGAGGGAGAGCGAGACTTGGGGAATGTGGGATTTTAAGAAAGTGGGAGACTTGATGGATGTGGGGTTTGTGAGGAAGTGGAAAACTTGGAAGATGTGGTGTTTGAGAGTAAGTGGGAGACTTGGTGAATGTGGGGTTGGCAAGCAAGTGGGAGACTTGAGGAATGGGGTTTGTGAGGAACTGGGAGACTTGTAGGGTATGGTGTTTGAGAGCGAGACTTGGGAAATGTGGGATTCTAGAGGAAGTGGGGGAATGTGGAGTTTGAGAGGAAGTGGGATACGGGAGGACGAAGGGTTTGTGAGGAAGTGGGAGACTTATGAGATGTGTGTGACTTAAGAGGTGTGGGAGACTTAAGAGGTGCGGGTGACGTGGAGACGTGAGGCATGGGGGCGGCCTCATTCGGTCTCAGATGGCGCGCCTCCAACCGCACGCAGAAGAAAACGCTGACTCCGCTGCATAAACTTGTCGGCGTCTTGCGCAGACAAATGGTGTTTGCATACGAGCAACGCGACGAAACCCCGTTCAGCGCTTGATTTACAGGGCCAAGCCCCACTTCGGTCCGGTTCGGCGAAAACAAAAACACGCGCAACGCCGCGCGGGCCCGCAGCGCACTCATTCCGCGGGCGAAGGGTGGCGTGGGCGGACAGACATTTTAATAGACGCCGGGGCCACCAATCTCGCAATTACATGACAGCACCCACTCCAAAAACACGTTGCTTCAGTGTGTTTCAGTGAATTCTCAGAACCAGAGCCATAAACAGGCACTAATACAGCGTCAATTCTCGTTATACCATTCGCGTAAAAAGTTTTTTTGATTTATAGTACGTTCTGTTCTTCGAATGTTCTATCGGAATGTTCTGATGTAGTTGGCCAAAGCGAGCGAGACGGCAAGGTGGTGGTGATGGTGGTCAGGTACTGGTGGTGGTCAGGTGGTGTTGGGGGATTCAAAAGCATATTTACGTAGATATGAGGAAGAGACCAAAAGACGAAGTAATTAGATTATCCTCCATATCTGAAATCTCTTCGAAACTAGTCACTTTAACATGCCGAGGAAAGAGATTTAGTTTTCTTATTTTTTATTTATCGAGAAGGCATGACGAGAGTAGTTTCAGAATCTCTATCTTTCTGTCTCTCCTTTGGCCATTAAATTTGAGAAGGGTGTGATGAAAATGATTAGATAAGATGGTGAAATGAGGGAAAGAGGATATGGGAGAACCTTCAATAAATTTGCTTTTCCACCATAAATTCTGCAGGGATCGACCGGGATTTCGACCCCGAGGAGAAAACGAGAACACTAGCCGCTATGCTACGGGACGCCCTATATTTTAACAAAACAATTTGATGGCTGCAAACACTTTTAGAATGTCAAAAATCTACCTGGAGAACAAAATATTCCACATCAATGAAACTAATAAAATGGGCTGGATCTAGATAATCTAACAAAGTAGTCAATGTCACCGTGGCACCGTCCGTCAAAAGACCCTAGATATCTCAGAGCCGCTTGAATTACTCTCTTACTAAAGAAACTACAAAAGACAATGAGCAGTCCACTGTTTTAGGTTTCCAGAGTATGTGAATTGGACGTGTACGTCTGACGAAATCTATGATGATGGGAACTGTCTCAACGTTACAGACATTCTCTTAAACAACTATCGTTGTTTTCGTGATACACAAGTATTATCTAGGGATAATTTTTGACTCTCCCCCCTCATAAAAATTAGATTTTTATATTCATAAAATACATTTGCTGATTTTTATTTTCGCGTATAATTTGTAAAAACAATTTTTAGAAATCATCAAATTTGATAGCCAAAGATTGTAGATAATTCCAAACAATATTTCACTAGCAATGTCGTACACTCTTTTTTCATTTTCAATATACATTGGACCGCCGGCTTGACTTTTCTGTCTGAAAGAAAGCACACTGCGAAATCCTGCAGAAAATTTAATTCCGAACCAGTGATTTTTTAAAGAAACATTGACCTTCTCCTTTGCGATAACGAACAAAAAATAGTGGAAAGCACCTCAGCCAGTCTCCGGTCGCAGGAATTACCTCGTAAGCCTCCCGGAGTTGGACTTGTAAGCGGAGGGGTTTGGCGTTAATGGATGCAAGGCGAGAAGCTGCTGGGCGACATCTCCCGGCGTGGCGAACGAGTCCTCCCGAGAAGGCACCCGTGTCCCCATGCAGTCCAACACGGCTCGGAGGATCAAGTGTATATGCAATCCTGTTCTGTTTGGTTACCGGCGTGCAATGATGTAACTCTCTCACGTAACAGTTTTTGCAAGGCGGTACGTTTTGAGTATGCGTAATTCTGACCGAGTTAAATCTTATACTAAATTCGGCTCAATTGAAATTAAACTTGTTGAAACTGAAAATAAAATTATTGTTGTTAATATAAATACTCCAGGCCTTGCTTTCTGTGTTGTTTCCATGATAATCCTACGTTAATTTTGTCTGTAGCATATAAAAAGACGTAAACCCGGGCAGTAAACGTATGTGTTCCGAACGCTAAATCAATAATATATCAGGTTCCATCAATTTAAATCACTTGCTAGGAAGTCAATAAATGTCCGCTTGTTTTCCCTCTACCATTGTTGTGTTAAGCCTTGTTATTTTATGTCTGTTACATCTATCTAAAGAAAGGAAATTAAAGAGATATTCACTATTAACAAGGAACCGCGAAAGAAACAAAAAGCAATTTGCCATTCAGAAATCTATGAAACAATCATACATAGAAAGAGTTAAATATTTTTTTACAATATTTTCTTCTTGAAAAAATTGAATGTTAACTATATCAAACATATGTGCAAGATAGAGGAAATACAGGACTTTCTTCTCTTTCCCTCTGTTTCTCTCTCTTCCTTCTTTCTTGCTCTCTCTTTCTTTCTTGCTCTCTCTTTCTTTCTTGCTCTCTCTTTCTTTATTTCTCTCTTTCTTTCTTTCTCTCTTTCTTTCTTTCTCTCTTTCTTTCTTTCTCTCTCTTTCTTTCTTTCTCTCTCTTTCTTTCTTTCTCTCTCTTTCTTTCTTTCTCTTCCTCTCTCTCTCTTACCCGTGTTTCCGTGTTTGATCTTTTATAGTAGATACCTAGTAACTAAATTATGTAAACTGCGCATACAAAAAATTAACACCAAATACGTTTGAAACCAATAATATTTAATTAAATAGAAATACATTGTGATAAATGAAACTACTCTCGACCCATGTTTCGAAGAATACTCGATTCAGAAGTAAGCTGCAATATTACTATAGTTATACCTAGTTTAATATTTCATTGAACTTTTAGAATTAGTATTTCTCTACGGAAGGAAAATTAAATCAAGTAGTTTGTTCTTTCATATGGAATATTTTTCTTCAAAATTATTTCTCTCACACTTACAAGACCGGTTCTTGAGAGATGTAAGGCGGATGTGAAAAATTTAATGACGCGTGTATAATTTAGGGAAGAGGTTTGCGAAATTTATGTGATCCAGAGTCCTATTTTAAGATCACAAACTCTGCACCAAGAAGACACATTAAAACGGCGAAACATAAATATGACACATCCAAATTCTAAGAGCTTTTTTACGCATGGCTAACAATACGGCATTAGGACATTGTCATTAATACAAACAAAACTTCATTACTAGGTAGTTCGTAGGGAGACATAATATATTTAGATATAATAAGAAAAGGTGGAATTAAGTCCGCTGCAAAAGAGGATGGTCCTTTTAACTCGAAGTAAATATCAACAGGTTTTCTGTCTCCACCTCACCTCCACTCGACAAGCACGGGACCATCTGGTCACTGCAGAGGTCACTGCCCTCAGTGCCTCTCCACTGTAACTACCTCTGCAAATGAATTCACGAAGCACGAACCCTCAGGAAATTTGGTTTTCCGCCAGAAGCGCCTACAAACGATGTTCTACATGCCGTCCCCTCCGGGGGGCTTCACTTTATGAAATAGAACTGTAGACACTAGATGTCAGACACATTGAGCTTGAAAACATACAAACGGGAGGCCTCCTCGCATGTATTCATTGAATATCATGCTGTGCGAGAATGTGCTCACAACTTTACTCACCAACAAACGTGTCTTGAATTTTATCCGTACATAAAGAGCTTTCTCATAACTTCGTGTGCCTTGCTTTGGATATAATCCTTCACCGTTTTAAATGTTCGCTCCTCCATTCTCGACACATTAGTCTTCGCGCGCGTCTCCTGTCGCGTTTGCGCCCTGGACAGCACTCACGTGTCCTCCAACGCTTCGAGGCGAGCCCTTTGAAGGCAGCGACCGCCTCGCCCGCTGTCCGCCGCGCGGCTAGCTGTCCTCGCGCAAACGGTGCTTTAGAGCTCATTGGCATCGCCGGCGGGCGGCGGGCGGCGGGCGGCGGGGGCGGGGGCGGGCGGGTGGGCGGCGGGGGCGGCGGGAGCGGCGGGGGCGGTGGCGGCGGGGCGGGCGGGCGGGGGCGGCGGGCGGCGTGGGAGTGCGGGGGCGGCGGGCGGCGGGCGGGCGGGCGGCGGGCGGCGGCGGCGGGCGGGCGGGCGGCGGGCGGCGGGGCGGCGGGGGCGGCGGGTGGGGCGGGGGCGGGCGGGCGGGGCGGCGGGGGCGCGAGCGGGCGGGCGAGATGGGCGGCGGTGCGGGGCGGGCGGGGGACGGTCCGGGGGGGCGGGCGGCGGGCGGCGCAAGTTTTGCTATCCACGACTGGCTGCATTCATGGGCGGGGCCAATTTCATGCGGACCTCGCTCTCCTCGCACGCCCCGACGCTCGCTGTCGAAATGCCAGGCGGCGCGTTACGCGGGCAGACGGAGCGTATGGTCCAACCAGGGGCAGCGGGGGTGCCAGAGGAGGACAGCGGCATAAGCGCAGCGACGCCCGGCTCAACCACGCTACTCTCCGCCCTGGCCCGTCCCTCTTCACCCTCTTCCGCACCTCTTCGCCCTCTCCGCCTGTACCCTATTTCTGCCCCCTCCCCGCACCGCGACCAGCACTCGCCACCGCACCTCGTCGCCCGGCCCATGCCAAAGCTGCCTTTCCCCACCCTCTCCATCCGCCAAGGCCCCTCCCCATCCTGCACTCAGCACTCACCACCGCACCTCGTCGCTCAGCCCCGGCCAGCCATCCCACTGTACAGGTGCCTCTGCGCTCTTCCCCACTCTCCACCCTCCGCTCAGCCATCCTCACCACCTGGCCTCTCTCTCGTCCACCCTCCGCCATATCTGTTCTTTCATACCGATGTTGGGGGTGGAAGGGAGTGGGTATTTTACATGCAAGAGTTCTCGCATCGTGACTTCTTTCATTTCTGTTTTCAGAAACCAGCGTAGGTGGCTCAGGGCATCCACTGGTGTCATGGTAGTGCCTCTGAGCGGGAGGTCTTAAGTTACCCTCAAACGTACTCTTATATGCATTATACGAGTACTAACAAACATGTCGGGAGCTTAGTGCTTGTTCCGCCTGGGGCGGTACCCCGCACGTAGGTGATTTCCGGTTGGAGGGAAACTCCGTTAGCCGAAGGTAAATTGGCGACAGATGTCACCATCCAGCGGCGGATGATCACAACTACCTACCACAATAAAACATGTTAATAAATGTCCCATAAACGTATGGGACTAATTATTTTAGGAGTTGACGCGCCCGGAATCACTAATCAATCAATCAATCAGTCCATTTGGACCCACCTCTCCCTCTTTCCTGCCCTCCTTGGTTTTTCCCAGGGTAGTTTTCCCTTGGTAGGGCGCTCCCTCGCCCTATCCCCTTACATTGACCTACCCCATTGCCCAGTCCCAGGGAGCATCACCCTTCCCCCTTACATTGACCCACCCCACACCATCTCTCATCCTACACTCTGCCGCCTTGCCTCTTCTCCCCCTGTAAGCAACCCCCCTCCCAGGCAAGCACTTATCCACACCTCTATGCCCCACCCCTTTTTTCGAAATGAGGTTGTGGGGTTGTTCTCGCACGTGCCCGAGGGAGAACACGCAAGAGATTTCGCAGTGTTACTTTAGTTCTTGTCTATTTTCTGTTTTCAGAACGGAATGGATCAAGACATTTTATCATTACATGAAAAGAACAAAAATATATCAGTATTAATACTTCAATATAAGAAAAATATTTCTTTTTATTTGTATGTAATGTTTCTATTCATAATAATAATACGTGGAAAAATTGATCAAAGATACATTTTCATATACTATGTTTACAAGATATAACATAGTCAGCCAGTCATAAATGATGTGAGAATACGAAGAACGTGATTCCATTTTGTTTGAAAGAAAAAAAGGATCTTAAATGCTACGAACATTGAACGAAGTTGAAGTTATTAAGGAGGCTCATTTGCATACGTGTTCCAGTACATACTTTCTATATCATGTTACTCCATTGAAAGAAATGTGCCCGTCCGTGTTACATGGTCGGTCATGCGCGAATTCGCCGAGCAAACAGGATCTCTCTTCTGCTCCGGTAGAATTCTGTGTGCGCTTGAGATAGCTGCTCCAGAGCTTTAAGACAAATAATATTCCAGAATGTCATATACGCTAGCAAGTGTCCGTTGTATCCGTTTGTTTCGCACATAATCAGAGTGAAAGTCAATTATTACTAAGAATTTTACATTCTTATTATTTCATAATATGGATTCTTACGTTATATCATTAAAAAATATATTTTACTAAAACCAATAGGAAACAAAACTTTCAATTTTTTTTCAGTTGAGTGAATCCTTTCAAGCCGTTGTCTTTCAAGGTGTTGAAGATATACATTTTTTTATGTTGATGTTACATATGGACATCAAAGAATTTTTTACAATCTCGCAAAATACTTTCGTAGTATAAAGTATTGTCGTGCTGCGGCAAAACAGTGATTTTGTCAGAAAAACTCTTGAAAAAAATTGTGGGTTTTTGATACCGAACTCATGTGTAAATCTGGTTTCAGTATGTAGTAAATTACTTCAGATACGTCGTGCAGCCAGAATTCACGTTTTATACGTGTCCACGTGATTCCAAACAATTGGTTTACGGCAAAACTCTTTACATCAGTCTGTGAACAATACTAGCGGGCTAAACAGAGAACATTATTTTTAGCAAAACTATAAAATTTAAAATTTTTAATTAAACATTTTGATAGAAATGATTTCATCTTGCATTACTAAATCAATGCAAACATCATCTCACTGTCAGTTCAGAAAACCAATTGCACAATTTTATGACGGTGTCGAATGTTACTTTCGCGTAATGCGGTTTCGGATTTTAAGATATATTTCAGATCAAAGTCTTGATCATGGCGTACTACAATTTGTCAATAAATAAAAACATTTTGGTACAATAACATGGAAATCAATAAATCAAATGAGAAAAATTGCAAATTCAGAAATGGTTGGAAGTTTGTTGGACATCCGCTTTTATTGCTATTTTGCTTCTCAAATTAATTTACACGTAGTTTTAAATGCAAAATTTCTGTAATGCCATTTTTATTGTCTGAGCAGGAATTCGTTTAAAAAGACCTGCTTTGCCGTTCCCACCAGCGAGGTCGGAGGTCGCGCTTGCAAATGGGCCTTTCGGTGGAATTCTCATTTGTTTTCCGTGCGCGAGCGTCTTCTAAGATTCGTCAGCGTGTCGGACCTCGGCAGCACATGACAAACCCGCTGTTTGGTGTGCCTGCAAACCTCGTTCCGACGAGTGCCAGGCGTAAAGTATTGTTGTTATTGTCCTTGTTTCAGGTGCTTGCGCAGACTAACCAAAGCTTCGTGGTATATCAGCAATAACCAGCTTCACTGAGAATTAAAACTAGAACCAATAAAATATATTATTACAAGAATTCCCTATTCATTCTTTGCATCCCTTAAAAATATCAAATGAAAATACGAAAAACGTACAAAGCCCCACAAGAATCAGATCACGCTATCCAAAAGACGATTTAAAACCTCCGTAATTAAGTGAAACTAAAACATTCCAAAAAGTTCCAAAACTTTGATTAAATAAAAAAGAAAGTAAAGAAACAACTAATAAGTAGGTATCTTCAATTATGAATAAGCAGAAGGAGCCAAATAATAGCTATAGTTAGGAATGGTGAAGCCTAACCGTAAATCCAATGATTTTATTAATCTCCCTGAAAGGCAGAAATGGAGAACAGATGAATAATTTTTTAAAAGAAAAATGCCGATGTTTTCTTTTATACTGTTGTGAATAATTCCCAAATGAATAGATAATCAAAAAAGGAATAAATAGGTAATCAATAAAAAATTATGATTATCGGAACTGATTTGCACAAATTCAATCCTCGATGCAACTCTTAAAAACTCCAACTTCTTTTCAAATATACCCAATTTTATTAAAAAAAGGAAAGATTTCTTGACATTCTTTTGGTATGTTGGAAATGATTGTACATTACTCAGTGAATTAATTAATGATTAACGGAATTAATTTGCGAAGAATTCACTCGTTGATGCACACTTATACATATTTTATTTTAATTTCTTTTCAGATATCCCGAATATTATTATAAAAGAAAAAAGTTCTGACATTTCTTTAGTTCGTTGGAATTGAATCTATATTAGTTATGTTTTGTTGAAACGTTGGCACCTCTGACTAGGATGCGGCATCTCCCGGGCAGCCGAATACAAACATTAGCTCGTAGATAAATTAGCATTTGTTCAGTACATGAAATTTATGTGTCATAACGGTTGCTGAATATAAATTGTACCACGCACCTATCTCTCGCCTGTATCTCAGCACGTGTCTACTCTCTCAAGATGTCTGAGCATTTCCTTTCTAATAAGAAAATGCTAGCTCATCATTCACTTCACCCTCTATGGAGGCGCAATACCTAAAAAAATATGGATCTACTTTTCAAATTACATAGAATACATATATTTTTATTGAATAAAATAACAACTCAAATAATAATAATAATAATAATAATAATAGTAATAAAAACGAATTAAGAGCAATTCAAGAATTCACGGTCCAGCGATTTTCATGTCCACAATATAAGCAATTCTACGCACGCAGATCAGTTGTCACTTGGACAAGTCAGCTTTGTATATTTCGGTGTCGAAAACTTGATAGTGAATGACAGTAAATAGAGCACCCCGATGTCCTCCTTCCACTGAATTGGTGAAAGCCTCCAACCACACCAACAGCTTCATAAGGCGACAGACGCAGCGCGTGAGTTGTTACCGCGGCCGACGCGCCCCGCAAAGGGGGCGTGGTGCGTCCGAGAATTACGAGCGCGCCATCAATACGCCCATACGAGCGAGAGGCCGGTAACGATCTGTCGTCGGCGGGCGTTTGATGCGGCCCGCCGCCCCGTCGATCGCTCGATCTTCGCCTCGCCCCGCGCCATACATCTCGACGTCTACGCCCAGTCGCGGGTCGACGCGCCGGTCGATTGGAAACGGACGTCCCCAACGAACGTCTGCTCCGGCCACTTCCATCGCGTTCGCAATTCGCGCGCCCCGACGCCAGGCGTCTCGCGTCGGCGGCTTCTCCGCCTGATGGAGTGGGCTCCGCAGCCAATTTACTCGACAGCCGGCCTGTCCGAACGAACCTTCTTTAATACATTCCCCTTCACGCTAAAGGATCGGGCGATTTTTCAAACGCGGAGTAAGATATTCTCCTCCGCTCGCCCCCGCCGCGGTGCATCTGATGTATTGCGGACCGATTCCAGCAGACAGCTGCCTGCCGGGGAGCGGGGCGTCTGCGAAATCCCTTAATTAAGAGGAATACCTGAGATACCCGTGGATGGAGTGTGCGCGGGAGTGCTAAATCGCGTGATAAGCGCTAAGCGGGGCGTGCGCGGAGCAAAGTGCGTATAAATCCGCGCTTCAATCCCCGGTGCGTCCCCGGGGAGCCGGTTGCGGGGCCCTGGTCGCTCCGTTCTGGTTTCTGCCTCGTTGCGGCGCGGCGCCGGGTCGCAGATGGGCGCTAGATAGGGTGCGCGCAGACGCCGTATTTCACGAGCGATGCCATCTGGGCGACTGCGCCTCACGGGGCGAAGGCGATGTCAGCGGCGTCATTCTCTGCAGCTGCCCGCCGCTCGTGGTTGCAGCTGCGGCTGGGATTGGGTTTGGGCCTGCAGCTACGTCTGTGCCAGCGCCATGTGAGATGGAGGATGGCTACGAAGTCTGGAACGGATAGGGATTGGCACTGTGTTTGATTGTGGATCTACGAGTGGTTTTAATCCTGGACTTAATAGTTCAGACACTCGGCTTTTGGATCTAAGCACGAGACTGGGATAAACTGGGACATAGGCTGAAGCCGGAATTTCGACAATACAGCTAGACCGAATTCAGCCGAAGTCTGGAGGAATATTCCAGTTGCCGGCTGCTCTGACAAGCAGCTTTCCGCGATTTCGCTTATCAACACCCGGCGAATGCCGGAGCAGTACCCTAACCAACGGGCCACGGGCCGTGCGCGATCTTTCCTTCCTCTTCCTTGTCGTATACTCATCCCTTTCCAACACACAGGTATCTCACATGCACTATACTACCACTTGTCTCGAGACCTGTCGGAAGGTTTTGATTGTCCCGGTTGGGACAATGTTTCCAGTGATGGGAGATACCTGGTTGAGAAAAATACCCGCAATCAGACGTAGAGTGCCGGATCTCACCAACCAGCGGAGGGCGATCAGTGCCACCTCCCGCAATAAAACATGCACTACACTTATGGGTCTTAAACTTACGGGACACCCTTATGCGCTCAGAATCACCAATCAATAAAGAAGGAACTCGGTTCTGATAATGAACCCGGATTTGAGATTAGACCTGTTTCTATACTTTGCGGTAGACCTCATGCTGAAGGGCGACCCGTGGTGTAGTGCTAGGAGAACTCGCCTTCCGACTCGAGGTGCTGGTCTGCAATCGCGATCAATCAACGAGGAATTTGCGATGGGCAAAACGGGTTCGAGATTCGTCCGTTTCCGTTGCTCCTTATTTCCAATGGCTCCATCTTTATTCAAATCACATCATTCAGTCTTGAAATCATTCATCTCACGTACGGACGAAAACGCTTAGATATTAAGGTTCATAATACAGATTATGTCTTGTCGTGTACCTATATTTATTACTACTAAAATATTATGTTACTCAATTCTATTCACATTCAAAATATTAAAATTTAGTGTAATTAATTTACTAATATAGTATTATTAATAGTTTTATTAATAATTATCACTATTATTATAATTATTAATCTTCGCGTACTGACCACGCAACACATTTCTCTCTCCGAGGCCCAGTTGTGTTCTCTCCTGAGGAGAGCAACGTGCGGAATTATGTGAATCAGCATTTCGGCTGCATCCTTTGGTTAAGACAAGGTTGTTAGCCATGAATATGAATTAGGGGATTAGGAAGATATTATTATTATTATTATTATTATTATTATTATTGATTTATTAATAATTTACATAATTATTGGGTTTTAATATTTTAATAAATATATTTCACACGTACACTATAGAAAAAGATATGTATTTCCGGGTGCTACGGAAAGATATGAGGTGCCTAAAGGGACCCAAGGACGCGCTGAAAACGTTAATACACGCCAGTAATCTAGTAACATCTGTTATAATTTATGATCCAAAATCGATACTTCTACTTATTAAATCGGAAGCAATACCTTCACACCTCAAGATCCAGATGCATCGCAACTGGTGGCGGCAAGGCGAAGCCGAGGCACCGTTCAATAGAGCGAAACCCCTTAAGGACGTTTGACGCGATAATTACTTTTATTTTCGATACTGTCATTACAAATATCAATGTCTGGCACAATAATATGGTACTGATATTAAAGATTATGACACTAATAAAACATGTCTTCTTTGCGAGGAGGGAAAAAAAAGATCCAGATATCTTGAAAGAATATAGATAACAATTACTAGATAGAGTTACACGAAGATAGAACACAAAGATACACAAGAAGAGCGTATAGTTTATTGCAAGATGTTTATCGCGTTGATGTGCAGTTGTAATTTACAACATATTTTCTTGTGTAGTAATAAGTAAGAATATAATGAAGGAAAAGAAATATATATAACGTTGTATATAAAATTATATATTATATTATATATGTTAATTGTTAGTTTAGGTCGGCATTCTATCTCTCCCTCAAGGAGGGTTAGTCTCAAACGGTTCGATTCTTTTGTCTTTTTCATCGTAACGTCGCGGTAACACCATGATACCCAATCCATTACCTTAAAATTTGCCTGTATTGAACTAGTCTTGTGACCCTTAAACTTCATAATAAAATTTTAATTCAAAAAAAAGAAAAGACACTATTAAATAAAACAACAATTCAGGAAAGAGAAATTATTTTTATGAATAATGAATTGTGAGGGAGAATGCGTATTACAATTAAATCAATGAGTAGTGTTGTTAATATTTCACATCTCAAGAATATCATTCGTCGTCAATATCGTGTTAGGTATACAAGTTGTCCGGCTGAATATATCCCCAAAGAGAAGCTGATGAAATCTGTGGGACATCTGGCCGAGAGCAGATGTTCTGGGCTGCCAATGACAGCGACCGGTCCGGGCCTCTCATCCCCTTCGCTTCGCCTCCCCCCCTCCCGCCGAAACAGCCACCCGCCACAAGCATGCCTTCCTCGCCTTCGTGGCTGTCACCGCCGCGCCGCCGCAGCCGAAGACACCGGCACCGTTGCCGCTGTCGCTGCCACCGCCAGCATCACAACCGTCGCTGACGCAGTCGCCGTCGCGTCTTCTAGCCTCGTCAACGGCTCTGTTCTCGGGACTGGCCCTGTCCCTTCGGTCCCCGACCCCATCCCTTCCTTAGATGTCACAACAGCCTCTGACTGAGAAGATATAGGGTTCGAGACCCGACAGTGGCAGGATTTTCGTCACCAGCTCCGTCGAATTCAGCCGCTGTCTCAAGGAGAATTCTTGCGGCCGGCTCCTCTGATCGCTAGTTTTCCGTGGTTTCTTCCATCAGCAACAGGAGAACGACGGAGTAGTACCCTAACAAACGGGCCATGGCGTGATCTCTCTTTCCACTTCCTTCTGCAATCATCACCCCTTACACACACTCACATGATTTACACTCTTGTCAACAGACCAGTGGGAATCTTACAGCTTGTCCCGACGGCAGCAATGTCGCGCTGGTGAGAGATACCTGGTTAGGAAAAATTCACGCACGCCGACGTTGGTTGGTACCGTATCTCGCCAGCCAGCTGGGGGAAATCACTGCCATTTCCCGCGATGAAAACAGGCCGTACACGTAGGAGACTAATAACCTTAGCAGTTGACACACCCTAAATCACTAATCAATCAATCCATCAAAAATCCCCACCCTTACCCTTGACCCACCCCATACCAGGCCCCGACCCCTCCTCCGTCCCCTCCTCCGTCCCCTCACCTGCCCCCACCTGACCACGTTATCGCCACCGCTTCGGTCTCTGTCCTCTCCCACGTTCCCATCACCGTTCCTACCTGCACCCTTACCCCCGTCCTAACTACTGTGTCTACCTTTCCTGCTATATGACCTCATCAGCGCTGTGGTAGCGGTCGCAGCCGATGCCGCCGCGAACAGTAGACAATCGCTTCCAGTCGCTCAGGCGCTCGAGGAGCTTCACTTGCGACGATTCTAACAATAGAACAAGAATTGATATGCCCACACAAATATGTGTCTCAATTCTTATATTCATTGCCTCCAATACCAGTAACTGCAATGTTCGTTGGTTCTTCAAAGCAGATTGAGTGCGTTTCAATTATAATTAATGGTACAAATCGGTAAAAAAGGGTTAAATTCCAATGAGAAAGATTATCTCGCGAGGTGACATTCAGAAACCTTCTGTATTCAATGTCACGAATAAGTATATTTTATTGTACTCTCACATTGTTAATTGTTCGTTAATTTCAGGTTTCTCGTATCAATTTCATAAAAATATTTTTGTTCTAGTACGGCGAAAATGCGCAGAAGCAATGCAGAGTACATAATATACAATAGGCGTGAGCGTAGGAGGATCGTGAAGGATGGAGTGGCCATGTGGGCTCTATGAACATTTTGAAAGAGGTTTCATAGCCTGACATAATAAAACTTTTATTTTCGTAAAACTAATTCCTGAATTTCCTTTTTTAGTGTCGCTTTGGTAGTCGATAGCCGATATTTAGAGGAGAAACTCTCAAAATCATCAGGCAACGGCGTAAATGGTTATTCACAAAATCAATAACTGTATTAATTAATTGTATTATTAAAGCTATATTTACATTTTCCTTGCGGTATGTTTTATTTATTTTCTAGAAAAATAATCCAAAGAAACATGGAAAAGGGGGCCCAGAGGGTCCTAATATATCGTGGCTCCCCCCTCTCTTGCTTTAAGCTTCCCACACCTATACTGGTGACCAAAAAATATGACAATGGTTTAGGTTTCTTACGCAAAAGTATGTTAGTGAAAATAGTTTTTTTTATTTGATAGTATATCAATGGCTAATTTTCGTCAAAAAATGCTCAATAATCTCGACCAAATTGTCAATATTTGGAGAAGATTTTTTAGCAACCTCGTACGCTCAAACTGAACGTTTACGAATATTTCATTCTTTCACTGAGACTGTTGTTTAGAAGTCAGACAAAGCGACTGATATACTACATAAATTAAATCAGCACTGACAGAAAATAAATAGTATAAAATTAAAAATAAATAGTAATAAATAGTATTATAGATAGTATTATAAATTATAAGTCAAAAGATAATAAAATAATTGTTGCAAAGATATAAATAAGTAAAATATTATTAATAAAATGTAGCATAAAATCAACATCAACCTTATTTTGCACGAAATTGACATTAAAAATCCGACCGAGTTGAGCGGGTTGCGTTCCAAAAGGTCTTTTCTCTAGAAACACATCCTTTTGGCGCAGTATTTCTCGTATTTCTGCCTCTTCGCGTAACTTTGTCACCGCTTTCCTTGTGGCCGACGACGGGTGGTTGGTCCCACGTCTTCTGGAACCCAAGCGAGATCACGACGCGGGGAAATAAAAGGCGGATACAAGGCGCTGCGAGGGCCATAAACCGATGCACTGGCGACCGCACGGCCAACGAGGTCGAGGGAACAATCGTCTTCACTTCAAAGGACTCGGAGCTCCTTCGCCCTTGGAAATTCAAAGGTCTTATAATTCAGATTCAACTGTATGCAGTGTAATCAACTCGAGTTGAATCACACCTCTAGAGTTGTAAATTGCTCGCGCAATTGATTTATAGGTCCAAGTTTCTCACTTTCATGAAACCGTCAATCAGGTCGTACTCCCTCTACGAGATGGTGTGATTCGCAACGCTCCACATACTGCTACTACTTCGAAGAGGGGTGCAAGGGTGGAGGTAGCTCGACATACGGATCAGTGTTTTCTTCCCGTGTATAAGGTGTAATAATTCAGCGTTTTATCGAATTTAGAGGCAGCATTGTCGTTGTATCTTCAGCAAACACTTACCGGAAGGACATGGTGTTCGAGTAACGACGATGGCAGATTTTCGTCACTAAGATATAGCTCGGTTGAATTCATCCGCTGCATGGAGGAAACTACTAACTGTCGGCTACCCTGATCGGTAGTTTCCCGTGATTTCTTCCATCAATATCAGGTGAATGCGGAGCAGAACCCTAACAAAACAGTACATGGGTCGCGCTCGATCTTTCCTTTTGTATTCGTGGAGGTAGATGGTAAACTTTTGGATGGGGAATTCCCCCACAAACCAACGTGTAGATCGGCGGCGAATCTCACCATCAAGTGTAGGAAGAACACCGCCACCTCCAGGTATAAAACATTCACTACGAGTCCGGCCTAAAACATTCCGGTCGAGTCCGGTCGGTATAAAACATTCGCTACATTAATTATTACCATAAAAGTTGGTGGGACAGGAAACAATCGTTTCAGGTGAACCTGCAGTGCTTGTGATATAGAAAGGGACACAAATTCACTGGAGAAAATTTTTTGGCGGATGAGTGCCTTGTTCATTTTCATGCATGTGCGTGGGAGGAGACCTACTCCGCTCCTGGTGAAGTGATCTTATTAGGAAATTTTGCGCGGCCTTGAGTTTGCCTTCCTTATGAAAGATGGTAATGGGATCATTATTGCTCAATGATGACGGCACAAGATTGAATGGTATTGGATGAAGCTCAGGTGATTCTAAAAGGTATCACAAAGCCAACCATGCCACAATAGCATGGTGAAATACTTTCTAGTTTGTGAAATAAACCTTTTGATTTATGAATAGAATGTTCATAGACGTGGTAACGATAGTGTACGAATCCGGCATTTTGAATTGAATTCGACAAAGACACTTTCGTGCGAGTTGCGTACATTAGTTTTTAAGGGA
The DNA here is from genome assembly GCA_017312745.1 of Gryllus bimaculatus. NCBI lineage: Eukaryota > Metazoa > Arthropoda > Insecta > Orthoptera > Gryllidae > Gryllus > Gryllus bimaculatus. The sequence continues at coordinate 1,896,861 of BOPP01000101.1, forward strand.
TTCATTATATCTTATAACTATATACTCTCATATCAGTCTCAATAAGCAAGGCTACAAGTAACATTTTTCAATCAATAAACAGTGGTTGCAAGAATTCGTTTCCATGCCAGAGTGCTGAAAATGCTATCTTAAAATCGGACTCCTACCTCAAAGATTCGGTTCCGCCTATTTGGACGTTGACAGAAGCCACCGAGACTGACAATAAATTGGAAATTATATTAATTTTAGAAGAATAATTTAGCATAATTAATTTAGAATCTTACATATTAATGCAACGTAACATTTCCCCGAAATTCTGATTATTATTCGAGTTGTTAGAGTTACCAATATCATCACGAGTACATATGCGAGAGTTCTGACTTCGTGTTTAAGAAAAAAGGCACCCACACGCACATTAGAGACTTAAAAATTTATTTTTACAAAGTATTTAGTGCAGTGAAAAAGTCTTTCATAAAATGATTTAAAAAAATATAATGTGCGCGGTACGTACGCTAAGAAAGACTTCCTAATCTTTGCTTACTTTATTTAGACACCTGAGTCAGACCATCACCTGCCACGTTCACGGATGGAAAACATTGATCCGTATGTTAGGCTATGTTACATCTCCATCGCCGCCTTGTCTGTCTTTTTGAAGTAGTAGTAGCATATGGAGCGTTACAAATCACACCAACTCGCAGAGGGCGGACGACCTGGTTGACGGTTTCGTGAAAGTGAGAAACTCAGACCTATAAATAAATTGCGCAAGCAATTTACAACTCTCTCTAGAGGTGTGATTCAAATAGAGTTGATTACACTACTACGTTTATTTCAGAGATTTATGTATTCTAGTTATTTACGTCATTAGAGCGATATAGAGGAAATAACGGACGTGGTTATATTTCATAAAGCGAGGCGATGTTACATGTTATAAACCGTTAAAATTCCTAACGAGCGCTGGCCGTTAAAAGCGGCTTTTGCTTGTCTTTGATGTCATTATGTCTTGACTTACAGTATTAATAAAAATTACTAATAATGTTATACGTGGTTCACGACAGATTGAACCTCAGGTTCAATGCGAATTAATACAATTTTTTAAAAAGAATATAATACAAAGACAGGAGGAATTACATGAAAAAGAAGCAAGGAGATATTTTTAGTGGCTGAAAATTCTCATCATTTATTTCAGAGAGCGAATAGGTGCTGTTTATAACTTCGTTAATATTTCAGATTCAACGCATGGATAAGAGAATTGCTGCTTGCTATCTTTATGGCTGGGGCGAACACTAAAAGGCGCTTCACCGCGCTACGGACCCCACTCGCTGGGAGGCCTGGAGACGCAGCGGTCGGCGCCGATGCGTTCCCAGGAGATGGGGATCGTTATGGAGCGAGCGAGCTGAGCAATTGGTCGAGAGGCCTCAGGGCAGGTGTGTTGTGGGTGCCGCGAATTGGACTCGCGAGGTGGTAATGGGAATGCTACGGCCGCTGCCATGTGGAGGTGAACGCCATGAGAGTTAATGTAAATGAATCGGTCTATGGATGCGGGTAAAGCAGGGAGCGGCCGTATCCTGAATGATGCTACCGGTGTTTTGACTACCGAGCTGAGAACATTTTTAGGGTGCAATTCATTTCCTTGGCAACTAGACTCAGGATACAGCACCAATGGGACCCGATAAGTGTTTGATAAGAAGTAAATATATGATCCTTTTTCTTTTCATTCGTTTAATTTATATGAATAATGAAAAACATGTTCACATTATCTATTTTTGTTCATAATATATTTAATTATTATCAAAACATAAGTTTGAATATTAATATAAAGTTAAATTTTTGATAAGTAAAAACAGCGTAATAAATATGCTCCCTCCTCTCTCTCTCTCTCTCTCTCTCTCTCTCTCTCTCTCTCTCTCTCTCTCTCTCTCTCTCGATCGCCAGCTCTCTTTCCACTTCTCTTTGGCCATTATTCTCTCCCTTTCGCTATCATTCCATCGCGTAGCACGAACCTGCTACCTCTCTCACTCCTTGCCTCTCTTTCTCTTTGCTACTCTTCCGCACTCATCCACTTTCTCACCCTCTGCCGCTTTCTCACCCTCAGAATCACCCTAGCCCTCTGTCACACTCTCGCCCTCTTTCAATCTCGCCCTGCGCTGCTTCATTGCTCTCTACCACTCTCTCGACCTCTCACGCATTCACACTCACTCTTTCTCGTTCTCTTTGTTCCTTCCTGCCTGTTCCTCTCTCTCTCTCTCTCTCTCTTCCTCTCTATCTCCCTCTCTCACCCTTTCTAACTCCTCTCCCTCTCGCTCTCTCCTTAACTTCCTCTCCCCCCTCTCTCTCTCTCCCCAGGGAGTCATTTCGACATGCCCGTGTGCCCCAATGACGAGCGTGGTCAAAGGCCATCTCCGCCTTTGACCAGACGGGTTCGTGGCCGATGGTGCCGTCCTCCAGGGCGATGTGGCCATTAAGATTCCATGCGTAGCTCATGTTATTCATAAGCACAAGAAGGCAACGGTGCGGATGGCGGATTATTATTATTATTATTATTATTATTATTATTATTATTATCATTATTATTATTATCATTATTATTATTATTGTTATTGTTATTATTATTTTACATTCACAGACAGTACAATGTTCAGCCGTGAGGTCCTTCAGTTGCTTAACCGAGCAACTTTGTATCAGCGAAGTGTAAAGGGAGTAACATCTTGTCACCTGCCTGAGAGTGATTTTATTAGGTTATACCTTCAACCAAAGTTATTACGAGGAAAGCAATTACGCTCTGGTTGTTAATTTTCCGGAATTGTCTTTAATGAAGTAGAATAAAGTTAAACAGAAAGATGAGAATAATTAGACATTGTGTCATCCTTCGCTTACGAATTTGATACTGGCGTTATGAATTGATGCCCTGAAGCGGCTTTGCCGGGGAAAATGTATCAATTAAAAAAAAAAGTCTGTAATATTTCAGAGGAGAAGAGAACAGCGGTTCGCAGAACGGCGGGCCGTCTCGCTCTCGCGCTAGGAAACCGCATTGAAAGGCTGTGAAAACTGCAGCTACTCGCCTCCCGTTGCGTCTCGCAGCGCCGCGCTCACATGAGCGGCGCAGACAGAGGCGCGGTGGGGCGGGGCGGGGAGGGGAGGGGTGGCAGTGGGGGTGGGTGTCTGCGCGTGACACCGGGGCAGCGGGGGCGGCGACCACAGCGCCCAGGAACTGGTTTGCGCTCTGCGCGGCGCGGGTTGTGAGGGGAGGCGGGCGATGGAAGAGTGTGTGTTGCGGGGCGAGACGGAGCAAGACGGAAGGGTGAGTGAGGCAGGTGAGGGAGGGTTAAGGGCGGGCGGGGGTGGAGCGAAAGAGGTAGAGTAGGCAGCGGCGCGGCGCGCGGGTGGGTGAGAGTCAAAGAAGGGCAGGTGAAGATCCGAGGGACGAGGGGGGACAGACGAGTTGGGATGTCGTGGGTGTTGAGCGGGACGTGAGGGACTGGGTGCGATGTGGAGGGATGAGTGAGAGCGTGTCATGGCGGGATGTGTTATCAGAAGGCGGCGTCACTATGCTTGTGGCAGGGGTGGGCTGGATTGGTAGAGTGGTTGGTACGTTCGGGTTCCGTCAATAGGGCGGAATCGGTGTGGTGGGGGTTGGGCACGGGGGACGGTAGAATGCTAAAAGAGAAGCAAAGCTGGAGGGATTCGTGGTGGAATAGTGTAACGCGGGCGCCATTAGTGCAGTAATTAGGTTGCGAGTGGGATGGGAAGAATGGTAGGATGGGAAAGGGAAACGTAGTCATGGTGATATTAGTTTCACGAGGCGGCGTGGGTGTAGGATTGTGGTTGAAGCGAGGCTGTGTTCGGTTGGATGTTGATAAAGGGCCACCAGCAAGAAGACGTTTCGTGGCGATGGTGGTAAAGCGTAGTGCCATGGCGCAGAATTGCGTGTGAGAGGGCAGGCGGCGGCGGAACGAGTGGGCGGAGCGATTGCTGGATGGAGCGGAGCAGGACGATTGAGCGGGGCGGGCAGGGGAGCGGAGCGAGGGGTGAAACTGGGCCGAAGCGGGGTGGGAACGTGTGGCTGGGTGAAGCGGGGGCGGCGACAAGTGGGGCGGGGCGGGCGGCGGCGGCGCAGCGCGGAGCGGGCACGAGAGGGCGTGGTGCGCAAGGTGGAGCGGAGCTAAGCGAGGAAGAAGGGTGGCGCGGAAGAGGCCGGGTGTGGCGAGGGAGAGGGCGGGGTGATTCGACGCGGGTAGAGCGGATCGGGGAGTGTGAGAGGACGAGGCGGGTTGGAGCGGGGACGACGTGGACGGTGTCGGCAGGGTTGAGCGGAGCGAAGCGGGCGAGAGGGTTGGGCCGAGCCGAGCGGGGTGGAGACAAGTGGGCAGAACACGCCGGATGGCGACGAATGGGTGAGGCAGGCGGGGTGGGAATGGAGCGGGTAACGAGTGGGTGGGAGTGGGTGAGGCGGAGGCAGGACGAGTGGGAGGGGTGGGGCGGCTGTTGAGTGGCGGTGGTTTCTGTGGCGCGGAGCAGGGGCGAGTGGTTGGGGGTTCGCGGCAGGGTGGAGGGGCCGAGCGGGCGGAGCGCAGCGGGGTCGTGCGCGCGGGTCCGCGCTCGCGGTGCAGATTGAATGGCGGCTGAAAATAGCCTGGCGCGTTCCCGAGCAAGTTGCCGTATTAGGAGCTTCCGCCAGCCGCACTTTTCACCCGGGGCCTCCTTGTGGCCGCGATGCATACTACACTTCCCCATTCAGATGGCGCCGATCGCCGCACCGCGCCGCGCCGCGCCGCTCCGCGCACCTTCTCCCAAGGGCGAGCGCAGCAGACGCGCTTTCCACTTCAGGCGCCGCGACTCACACTCTCGGGCGCTCAGCACTCCGAGAACGGGTTCCGGGCCCCGGGCGCACGTTCGCCTATCGCAACGATTGGAAGTGACCGGTTTCATTACTGAACTGCAAGGAGGCTCGCGCGCCAGCTTTCCAGCTCCGGGTTCCTCGCTTTGCACCGTAGGTCTCTCCTCTTACGAGACGACGAACAAACCCGTCGAGGGATCTAGGTCTCATGCATCCACTCTTAAGTTTGAACAACTGCCAAGATGAGTTCCTGTATGAGACTGCAACTTCATTTGAAATGTAATAAGACACCCTTCACATATTCAAACAGAAGAGATAGGATTGGTTTATAAACAAAAGAACTTGTTATTTGTGTTAAAGGTTAGCTTGTTGACTTGCAAATTACCAGCCGAGGATTGCATCTCGGTCAGTTCGTGTATATGTGTGTGTGTATGTGAACTACTGCAAGGCTGTTAGCCACAGGCACTAGACACCTACGCTAACGACACTTTTCGCTTCAACGAGAAAGAGCGATCAATGGCGAGGCTTCAATGCTTTTGCCAAACATTTGCTGCTGTCTGTGTGGGATGTGCGCCAGCGTCGACTTTACAACTCCCGGCCGCCCGTGAGACAAGACCTAGTGTCGTGTTGTCTAATTGAACAATAATGAGTGACCAGTAGAGAGACAGCCCGCACGTTTGTTTCAAATTCCGGGAGCAAGTGATCAGCATGTCTATGAGGCGGTACAGTCGCCGACACAAGGCCTTCACTAGTCAACAACACGAAGATTACGTTTGACGAATACTATATCCTAAAGGCAGGGTCATACTTCACACGCTTATGAGACTTTTACACAATAGAATCTTTTTCACACGTATAACAAAACAGAAATAACTAGGGATTTCAAACTAAATAGGGCTAAAAAGGTAATCAGGAGGTATTTTAAACGGAGTAATGTCTTAGTAGATCAGAGAGACCACAGAACAACTAATCATAAGTGTGAAAAATTATTCTCATCGTGACATATTTTACTGTGAATTTACGTGGACATTAAGCATACTTGCTTGTCGAAACGCATATCTTCACATGCAAAAGGTAATAAGAATATGTGTCCTAAATGCTCATTTCTGGTAAAAGGGCGCGAGGTCTCACAGGGTAAACTTCAACTGATTTCCGCGGCTGCAGCTGTAAAGGAGTAATGGTATTCGCATCAGTCAGAAAACACTTCGCATCCATCTTAATCCACGCACCATTGTTCAATGACACATCTCTCCTGGATAAGTGACGCTTAGGCACAAGGATACTACCTTGAATATAAAAACATGCGCAATAAAAAGACTTGCCTCCAGGATGTCTCATCAGAGTACTAGCTTACCGTGGTGTCATCGCGGTTCGATTTCCAGTCGTGGCAAACATAGAGTTGTAGATTTCGTTTTTTTTTTTAAATCATCGCAGTTTTTGTAGCTGTTTTACGAAGAAAAGCTCAGGACGGCGGTATTTGCTAGTTACGGTGAATAGAACATATCATATAACTATGGTAGTACGGTGAATAGAATATGTCTTATATTCTGATATACTTGTTCGCCACATGTTTCTCTTACCCTCATTTAAACTATTATTAATTAGACTTAGAAATTAAGTTAGGCCCAGTAATGGGGGGCATGGTTAGCTCGGTGCCAAAGTCGGACAGTCGTCCTTAAATACCGAATACACGCATAACCTAGTGGTGCTAAACCAGCACGTACTTTCTCAACCACACTTTGACGCAAAATTACGCAAAAAGTACAGAAAAGTTCGAAAAAAATACATGACTTTATTTCAAAAACTAATTTTAAGAAAAAAATATTTCATTGTGGGAAAAATCTCGGTCTATAATATTTTAGTTGTAGGACCACCAGAAATTTGAATTTTTGCAATTTTCGAAAAATTGACGAATATGTGACATCGACATTTTACGAACACGTATCCTGCACCATTCTCATAAACGTCCTTCACACTATTCAACAATAAAAGTTAATACAAAAAGATGGAGCAACCTTTTGTAATTTGGAAAATTTCCCAGGAACTTCATGTAAAGTACCCATATTCGTGTAAAGGTGCCGTAAAATCAGTCAGATCGATTGCGGAATATCAATTTTGATAACAAATCGGCTGAACGGCTTAATCGCTAGCGTTGTTCTCAGAGAGAGGGACAGAGTTTTTCGTTAGGAAGGACTCACTCATTTTTTTCTCAATCAGTGAAGGAAATATGAGTTATTTTTAATGCACATTAATTTCATACAGATAATACTAATATTGTTAAAAATATCCCTCCTTCTGTTTTATAACGTTTCGGAGCACTTTGCAGCTCCATCATCAGACATCCCTCGCTCAGATGGTCCCTTCTTAGAGTAACTACTCCTCTATACCCTTTGCTGGTGGCTTCCCTTCCCAGCACCTAGTCTAATCAGAACCGGACTTAAATTACTACACGTGGCCCCATATGCCCGGTAAGGTGGCTACTGTTTTGGCCAGATCTCATGCTGGTTATTTGTCCGACATATAGTTTCAGAAGAATTTGATTTACCGAAAGTACTCGTTCATCAAATTAAATTTTAGCATTCTAGCAACCAGTATGTTCATCGTTCTTAGAGGAACAAGGCTCAGATTATAGTTTCAGTTCTGCGAAATAAAAAAAAGATATATGGAATCCAAATATTCTAGTTCAGTGGGACATGCATTGAAACAGAGAAACCATTGACAAGGTGATTCCAAAGTGCAACTCAGTGTGACAAGTCACACTCCGGGCGCCTAGCTCTCTCTAACAGAGCCGGGTGTCGCGCCGCCGGGAACAGATTTTTTCGTCGCCTGCTCTCCCGCCGCAGACGCAAGGAGGGCACGGGGCAGGGGCAGGATCAGGTGGAGGCTGGGCAGGGGTAGGGGGCAGGGCCAGGTGGGCAGGAGTGTTGAGGGAGAGGGTGGGGGCTGGGGCAGGAGGGTGGGGCAGGGGGTGGCTGGGGCAGGGGCAGACGGCAGGCGACATGGAGGGCCGGCTGGCAAGTGGGAAGGCAGGCGGGGGGAGCGGGTGGGGGCCAGGGGGGCCGGGGGGCACCCGTTGGCCAGGTGGCGCCGCGTGCAAGCTTCCCTATTAGGACAAGTTCCGCCGGATTTCAATCTCTTCTCGCGCCTTCCCCCGCTGAGCGGCTGCGTCGCCGGCGCGATCGCGATCAGATTCACGCCTCGCCCCCTCGCGAACGCGCCGCGCCGCTTGGCGGTGCACGGTCTGCGAGCCGGTCAAGGTGGGTTCTGTGGAACCTCGGCAGTCACGGATTTTCTACATCGCTCACGTATCCTCTCAGTTTGAATGCAAATTCAAAAGGAAAATGATAACATCAAAGAAATTCAATATTGGTAGATATTCTGATACTTCTATATATTTTGATCTTCTATATATTTGATGTACATATAATTTGACACCAAAAGAACCTCGATCATTCGAATCTGGATTAGTTGAACTTCGAACAATCAGACGTCGATCGTTCGAACGTCGATCGTTCGAACGTCGATCGTTCGAACGTCGATCCTTCGAACGTCGATCCTTCGAACGTCGATCATTCGAACGTCGATCATTCGAACATCAATAATTCGAACATCGATTGTTCGATGTTTAGAACATCGATTGTTCGATGTTTAGTAATTCGAACATCGAACATTAGAACCTCTATTATTCGAACCTCGATCATTCGAATCTCGATCGTACCACCAGAAGGCGTCTTTCCTCATACAGCTGTTTCCATGAACTACCGCGAGATGCTACACCGGCCGATTCGATGCTTATTGTTTAGTGCCGTTTACACATTCCACACACCGGCCAGGCATTATGAATCTAGATACTGGCCTGGAGCGTGCATGCTGTAATCTGCGGAGTCATCGAGGTCATCTATATGACCTCTCAGATCACCGATACAAATTGGAAGTGGTAACAGCCCAGCAATGCTTTATGAACGCAATTCAAAATATTTTTGATAATACAATTCCATACCATATTAACCTAATTAATTCAAAATTCAATAATTCTAACCTTGAAACTTTATAGATTGACCATTCGAACTCTTGATCATTCTAATCTCGATAATATGAAATAAATTAGACGCCCGAGTGGACGTACATGCTGAGAAGCTTGCACGCCGACCTAGGCCCTTGCTCACTATTTTACAAATGCACCTATAGCTTTAAGCAGTCTGCGTAAAATAGATCATTACTTTGCTTGAAACAGAAAATGGGGATTAATATAGCTATATTTGTGACAATAATTGTCAATTAACGTGTCAAAATCACTGTCATGAGCCAAGAACTCAGTGACGTACAGCTACTATGGCAATTTGTACAGCTCTTACTTTTAAATCTAGCGCCAATTTCCCTAGTCGCAGTGTGTGCGAGCTCTAGTTAGCTTGTCCGGGACCTTGACATGCCTGGTTTAGAGCCTCAGCTAGCACGAGTTCGCTAACTTTCTACATCATTCACGAGGCCTCTCATTCATTAAAATATCCTAATTGAAAATACTATCATCCTTGAAATATGAAAACCCAATATACATATCATTGAGTGAAAGACAATTATTGTGTGAACACTTATGACATTTAATTGTGTGTTAAACTAAATTCGTTTAGATTAACCCCATACTGAGGGAAAAGTATTTGAATGTATAACAAAATGATTTAGTTGGTTATAGTTTCACGGCAGAATCAAAGGTATTATTTGTGGCAATCCCAAAGAAAGGGTGCCACATCCAATATATTATGGATCCTAGATCCAAATTAATTACAATAGCACCCGAAGATATTGACACCGCAATTTTTCGACATGTTGCTTGCGTTGTTTCATGATAAACATGATTATTATTTTATATAAATTATTGAATAACAGTAAAGATTTTAATAAAGTGTTGCAAAAACATTGTGACTGTAGCAATAGCGTTAATATCAATATTCGATATTCGTTCCTATCTCTCTGTGACAACTCTAATTTTGTAAATTCTGTGAATTTACAAAACAAACATCACTAGTTTAAACAATGTTATATTAGACATTATATCGAGAAGTAAACGGTACATTATATTTTAATGGACATTTTTGCTACATGTGGAAACAATGAAAATAAGAAATTCCAATATTTGAAATGCAATACATATAGAGTTAATAGATGTAATGTAATAAATATACAAATACTAAATAATTGTAACATAATAGGATCAAAATATTATTTGCACTGATATACAGAATATTATTTATGTGTTTCCAATTTTAACTATTTTTATAAAAGTTTTATTTACTGAAAATATGGCAGAAATTTCGACATTGCACATTTGCATATCGATAGCAACTAAACAGTACTTTCTTATTCAGTAATTTGGTTTTTGCAGTTTAAAAGAAAGATATCTGTGGTTGACTTCATTTTATGGATAGTCGTGTGGTCACCCCTGTGTTTATGAGCTTAGAAATTGCAGTCGTTGAGATACTACCGTTATACTCTTACCTTGAGATTTCAGGAAGAGTTTAAACGCTATGGTCCAGTGCTTAACGGCGCACCATTTAGCGGCCAGCCCGCTTTGTGCGCACTTTTTTTTTATCAAATCACTGTTGCTGACGTATTATAAAGATGAATATTGAAACGAGTCATAATATCTGTACGATATTTATTAAAAGTAAGTTAAAATATGATAGCTAATTATGACGACAAATTCGTGTAATGCAGTGTAAATGAGAGAAGAAACATGACGTTATGTGGATGAACGTCGCAAAGAGGAAACCATGTTTCCATTAATTATTTAAAATATTTCAACACTGAATTGAATAAATACATATTTTCGTAATTTCATGTATACATAATTTCAAACCAAAAGACAAACTTATAACTACTTGTGTTCTTTCTTACTGTTTTATTAAGAGATATTTATTAAAATGATATGTTATTACTCAAAACAAAAGAATCCTTCTGCGAGTCAAGTGGGACTAAATAAAATTGAAAAGCATGTATATCACAGTTTATGACAGAAGGGTAAATTATTTCTATTTTCATCAACTCGAAATATAAGTTGGATAAAGGATATACAAATAGTTAATAATTTAACTATTATAAAACTAGAACTTTAAAATAGAAAAACTACAAGATTTTCTTAGAAGGAGGTAACAACGAAACTTGAACAAGATATACGAGCATGTAACAGATAAGTAACGTTTTGTCTTCCAACTATTGGAAATATAACAAACATCTAATGCACGAGAGGTCTTCGAGTATCGATCAAACACACTGAACAATAAAGTTGATTCGCTTGCATTATGTGCTATCACAAGAAGCGTCTCCCTAAGCATGCACGAGTTACAGCCACACGAGGTCCCCTTCTGAGCTGACAAAGCGTCGTTCATATTTCTCCGAAGCTCATCCTCTAATGAGTATTTATATATCGTTAATCTGCACGAGAGAGATGTAGAGATGGCATTAGCATCAGTTGCCACCCAACCACAGGTGGCATCACGTTAATTTAGCTTTTGCTCTATGTTAGGGTCACGTCTAGCTCACAGAACAATTAATTATCATTAAAAGAAATCACTCACAACGCCCGTGGGAAAACCCTCCAGGTCTGCCACTACGACTTCAACAATTAATTTTCAAACTACGTGAAAACGTTAAGAACGATCCCTTTAATGAAGATTTATGATTTAAATCGGTCAATACATAATAGGGAAATTGTGGGTAGATAAAGAGTAGAATCGTGGATAAAGGCAAAAGGCTCATTCCTGAGGAGTACATAGAAAAAAAGTACAATTCACAGACTTGTACATCGTAATCAGTCACAAGATCTGTTGAAAATAGCTTTAGGTCTGCCACAGATGGCAAAGTTCATCATAAATCTACCAGAAAACGTTGAACACGATATTCCACAGTGTAAAATTATGCATTTCAGTAGACTGATCATTGTTGAAATTGGCTCTCTGACCACTAGTAAACTGATTGTAAAAACAAAATTGTAAATTGTAAATTTACTTTGACCAGAATAAAATGTATTCAATTTCAACAAATTAGTGGGCAGTTTGCCTATTTCAACAATGACCATGAGACCAACAATGACCTCGCGTTCACTTGGTACCAACCAACACTGGCGCCCCTGTTGACCTTCGTCATCTTGAACAATATCTCACGTGGACAAAAGAAAGGCTGAGTGATAATCCTGGTCCCTCTTGCGACATGACGCAAGAGTGAGACACTTAATAAGTGTTTTCTACGTAAATAAATAAATAAATAAATAAATAAATAAATAAATAAATAAATAAATAAATAAATAAATAAATAAATAAAATAAATAAAATAAATAAAATAAATAAAAAAAGCTAGCCTTAGTCTATATCAACCGCACTGTTAGACCAAGATTTTTTTCCAATCCGTTTAGACCAGTACAACGTCCGAGATCTCCTTTTACTCTGGCCACTTACGTCCTTCGTCAACAACCCCTCTTGAAAAAACAAAACTTTCTTGCTCATTTGTTCACATTATTTGAATTTTTCGAAAATTAAGGCGGCTCTACACATTCGGCGAGTAGCGAGAGACTGTTCGATGTACCCCGAGTAGTGAGGATAGGTTACTATTTGTCGAGTGCCAAACATTCGGTGAGCACTCGCCGAATAGTGTGGAGCCGCCTTTACACGAATAGCAAATAACTAGAAGTTGTAGTATGGCATGAAAGGTATTATTGTATTCAAAATACTTATTAATTATAAATAACTCTATTCATCATTAACATTTTTGTATTTATTATAAATACAAGTAAGAGAATTAGCAATATTAAAGCAATTATTAAAACATCCCGCGCACTTTTCGCTCTCAAGATTATTATAACTATGCAGAGAAGTGCTAATAGAAGTAGACCTACAAAAGAAATTTTTTTTCTGGAACGAAATTGGTTAAATAGTACAATATTCCCAAATTTGTACATTTTATTGGATTAATAGAAACCCTTCCGATACCGTGAAAATGTCGCTTTGTTATTTACTCACTGTTTCAAACAATCCGCAGTATACGAATTACAATATATCAAATGAAACACAAAATTCATTAATTGAGATAGTAAAAATATAATACATTTGTCAGTAAATAAACTATTGGTGATCAAATATTTTCGTCCAAAATTAACAGAAACAGTAGTCACTGCTATCAGTAGTAACATTGGTACATTCGAGCAAAACAGTTTCTTGCAGACAGGCCTATGGCCGTCCGAATAGTATCGTGCGAACAGGTACTCCGTGGAGCAGTGGTTGTTCTGTGTTCACGCTGAAAAAATATGACGGTTCCCAACTGTTTGCGGAGCGCGTAACATTAAACATGTTCTGGGAGATGTGTGTCTTCCCAGCTTCTTCGCTGCTATCTCCTCGAGGAAGTATTCTGGTGTCTAATGGCTGAGCGACTTGGCTTGACTGAGCATGACCTTGTCTTGTAGCACAGTGTACTTCTAGTGAAGAAGTAGGTATGTGCCCACCGAAATCGTGAACTCGGTTGCGATGTAACCATTCTGTGCTGTTGTGGGTTCGAATCATAGAGAGAAGTTCACTGCGTGGTGTTTGGATTTATTATGTTTAGTGCGGGGTAATCTCTAAAATATAAGTTTTTGCAATTTTGTTTCAACAAATATAACTGTAAATATAACTGTTTAAAATAATGTAAATAAGGCAAACATTTGTTGACAATCAAACAAAATTTAGAGGTTAAGGCACAATCTCAATATGTATTAAATATATGTTTTCAATACTTTTCACTCATTCTGAATAATATTAGAAAGTGGTGTAAGTTTTAATGAAGAAATAGTACAATATCACTGGCTGAGGTATCTCGATACAACAATGGTTGCCACTGCAACGTCTCCAATCGAGTGGTCCTACGACTCGATTCCCAAAGATCGCATATTTTCAACATTTCGAAATGGTTATACCGAACCAGTCACTCTCTGGGGGAGAATTCTGCCGTTTGGCTGCTGATTGGTAATTTTTTGGGGTTTCTTCGATCAATACTAGAGGAATGGCGGAGCATTGTTTTAAGAAACGGATCACGGACAACCTTCCTTTCCCTCCCCCACCCACACACACACTTACATGCATTTCATTACCATACATATTAGATCACTCGGGACCTTACAGAGCTTGTTTCGGATGGGCCGATGCCCAACTGGTGAAGATACCTGGAGGTGGAAAACCCCTTCCCCGCAATCCGCAATCTGCAGGTCGATGCTGGAGCGCAGCCACCTTCGGGATATATGGACAATATTTACGGGATTAATTACAATAGCTGTTGCTCCCGGAAACACGAAATAATCAATCAATCAATCAATACACGTGTACTCATCTTAAGATTATTATCGAAATATTTTTCGGCCCCATTGTGGGAAAAGTGTAAGGGCTATCGTGGTAAGCGTGCAAAGTCACAGGGAATACATCACTGTTTGGCGAAAATTGAATTAATAACTCCCACGAATTTATGAGGAATTAAAACGGTGAATTGATAAACATTACATTTCCCGTTTAATCTTTGTATGAAGGGTTGGAAGCTCCCACACACTCACAGTTACTTCTGAAGGCCCACTATCCCACTATCTCGGCGGGTGGTCGGAAGCCGTTCTTCCCAAGAACCTAACCGTGCGCAGCCGTGCGGAGCCTGTCCTCCGGGCTGGATAAACACGGCGAGCAAACGGCCACCTGTGTGCCCAACGCAGCCGGAGTTTGATCTTCGAAGCCCCCGCCCCCCCCTGGTCCTGCCTCCACCTCCGCCCCCCGCGCACCCGCAACAGCGGCGGCCGCGGCCCGCGAGCCTCACATTCTGCACCCCGCGCTCGACATGGACTGATCAGGAGCCGCAGGTTCGGCTAAGTACGTTCAGTTATATCAGTTGGACTCGTGCAAACTTTCGAAAGTTTCCGTATCTTTATTTTATTTTTTATTTTTTTATTTTTTTATTTTTTATTTTTTATTTTTTTATTTTTTATTTTTTATTTTTTATCTTTTATTTTTTTATTTTTTTTATTTTTTATTGTTTTTATTTTTTATTTTTTATTTTTTATTTTTTATTTTTTTATTTTTTATTTTTTATTTTTTATTTTTTATTTTTTATTTTTTATTTTTTATTTTTTAATTTTTTATTTTTTTTATTTTTAATTTTTTATTTTTTATTATTTTATTATTTATTTTTTTAAGTCGCTTTCAACAATTTGTTCGTATAGCGATCACAGTGATTTTTTTTGTAGTTTATGTATTTTAACTGTAGGGGGAACTGTAAGAGAACATGCAAGGACAACATAAGCACGCACAAACGTCCATGCTCAGGACGGGATTCGAAACCGCGACTCTTCGAGTCGAGGCAGCCACGGCCCTTCAGCCTTAGCGACCTCGGCTATCCAGGACGGCTTTCCAAATCTTTGTTTTGAAAGTGAAAATATTTTCATACTGGCATCTCACTTTGAACGTTTCTGATACCCCGTTCTACGAAGTGAGAGTCATAATATTAACATATGTTCCGGGGTTAACATGCGTTACAAATCGCAATTATGCCTACTGACTTTTTTGTAGTGTTAACCACAAAATTGCTGCGGCAGATCTAGAGAATAATTTCTTTTCCTCCAATCTCATATTTGCAAGATTTGATGTTGTCAGACTCTGGGAAATCTGTACGTTTTTCTTTTACCCTGGCTTGTCTTGTACCTAACGCATATACATAATATATTGATAGCAATAGCAGATACCAAGGATCATTTTTGGTAAGATTTGGTAATAAAATATTCGTTCTCGTGTAATGAAAACCATTAGCAAAATCAAATGAGCTATAGGCTATTAACCCGTATTGAGGCCATCGTCAAGCCATGGATTCTCTGTCATGAGAACATGAAGAACGCTTATTTGAATAACTATATTCCCCACTGAGCTGAAGAAAACGGGCTCAGAAGTGACGTATGCGATTAACATGGACCCGGGAGTCGGGTCGGCGACGGCGTCGCTGTCAAAACGCGCGCATCCCTTCGCGCTGTCGGCGGCAGCCTAATTATACCTCCGGTCCTCACCGCCTGGTGCGTCTCACATCGCCCGCGCGGCAGTCAACAATCCAGCGGACTAAACGAGCGGCTTCGGTTCTCCGCCGGCCTTGCATCTCAGCGAGAGAGAGAGAGAGAGAGAACGAAAGAGTGAGTAAGGGTGAGTGAGAGCAAGAAATAGCAAACGAGAAAGAGAGCGAGAGCAAATAAGAACGAGCGAGAGCGAATGAGAACGAGTGAGAGCGAACCAGAACGAGCGAGAGCGAACGAGAACGAGCGAAAGCGAATGAGAACGAACGAGAGAACGAGAAAGAGCGAGAGCGAACGAGAAAGAGAGCGGGAGCAAGCGAGAAGGACCTAGAGCGAATGAGAACGAGTGAGAGCGAACCAGAACGAGCGAGAGCGAACGAGAACGAGCGAGAGCATA
>BOPP01000101.1:1924385-1964265 GCA_017312745.1 Gryllus bimaculatus
TGATGACTTAATCTAATTAACTTATATGTAGGTTAAAATTGTACTTAATCTTAATCTAGGGGGAGAGGAAAAACAAAAAGCACCCTCAGAAGAATTATTCTACTTTGGCAAATATCTGGGAGGGAAAGAATGAGCGGGGAATCTGTTCTAATCTGTTTTGTCTTGGGATCTTTTTGCCGAGTCTGTAGTGAGTTGATGCCCTTTATGAAGGATAAGTTTCTGTAAAAGTTTGTTAGACATAGCGACTGCCAATTTGGAGTTATTTTCATTTATGTTAGATCGTTATGAAGCTGTTTAATTACTAATGAACCATGGTGCTCTTGTTATGATTCTTAAATATTTGTTTTGAATGACTTGGAGATTTGTTGAATTGGTTTTTGCGGCATTGGTCAGATCGGGCATGCGTATAATAGTATTGGAGCGAATGAGTGATTTGTATACGCTCGCTCACTGCAATTTGACAGTGAGAGGTGGGTTGTTATGAGTTTAGTAAAGTCTTAGTTGATGAGTTTGGTTTTTGCCTGTTGTGCTTTTATCTCTATGTGTTTTTCCAATTAAGTTTAGTATCTAAATTCAATCCAACGATATTTTATTGTTTTGGGTGATTGGGTCCAGTTATAGGATTATTATTTAATAAGTATCGGGGGATGGATATGCAAAAGGGTTTATTGAGAAGACTTTTGCTGCTGATTTTGATGGATTTTAATTTAATTTTCCAGTATTATTTGCCCCAATTTGTTTTATTAGGATTTAGACCTGGGTTGGGTGGTCCTCCTCCTCAGACGTTGCGGCGGGGCGGCAGAAGGATTCGGTCCAGCAAGATCTTTGACCCCTGCGCGGAGCGGCGCTGTGATATCCGATCCGTTGCTGCACGCTCCATCGCGCGCTGACCCCACAAATCGCAGGCCAAACCGAGACGGAGCGGAGCCTTGTCTGCGCTCGCAGCACGCCAATACAACATAAGTGCGTGTGAGCAGTACTGTGAACGAAGGTGATTGCCAAGGGTTCACGCCTTGAGACGCGGAAGATTAAGACGGGTTATGTTTGCCCGCGATAATAGATATTTCGACGTTTGGTGATTGAGGCATCTGGATGTTCGTGTTTAAGACGGTTAGCTTTGTCGTTTATAGAAACGTTTGCAGAAACTACGCTGCTTCTTGTAGGGCAATAACTCCAGAAATGTTGCCCAAAACCAGCATAGCAAACAGACAGAATTTTGGGGGACGAACGTTTAACGAATACTTTTTTCTTTTCAGGGGATCCGCCAACTGTGGGTATTTCCGATGAAATATCGACATCCTATTTCGCATTATTACATAACTTTCTCTGTCTTCTGGTATATTACTCCGTTGTTACTATATATGTTATAGAGAAGTAAAAAAGAATTGAAATTTTTACAGCACCTCCGAGATGTAATGAAGATTGATAAGTGCAAGCAAGAAAATGGAAAGCTAATGGAAAATGGAACTAGTTGGAATATATCTCTCTACTAAAACAGCAAAAAAAGAAGAAAGTTATGTATTTTTCGTATGTTTTTCCCTCCTAAAAATCTACTGTTTTTTCATTCCAATGTTGATGAAGTTTTCACATCAAAGAAAAAACCAGGAAAAGATTGTCTCAAAGATTTGCAAATAATAGCCCCATTCCCCTTTCCCATTCCCTAAAACAAAAAGTGAAGACACATCTTTTAATATTTACAGTAAATAAACGAAACTAATGTTAATATCGGGCCATGTATGTAATTTTTAACACACCCGATTTAAATTTCTCTTCTCACTTCTTACTTAATTCACAATTTATTTTCCTATAATTGAGATCAAAGTAACGGCTAGTTCTTCGACACATGTTCTTTCTGTGATCCTCAATCAATTTTTTGTGGCAGGACAACTGTAATAATTAGGGGAAAATAGATGTCAGAGATCCGACGTAGGGAAATATTCATTTGTAAATCGTACGGTTAAAAATTGGAATTAAATCCCTGCAGTGGTCGTATAGCCTTTTCCTGGCTCTGTTGGTGTTTTTAGAAGACGACTTAAGTACTTGTAGAGGATGTATTTTACCGCACAGCTTAGAATACACAATTTGTAGATTATTATAGATAAAGTGTAGTGTAGTGCAGTGCAGTGCAGTGGAAATCTACTTTAAATAGTTATAAGGCATAACCAAAGAAAGATGTAGTGAAAGTGTAGTGTAGTGTAATGTAGTGAAGTGAAGTGAAGTGAAGTGAAGTGAAGTGAAGTGCGACAGTAGGTGGGGAGCAAATCTAAATGCTTAAAGAACTAACTTTAAAAATCCACATTGTGTTTATATTTAAAAAACAAATTGTGTAACTGGTTAATTTTATGTATATGTGAATGTTTACTAGGTGTAATTAAATATATGTTCTTCATTAAAATGTAGGCATGTATAATATGTAGGGAATGTGTGTGTGTGTGTGTGTTCGTGTTATGTGTGAACGTGAGAGTGAGCATTCATGTATAGGAATGTGTATGTATGTATGCATATGTATATGTGTGTGTATAATGTGTGTGTGTATATGGGTGTATATATGTGCCATAGATGTATACAGGTCTGTGTATGTTTATATATTGAGTGTATATGCTCGAAAGGAGTGTATTGTAAATTGTTTTTATATGGTAAATTGTTTTTGAATTATAAATGTTCATATATTGTAAAACTGTAGGGTTATGGCTATCACCTGGCAATAAGCCAATTGTAGCCAAATAAGTAGTATAAATATAAATTCTACAAACTTAAATGTTTTATAATATATGTTCTGCGTGTTTCACACAGAAATTTCTAATAGATGAAACCTGTAATCTAAAAACGTGAAAATTTTCTGAAATAATGATAAGAACCGCCGCTATTCTCCTGGTGACTTGCAAACCTTTCGAATCCAAAGAGTTTAGTTGCTTTTGTTACAGTTTGCAACTTATTTCCTATTGAAAGAGTGCAATGGGATTTTTTGTCGGCATGAGGAGAGGACGACTGCATTTTCTGAGATTATCTGTAATAATATAACAATACGAGTTAGGAACACGACTCCGCCAAAAGATAATATCCCTTTGTTGTTACATTCGTGCAATTTAATGTGATATGGAACTATGGCCTCTTAGTCTGCCAGCTCTAACAATGCTGGCGGCGCCAGCGTGCGCGGTAGCAAAGAGTTGGCGTGAGACAACAACGGCCAATCGCCGTTATTCTCCTGGTGACTTGCAAACTCTTCGCATCGAACGTGTCGAGTTGCTTTTGTTAGAGTTCACGAGTTCTTTGCCATTGAATCCTCAACGCGAAGGGGTGCAATAGCAGAAGACGATCGGGGTTGCGTGATGCTGCATTAACAAGCCCGTGATACACAATGTGTACCATTTTTCAAAACCGACACCTGCAGCCTTTTGCGCCACGAGCTCGGCAATCCACTTCGTTGCCATGTGCAGCCAGCACGTGCCCGATGGTTGTGCTAGAAGTGCACAGCCGCAGCTGGTCATATGGAAGAGTCGTCGGCGTTTATTAGTAGCACGAGAGGATCTAATATTTTCTACAATTTAAACTTAACGGACAAACGTTTATTAAAATGCTGAATTAGAGTTTCATGTTTTATTAAAACGTACACCATTATCTTCCCTAGCAATTCCGAGGTAAAAATGCACCAGCCATTTCAAAGCTGGGAGCAGGGGGCGGGCCCCCAAACCCACCAATTAAATTTTGTTTGTTCTGATACATTTGACGTTTTTGATATTTTTCCACAGCCAAAGACATTATAATAACTCAAATTATTTTTAAAATTTGTGATAACTTACATCATTATATTACATGTTGAGCAAAACGTCCATCCGAAATTAAATCAATGATTTTCAGCTTCCCAAAAAAATAGTATCTTGCGCCCCCTCCCCCTCCTTGGTAATTACACGCGTCAAATGTTTCCAAATCGCCCATTTCGAATCTTCTCTGAAAAGCCCTCCTCAAAAGCACAAGCTCAAAATGTCCATAAGGCGGTATACGAGTAAACAGGTCATAGGAAACCATTATGACAAAATCTGTAAACGCTGTTTCAAACTTAGATCATTCGAAGCCATGTATTTTTTGTATGTTCACGTAGTCAGCGCGCCCTTTCTGAAGACGTACGTGCTGCAGATCGATGGATATCTTTTATTTGAATACATAAATACCTAGTTAATATATCATTTGCGTCACTTTTAGTGAGCCTAACTCTCGTACTACATATCACCAAGTCAGCTGGAGAAGGCAATTCGTACGTACCAAGGACAGATGCAATGTCAATATTTCAAAAGAAAAATCCTTTTCTCATACATCTCACCAATACAAATAATGATTCATTTGAGTACTCACAGACACCGGCATTTTTCCTGAGGGGCATCCCATCAAATTTACCTGAAACAAAACAAAAATCAATCAAACATCGACTACACAATGGTACATGCTTCAGCTAAGCTTCACCAACAAGCACTGTAAGCACAAGACCTGTAAAAATGAAATTGTACCTTTGTGGGGAATCTATATATTCAACCTGAAGCCAACCAAGAGACATCTCAAAATGTCTTCCAGGTATCAAAGACTAATAACGTGATTGAGATGAAGTATTCGACCCAAAATTTTTTTGTAAAATTAATGTCCTACTGCACTTATTGTTTGAATTTAGAAGTGGAATAAGAAAAACGTATTAATCTTTTATAAATCACATTTAAAGGCTTATAAATCTGATGTTCGGAAAGTTTTGAATTTTTTTAATAAATATTTTAAAAGAACGTTTCATTCTTAAAAGGGCTCATAGCATAATTGATCAAACAGTTCGGCAATATTAAGAACATTGTTGTTGGATAAAAAAACAATTGACTTCTCTAAAAGAGCAATAATTAAAGGTTTCCGTAGCCGATGTCGGCTTATTAGCGACCTGCTGATTACGGTATTATATATCTTTGCTTGGGAAAGGAGTTACTGTCCCATTAAAGACAAGAGGATTTTTTTAAATTGAATTTGTAGCATCTTCGTCGCCGCAACACGTCTCCAAACCCTTCTTGGATATTGAGTGCTTGCAGTAGAAGTAATCCTTCATTTCGTTTTATTTTTGTCAAGGCTCGTCACGTCTCTGTCATTGTCTATAATCCCTTCGGCTAGGGGCTCGTCGTCGTTAGTAACCGGGATTCCCAGACGGTCACCCAACTAGGGAACCGTGGGGGCTCGAATTGCTTAACTTCCGTGACTTCAACGAGCCGGCGCAGGGCGCATAGTTACTGTTTTATTAGAAATCTTCTTTGCTCACGTAATAGCTTCGTCTTTCAACGCTTATCGGATATTTTACAAACAATAAAAACAAAACAGTCGCTCTGCTTAAACGTTTCGTGGGAACACCGGCCTGCCAATGATCACGTTAAACATTTTGTGTGTCTGTCGATGTTAAGAATAATTGTGTAATCGAATAACATTGTTAATATTGAGCTAGTCCTTCAAAAAAAGAACATACCATCTAAGTCTTCACTATAGTGAAGAAACTCTAAAACAATCGTTAACTAATCGTTACACATTTAGTTATCTACATCATACATTTAGAAAACTTCATCACATTCTTTAACTCGCTGAACACGGTGCATCCAGAAGGTTTTTTCATGTTAAGAATTTATGTGAACTATGCAAGTACAAAAGGAATTTTAAACATAATGTAATAGTTGCTTAGCTCTATCGTCCAGCTTAGAAAGTTGCGTGAAAAATACTGATAAAGATTTTCAAACATTTTTGTTTCAAACATTTTGGTTCAAAATTAGAACTGATTTTCGTGAACCTTATGAATCAAGACGTAACTATTCGTATTACATCGTAAAGGCAGTATCGTAATGCACAGCATTTTCCCTCTGTAGATGGCTTGATACGGTTCCCCCAAAACGCATTTTTCTAGAATTTTTCCAGAATATTTAGAAGGACCCCGACAAACATACAAAAATAGTGCAAATCGATTCGTCTTGAGATAAATTTCACAAGCACCTGTGCACCTCTTAAAACACTACCTTACAAAAACGCATTTTACATGCTTAAAATTATTAAAAAACTCTTTTTTGAAAATCCTCTTAGAATGATCTGGAAAGATAAAAAATATGTTCCCTATCAGTAGGCCAAAGCCCATATGTAGACCAAGACGCATCGAAAGCCACCTCTCTGGCTTGATACTGTGAACCGAGAATAGGTGTCACAGATGGGGAAGATGCAATTTTTCCATCATCCGGTCATCATAATTTCTGATAAGTCCTCATATTTCATAATCACCAGGCAAAGTCAATGACCAACTTTGGAAAAATACATGCAGACAATAGCAATCAGACCCAACATTCCCTTGATCTTTTTTTCTCCTCGTTTTTTTCGTCTGCATGTCCCTTATCTTCTACGGACGGATATTTTAACCGGTTTCAATGAATATTATCACCTTACGATGTGTCAAACATGTTTTGCAATCTTTCTTGAAAAGTACATGTAAAGCGAAAAATAACTTAACTACAGAACACCAACAGATTGTGTTCCGACGTATGAGAAGGCACCCGAACCAAGTAACAGACACTGTCATTTAAACAACTGAAAAACGAGCTCCAAAAGAAATGAAACTGGTAGTCTTCCAAATTATGCTCCGTGTTGTTTCGTCGATGGAAAAAACGTCGCTTCGTGGGCGAAACAAATATGTTTATGGAGTAGAAGTAGACCTGCGAGTTTAGCGCAGGCAGTCAGAATATGATGGAAGCAGTCAAGACGGAGGAGAGAGCGAGTTAGACATATACTCCGTCCTTCGATCGGCAATATCCTCTGTGAAATACGTACTGCGGAGGCGAACGGGTCCCGCCAACTCAGTTGGAAGCTCTGCCTGTCGCTCTCACCGGGCCATCGGTGTCAGGCGGGTGCCCAAAAAACAATTTGCTGCGAAGGCGTGTGAGTTGTTGGGGGGCAATTTCGCTTTGATGCGTCGTTTGAAACGAGGCACTGGCACACACTCATATTTCTTCCAGCAGAGCGCGTTTTAACGTTTGGAAACAGGCCCCACACTCGTTTATTTTCCATCACTATCATTTCAATAGTTGAAACAAGATGGTTATCCCAATCGTTTGTCGACTGTGCGTTGCGCGAGATTCATGCGCATGAAATCGATAGGTCAACATTTGTGAGGTCTCCATGACGTCTTTATAGTTTTATTGAATCACTAATTTAGAATTCCTTTTAGAATATACGACAATGGATGCGACAACATTACCTACCGCTCTTCTTAGCCCAATCAAGTCCCTTGACGGCTCGAAAAGCAGTTTTCTGCGGAGGGGCGTGAGTTATTGAGGACAATTTCTTCTATCTTATCGCTAGGACACTTCTACTCAATTGTATTTCTACCTGCAGGGCGTCTTTCTTCTTTTGAAATCACTCTTGGGTTTACTCGTTTATTTTTCTTACATTGTGAGTTTCTTCCTTTGGAACCCACCAAGTCTCGGGGTACTCTTTTTTTCGTTTTTGCATTGCGCGAGATCAATGTCCATAAAATCCCTAGGTTGAAATGACGCATGTGTCACTTAATTGTCCTATTGAAGGATACATTTATAATTCCTCTTCGTTTCCACATCAATGAGGATTCTGCTTCTGGATGCAATTTGCAGTGTCAGCTACGCGTGACTGCCCAACGAGTGAAAGGCATCAATGATTAGGGAGAGTAGGTCCTTTAGTCCCGCAGCATGTGTGTAACAGCGACGAGGAGGCTTCGCATTTCGATGACACCCAGACATACTATCTTTTCCTAGGATTTTTATCCAGCAGGCAGCCGGTTACCCTTTACGCTCTGACGGCACGAATATTTGACCATACACTAAACACCAACACTCTTGCGGGCTTCTTTGATTTGGAGTAAGCAGAACGCGAGGCACTTCACAACAGCACATACATGTAAGACAAGGGACAAACAATCATGCCCAAGGCGCAACTCGAACCCGCGACCCTTCGGACCGAAGCGCTGAGTCGATATACGCTCTTAGCAACCTCGACCATTCAGGTCGACAGACATACACTATTTTCTTGGTAAGGTATGGGAATTAGAAAATATTTCGTAGAGGAAAGAACGCAGTCTCTGCAATTGATATTATTCATTTGTAACAATATCAATATCTACGTTGATTCCCATTCTTTCGAGCAGAGGTAGTTACGGCGCTTAAAACTTTGCGAATTCGGATACCCATGTTGGAGAAAATATTTGGACATAGCAGTTTTTTTCAATATTTCGGAAAGATTTAAAAGACGTATTGATGCGATTGTATTTTTAACCAAACCCATTATAATAAAATCTCCAAACAGTTATGAGTTGCACAGAGTGTTTCTCGTGTCATGGTATTTTGACATAGCAAATTCGTGACGACTGATGACCGAAAAATTCGAAAATACTCTCTCCGCATGACGTGATAAGACGTACATACGTATTTTTAGACTTCGGTCAAGTAAGAGTCTATACGAGATGAAAATATGTTCGGTGTGTTTCGCCTCATCCTGTTCTCACCCACTATGGGCAGTCCTGCCCTGTCCCACCCCTCCAGTGCACCCTGTCCCTCCTCAACTCACGTCGGCATACTCTATTTGCTATGTTCATCGTTTGCTACCACCATCGTTCCTATGGAATATTGTTAACAGACGCATTATTGAGTATTCCCGGCAAATTCCCGACCAATAACAACGTTGATGTTTCATTATTCAAAGCCCAATTGCGCTATTGGAGTGCAT
Organism: Gryllus bimaculatus; assembly: GCA_017312745.1. Classification (NCBI taxonomy): domain Eukaryota; kingdom Metazoa; phylum Arthropoda; class Insecta; order Orthoptera; family Gryllidae; genus Gryllus; species Gryllus bimaculatus. Next base: position 1,933,131 of record BOPP01000101.1, read on the forward strand.
TAAAATGGCTTCAGTACGACATTTTGAGGACTTGCAGAAACGTTAAATTACCTTTGGTACATTTATTATTTTCAAACTATTTGAGAAAAACTGAAATAGTGCGCACTTAAATTTTGCTTAAGAGTTCTCTCAAGATATTTCTCTTGAATAACAGAAACGATAAGTGCTTCTGGAGTATATGTTATTGAATAATAAAATAGCTAGATATCTGCCAGTAGAGAATTTTATCATTATTTATCATTAACAAAAGTACTCGTCAATTCTATATTTTTTGCATATTCACCTGAAGAGTGCATTCACCTACTTATAGGTCTTCTTTGTTTGTTAGTACGAAGTGCCCGTGGAGTCCCGCGCAAGCCCTGGAGGCCTGTGTACCTGTGCCGGAGCGTACGAGTCGTAATGTCGCTTCAAAGGAATGCACTCGAATGGGATGCAACGGGCGAGTGAGTAGACGCCGATGTAATCTGCAAGGATCGGGGCTGCCGGCGGCGTGTGCGGCGTGTGCGGCCCGTGGGCGAGCCAGGCTGCGCCGAGCCTCGCCTGGGCGCTGCCCCCGCGTTCCGTGACTCATGCGCCGCCTGCGCGGGCGTTGCAGCCAGGTCTTGCACCGAGCCCCGCCTACGCGCCCCGGCAGCCGCCATGCCCCGCCCAGCCCAGCCGGCTCCATGCCGCCGCCCCGCCCCGCCACTCCCCGCCACGCCCCAGTCACTCCACGCCACGCACGCCTACCCGGCCCATGCACGCCCGCCCGCTCCGCCCGTCACGAGCACGCAGTCACGCCACGCCACGCCAGGCCACGCCACCCCCCCGCCACACGCCCCGCCAGCCCCACCAACGCCCCGCCCAGCCCCACCACACGCCCGCCAGCCACCACACGCCCCCAGCCCAGTCAGCCCCACGCCACGTCACGCCGCACGCCCCGCCACACCACGCCCCACGCCCGCGCCCACGCACGCACCCACGCCACGCACGCCACGATATCGCCACGATACGCACGCCACGCCACGCTTTCTCCGCTCCACGCCACGCCGTTCCCACCGGCCCCGGCTCCCTTCTTCGCCACGCCCCAGACGCCTTCTTAACCTCGCTACGACCGCGCACCGTCTGGCACCCACTCGTCCCGCAGCCGCTCACCCAGTCCATCCCTCCCCGCTCCTCTCCTTCAGCGCCGCTGCCCACCTCCACCGTTCCCGATCCGCCCTCATCCCCGCCGCTCGCCATCCTCCACCCCTCCCCGGTATGCACACGCCGCACAGCAGCGCCCTGCTGCGGATCTGCTCTCTCTGCTCGCTCCATTCTTACTGTCATCACTTACCATCCACTCTGCTCTGTTCTGTTCCATTTTCCCTGCCCCGTCTCCCCACACCATCTGCTTCTGCTTTGTTCCGCACCGTCATCTCCTGTTCGACTCGCTTTTCTCTCCGCAGCACCAGTCCTGTCTCGTCTTCTCTGTTCATGCCTCTCTCCGTAGCGTCCCATCTCGCCACTCGCCCGGCCCCTGCACGCGCGCACACGACCCGCTGGGTCCGTGCTCTACCCTCTTCATACCCGCTCTACCCTGGCCGCTTCACTCCGCCTCACCCACTTCTCCTGTCCCCTCGTCGCTCCACCTGACTCCCCAGGCCGCCGTTTTCGTTCCGATCCCCTCCGCTCCGCCCCGGCTACTCCCTGCCGTCTCTACCGCTCCGCGACTAGCCCGCTCTTCTCCGACCTACCTCGCCTCTCCTCGTCTGGCTTCACCGTGCACTCACTCGGCCCCGCCACTCTCCTTGACCGCCTTGCCCGCCTCCGCCCCACCCGCGCGCTCCACGTCCTACTTCACCCCGCCCGTCACTTTGCCCCTCTTTCCCGCCGGTGCCGCCCGTCTCCCCGCCCATCCCTGGTCAGTCTCTCCCGCCCAGTTCCTTCCCGCCCAGCCCGCCACCCTCCTCCCATCCTAGCCCAGTCCGCCACGCTCCTCCCCATCCTTCCGCGCCCGCTCCGCCCAGCCAGCCCCGCCCGCGCCACCTCGCCAACCCGTCCGCCCGCCTACCCTCTAGATCCGCGCGGCCTCCATTCCGTCCTTCCTCGTCGCTCCGCCACGCCGCGTGCCGTCTTAGTTCGCGAGAGCCATGCCACTGAGCGCTTACTCTCGCTCCGCTCACCGACTGCTTCCCGCCAGCCCCGCCCCAACCCCGCCGCAGCCCGCTGCAGCCCGCTGCAGCCTCGTCTCCGCCCACGAGACCCCTGCCGCAGCGCGCGCTGACCTCAGGCAGAGCCATTACAGCGCTCCTTCCTCTCTGCGTCGAAGCGCTTCATTATGTCAATGGCTGCTAACAGCTGTGCGCAAGAAACGGGGAAAAGCGGTTCTATTTACGTTCTATTAAGATGTCTTCTACACAGACATAACTATAGGAAACTAAATAGGGAAAGATTAAGTTACTCCCCTGAGTCATGTCGTGCGATCCCGTGGACGGTGTAATATGATTGACTAGGCTGCCAGGGCCAACTTGTGAATGACGTGAGTGCGTCGGAGAGACAAGAGTAATTCATTCTTGACAGTAACAGAGTTCGCGAAAACTGAAGTAAATGTGTACGTGAAAACTTCACTTAGATGATGATGGTGATAATGATGCTGAGTTCCAAGCATGTATTCATTACTGATCACTGTATTCATTTTTAAATCCACACTACACCCAATTTACAATCTCGTTTTATTTTTTTTATTAGTATTGCTCTGTAAACAAAACTATACCACATTTACCCTTGTAATTTAGCGATAAGCTTTCTATATTGTGTCGTTCATAGAAACAGCATTATGATATGAATTAAAATTTTTAAAAAAAGTGACTTTGTAGTCTATGTAATTGGGCTTCGTTTCGAATTCAAACTTTTCGAATTCGAAACTTTTATTGGTACGTATGTACGTAAGTATTATAAATAATAGAATTATAGTGTCACCTCTACCTCCATTTATTATTCATTAACATTTAACTTAAAAACTGAATTATGACATTATGAAATATGAAACAAAAATTGTAAGGAGAATTAATTTTAAGTAGGATCGATGATTTCAAAAAATTCTAATCTATTCGTAGAAGAGTCAAGAATCTACTACACGTGTACATTGTACACACGATATTATGTTGCACATGTACATAGGATATACGATACACGTGTATATAGGATATTCGTACTATTTATCACAACGAGAAGGTAAACATCTATATCAAACAAAGTTTACGCATGTAAAACGTACTCGAAGTATATGGGTGACTATAGTAAAACTGAATCGGAATAAATCTTGCTGCGATTTCGTTATATGGCAACATTTTGTTGGCGAAGTTCGTCGCCTCAACCACCAACTGCGTGAGCCGTCAGTGTGCGGATTGACAATCTGCAGGGGCACGTTGAAATCTCCAGGACGAGGCGACGAACCAACAAATTGACCAAATGAAGACAATTCATGCTTCAGCGAAGACATTCTGAAAACAATCATGTGGAAATCGTATATCAGGCACCCAAACATAGCTTATTTGTGTGTATAGCTCAGATAATACGTTTCAAGCAAGGGTTATACAGCTATCTAGGGAGATCGATCCTTGGCAACATCCTCCTGCAATTCGCTCCCTTGATTCCTTTCCCTTCATTTGTCCTCCTCCTCTTCCTCCACCTCCACCTCTTCCTATAGCTTACTGTTGTATCCAACCCTCTCTCATCTTATGCAACCTTATGAATTTTTTTGTACCCACATTTGCACAAAAAAAGCCATACCCCCATGGGGTGATATCAACCATACTCCTTGAGGTGAGGAAAAAGTACCCAGTAAGTGTTAAATCCATAAAATAGTCTATTTATAGTTCTTACCAATATCTAACCAAACCAATACATAAATTACCAATGCGTAATGGTACAAATACTGAATTTCATGTCGGCGTGGGGACTGTTACGAAGTTTTACAAGGGACTTGGATAAGTGATTTGGAAAACCGTAATTTGTGTAATATATTACATGAACAGCCCTTTTCTCGTGAGTGAATTGTATATCTCCTAGGTTGAAGTGCATTAAGGCTTACTAGTGCTCTACGGAAGCAAAAAATGCTACTGAACAAACTTTTACTGAAAATATCAACACAATGTGCTATTCAGCCGGTCCGAATGGACGAGATTGTTAAGGTAGAAATGTCGTAGCGATCTCGGACCGAAGGATCGCGGGGTTGAGTCCCACCTCGGACATGGTTGAATTGTGTTCGTCCTTTTCACCCCACACGTCCTTCACCATATCGTGTTATCCTCATTTTTACCATACCGTTACACGCAATAGTGGTCGCTAATGACCTAGAAGTTGATGCGAACTTAAATAAAAAATAAAAAAGGTGCGATTCCATATCGCAACTCGTGAATAGCAGACAATGGCGGGCACCTTCTTCCATAGAGCTTTGCTCTTTCATGACGTCAGCAGTCCCATAAGCAGTGTGCAATGAATGTGAAAATTCAGTCGTCACGCATAACATGGGAATAGGCAGAATAACATAAACAACATACTTAAACCCGACAAATATTCGCATTCTTATGTCAAAATCAAAACTATTTCATATTTATGTATGTTTCTTAAATATCTGGGTATTTAAGACGCCACAGACAACTCTCACGTTGCCGGAGGCTGCACAAATTCATTTCAATTTCTATACGCATTCGAAATTAGTAGGGAGAGGATTTCTATGATTTTGCATATTTTTGCCTGTTGCTTCAGGTCATAGTCAAGTTAAATTTCTTGACATTGTAAATTGTAAAATGTAGATTAATATGTTAGTGTCCATATTTGAACATATTTGACCAATTTTTCCTGTTCATGCATATTTCTGTAATTACAGGAAAATTGTTTGCATATTTCGTTAAAATATAAAATAGAGAATTATCAGTAAAACGTTTCATGTTTTCATAGAATCTGTTTGTGAGAGTTCATTGATTAGAAAGAGCTTGTTACAGTTTGAGTATTTTGTTATTTTCTTTATATGATAAAATACTTGTGAAAATGTAGGATATTTCTTGATATCATATTTTTTTTTAAATCAGGCAGAAGAAGTGAAACAAGACATACAATGTATTTCACTAAGATGAATTCTTACTTTACTTCTCCCGTGAAGTAAGTATTCTGTTTGTACAAAAATGTTTAATTTTCATTCCAAGGACGCTTCTCCTGTATTTTATCAAGAAAGGTTAATGCAGGGCATGGAATATTGTTAATTTATGAATTACATATATAAGCGCATATTTGAAAATTTTAGGTCATAAATACTTATTTTTAAAGGCATAGTTCAAGACTTTTAGGACATAAAATTCCTCTCTCTAGAAATTAGTAATTCAGACGTCTCGTGACCGCTGCCCCGCTGCAGCTGCCCAGTGCCGCCTCCACGTGTCTGACGGCGCCCATAAACCGGAATTGGCGGCGCTGACGTCACGCGCGCTGTTCCGGTCAGATCTGTTGACTCGCGGCCGAGGTGCGGGCGATGAAGATTGATTTACGCGCCGCCCCGCGCCGCCCCGTGCCGCCCCGCGCCGCCCCCGCCCCGCGCCGCCCCAAACGAGTGACGCTCCCCGCTCGCGCTGCTCTGTCGCGACGATGCGGCAAAAACGCCTACGAATCACCGAAGCTCCGGTCTCCTCGAAGCAGCCCCCTCGGGACAATGGGATGAGAGTTAGATCAGAGACCGAATTACCGGTGCCTCTGCAGTTGCTCGCGCAGGGAGGTCCGTGAGTTTTGAACTCCGACGGCACAGCGGATTTACGACACTAGCTACAAAGCAGGTCTGATCGATGGTTTTACGAGGTTTCTCCGATCAATTCCAGGTGAATCCAGGAAATTGGAATCTTCCTTGTTCTTATCTTCTCCCTTTGTTCACACTCACACACAAGCACGCACGCACACACACGCACACTAACATGAAGTACACTACCACCCATGTCGGAATACTCGTAGCATTCGGGAGCTTATAGTTTTTCTCTCCTGGGGCGGACAGTTCCTTCCCTACAGGGAGAGAAAATAATAGGTAAAAATTCTTCGAAAGTCCACGTGTAGGTCACCGCTGGATCTCATCATCCAGCGGTGGAGGAACACCGTCAGGTCTAGGAATAAACAAATTCACTACAGTAATGGGACTAATGGCCATGGCAGTTGTCGTCGCCTAGAATATCAATCAAAAATTCAATCAATCGAAGAGGCAGGCGTCTTCAGGAGAAACCTTGATGGGAGGTGGAAATATGGCAGAAAACTATGAATCTTCCACGGGAACATGAAAACGCCCAGATACTTTCGAAACAGTCCAATAGTTTGTTGGGAGAATACACAAAACGTAACAATGATTTGAACTATATGTGCAATAAGAAGAAGGAGGAGGTGCAGGAACCTCTACCAATGATCCCAACTTCATCTAAACATTTCTCAAACATAGGTTATACTTATACCATCCTTAGGTCTTTATGTCTTTGTTCGCTGTTTTTTCGACTTCTGGGGCTCGTATTCTGTAGTGTGTTCGGCACTCAGACAGTAACAGCTCACTTTGAACATTTCATCTGACAGTGAACAGAATATTGCAGTTGTACGGGCAAGTTTTCTTGACATGCCGGGGAGTGTAGAGAGGAAGACTGTTTGCATCACAACTTTAATAGGCGTGCCAACTGTTGAAGTAACTTCGCGTGCCACAAGGCGTACTTTACCACACTTCACAGCATACTAATAAGAACCATTGAACCATATGTTACGTTACTTTGCCGGATTGTATTCCTTGCAATGTTTACAATGATGTCGACTGCTATTTCTAGTGGACTTCGCACAAGATATCTGTGCACTCGACCACCCTGAAAGTGTAAGCGGACTTTCTCCGGGTTCTCCCGTGTACCTCGCATTTAACTCATTCGACATGATATCGTCACCAAATACTCTTTACATAATTAGTTATGGGCCCGAATTATTTCTTCAATTTAAGGACCCCTAAACGTCAATAAATAAATACAAACGTCACAATATTTTGATTTGATTTAGTTTGTCAAAGAACTGTTAAAACAGTGTGTGACATATTCTATTCAATGATGCCGTTTCTACGTAGCAAGACAGGTCATCTGGTTTGATCTGCCGTCAAAACAAGTAAATTTGCTAAGCTCCTTTCGCCATCGAGAGGATAAAAAAGGAATCACTTGGGTGACGAATCGGGCGATTTTAAATTTTGCTCCGAGGTTTCTTTTAGACTTGAGGATCTTTTAAATGCAGGGCATCTATAACACGGAACAGGCATCTTTGCTTCTCCTCCGAAAGAAGGCGTACTTTTATTCGTATACCCTGCGATATGCTCCTACCACAATTAGAATAAGTAAAGCTCAACAAACCGTGCGAATAGTGAAGCTACATTTATGAAAATACAGTTAAGTGGAAAATAATTGGTATTTTCAATTGAAATTGAGCAATACTAAGTCTTACTCGTAGTATGTTTACTCTGTCAAGTTGCGCCAAGAGGAATTACTTTATCATGTTCAGCGGTATAAGAAATAGTCTAGTTTCTTTAGTTCAAGATTCTAGTTTCATTAGTAAATTATTTGATTTGTTGAAAATTCATAACCTTCTTCACATCTTTATGTTTTCTTTTGAAACTGCTTGGGAGAAGAACAAAGGTGTCTGGCAAAGCGTTACGACTACACACACCCGAACCCGGGCCGTCGCTTCATTAAAAGAACTTCAGAAAGAAACAATAGATTCTTTGAACTTAAAACAATAGGACCCTTTGTGGCGAACCTCCTTTCCTTTCATCTAAGAAAACGAGTTAAAGAGTGATAAATGGGGTGCAAGAAGGGAAGTTGACACAGTGTCGTCGAGACGGCTCATGAATCACGCCCAGCACATGTGTGCTGCTCGCAAAAGGGGAAACGACCTTCATTGAGTCAGCTCTCTCTCTCTCTCTCTCTCTCTCTCTCTCTCTCTCTCTCTCTCTCTCTCTCTCTCTCTGCTTGATGATTTCTTTATATACTGCAGATTGCACTTTGAATGCTCTTCTGTACATTGTGAACACGTCACAAAGTTTGTTTTCATTACTGGTGTCAGTCTTGCAGACCCGTTTTCGTGGAGGATGAAAATAGATTTGGTTTGCGTTTTTCTTTTCTATGAATTAGGCATAGTTGTATAGTATCTGGTATATTTTGTGGGCAATGCAGGTGGAAGGAGGGTAGAATAGTTCCACTCCCCAAATATTTTGTACTTTATTGAATTTTCGTATGCCCTAAGGTGGTTCATTAACAGTGTACTAGCATCCCGTAGTGAGATCCTGGGTTTGATTCCGAGTAGGGTCAAAAATAGAGTTAAAACTTTCTTTTAAAATCGATTCAGTTTCTGTAGCCGTGTGGTGAAGAAAATCTTAGGCATTCGGAATTTCCTAGTTACGGTGAAGGGAATATATGAGTATATTGGTTCGCCACATGCCTCTCATAGGCTTTTTATCGCATTATTAAGTCCTATGTTTCTCACGCCCCTAAGCGTGGGAATTAAACTACGTCCAGCCATGAGGAACACAGTTAGCCGGAAAGCCGGACAATCGACCCAAAATGTCAAATAAAATAACGTTTTGCTTATAGTATTTGCGTTGCGAGGAGGTCGAGTGTTTCGGGCGGAGCGGCGAAGACTGGTAGGATGGGCGGGACAGGCAGGAAGGGTAGGAGGGTCGCAGGAGGATGAAGAGCGGATCTCTGGCCAACATCTCGACCTTTCGGCGGTGACAGCTCGAATCAAGAGATTCTGTATCGCACTGAGCAAACATTCATTACGTCCAAGGAGATTTCTTTCTTTTGAGAGCTCAAATGCCAGCGTCCGATATATCGTCTGTTGGTCCGTTACGATTTTGCCTTACAAAAGGGCCATGGATTATTGCAAAATATGCTATAATAATGCAATTAACAACAGCTCTTTGAAATGACTATCCCATTTCACATTTAAAAAACTGAATGAATTATTTCTCCAAAATTTTTACTTTGAATCACGACCGCATGTTTATATTTATATTGAAGGGCTCGGTTCTAGGGAATCCCATGCCACATTTTGGATAAAGGTATGATATTCCTACTAAAAATACTCGCCATATCAACTACTACATTTTGTGCGAGAATTGTGGTGTTGGTGTAACAAATGACGCTGTACTATGAAGACATTGCTTCTTTACTCTGTGACATGAAATGTCGGATTGAAAACTTTGTCGTCTTATTTCTCAAAATGAGATCGTTTTGACTAATGAGTACGTGGAGAAAGGCCCTTCAATTATTCGTAGATTTAAGAGCTGAAAGACGCTTTAGACCTGTTGAATGTATGTTGGCGTACATTGTAAATCGCTTAAATATCATCCTTCTGTGGGCGCACTCTTTGTTTTTCTGAAACACTGGTTTGCTGTCTACTGGGAGAGCTCCTCTTCACTCCCCACCAGTTGTCAAAAGTACTTGTTGCTGGGCATCGAATGGCAACAGCAATTATGTACATACTCCATCATTTAATTTAATCGGCTCTGAAATGATCATTATACCTTCGTCATTTCATATATTACAATACAAACACGATATATTACAAATACATTCTTATTAACGATAAAATAATTGGTGTGGGGAGGGGGGTAGAAATGTGGGAAAGTGTGTAGAGGAGGGAACAGACGCGTAGGTACGAAGAGTCGAGAAAGGAGTGGGGAAGATGGTCTGGAAGAGTTGAGAATGGAATGGGATAGAGTTAGTGAAAGGGGTGAGGAAGGGGTGAGAAAGAGAGTGGGAAAGGGGTTGAGAAAGGTAGGGTAGAAGTGGGGACGAGAATGGGAAACGGATGGGAAAGAAATGGGGAAGGAGGCGAGAAAGAGGCAAAGAAGGGGGCAGGGAGGGGACGGTGTCTGAGGGTGATTCGTTCCGCAGGCGCTGGGCGGGCATCACAACGCGTATTGGAATTCTCAAGACGCTCAGAGAAGGAAGGAAAATATACGGACTCATCCTCGAAACATTTTCGGCTTTGAGTTAAAACCCATATCAATGTCAAGTCCATGCTTCACTTCCAACGAAATAATTATATAAGAGTTTCCTCTTTTTAATTTATCTCGCCACCAGAAAATATTCTAACCTGACATTCTCGTTTGACTCCACTAGACTTCATTTTTTTTCTCTCTCTCTTCCCTCAGTACCTGAATGTTTTGGAGTGCATCGGGCTTGATGAATGAAGACGACGGCGCTATCTGGTACGGATGTCTGGGGAAAAAGAGCAGGCAAAGGCAACCTGGCGCAAACCCGTTTCGCCCTCGCTCCCCCTCCCCCCACGAACTTTACATTCGCTGCCCGTTGCTCTTCGGCGCTTGTTGGTTCGGCGCCAACAGCGCCCAGGCGAATGCGGCCGAGGACCTCATAGCTTCTCCTCTCACGTGACCCCCCCCCAGGTGCATGGGAACGCAAAGGCCAAGGAAACACCTGCCGCCGCGCTCCCACGACAAGATGGACAAAATGCATGCCCAAATTACTGCTGCAAATACACTCATGAGTCGTCGTCTCTTTTGCTGTCTCGTAGTCAACATACGTAGTGGAGACAAACTATCGTAAGGCTACGTGAGCATAAAGTGTTGTTCTTACCCTGACACCGAAAAGTGAATTATTTCTTTCTCGTATATACCGCAAATTACTTTCTCTAATTTTTTAAATAGTCAGGATCCTCATTTTATGGTTTCTTGACATAGAAAAATTTGTGTTCGGCAAAGGGCATGTCCGTCCGTTCGTGTGTCTGATTGCGACCAACGCTAGCGCCTAAACCGTACACAGGACACGGGTCGATCAGGCTGATGTGGTGGCCTCTAGTATTTGAAATGGATACTTTAATTTAAAGGTACTCAAACCTCAAAGAATTTTTCGAATATTTAAAAAAATGCATCAACACATACAAAACAAGTGTCCATCTCAGCATTTGATCAGGGATCAGGGAAACTGCACGAAAACCTGATCTACATGGGGATCATTGACGTAGAAGCTAAAGTACAATACTTGTTACAGGTTCTTTAGAATTTAACAATCCAAATGGCAAATTATACATTAAATCTCACTGTTAAAATTAATATTACTTTCCTTTTGGATGCTCGCCGTAATCTCTAATTGTATAGAAACATTTGTGCAGCAGAAAAGATTTTACATGGGACTTTTGCATCTAATTTAATCGTTTAATTTCACCTGGAAAAGTGTTGTAAAATAATGTTCATGTATTATATGTGATTTTTTTGCATTGAGCTATTGATATTTTCACCTGATGAATAGGATTACTACGTCGAGGGTTGTAGTTATAGACCACGGCGTTTGCTGAAAATATATTCCCGCCCTAATTTTAAACAAAAACCACTGATTCACCTATGAAGAGGCAAGTTCGTAAAATAAGAGTACCTAGATTAATAAAGAGAGACAAGAAGCACGTGGGTGGGATGCACTTACTATTCGTACAATTCGTTTTTGTAATCTAAAAGTCTGGGAGCTCTAAGATGTATTTCCCGAGAATATTATGTAATATCTCAGGCGGGAATGAACATTCGCGAAATATATACAACGAGCAGTAAGGAGGCTGACTGAATCTGAAAGTGTAACATAAAAAAGTATCTCCCGTGACCTTTTAGCTGAAGAGTCTTCCACGAGATGAGTGAATATTTAGGATACAATTTGCAATATTATTCGTGTATTACGTATTCGTTACGGATAAAATGAGAAAGTATGACTTGTAGCTCCATTTTGTAGTTCCATCCCTCCTCTTTTTCCTTTGTTTCTATCAAATCTTCAAGAAATTAGTTCCGATAGTAAATGTTATTGCAAATACAAGAATATAAAATACCTAAATAGAGGTGTTAAGGAATAAGTATAAAAACTAATGGATAAAAACAGAGATCAATTATTACAAGGAACTATAAAAGCCTTTTTCCGTTATCATGTACGCCAGTGTAACGAATTGCAAGTTTTTGAAGTTAAGGTTGACACGTAAGAGCCAAGAGTCATTGTCTTCAAATCGTCCTCATTTCTTTGCCCTGACAGTCACTGTATGTCTTACGTAATCCACGCTGAGCTGCCCCGGTTGTTCCGCCAATTAATCTGTCTCCTCTGCTCCATAATCCACAGGGCAGGACCCCACTGCGTACGTAATAAAGTCATCGATTTGAACGCCACGTCTGTCTGTCCCTGATTAACAACAAGGATCTCCCAGAGGCGCTTTGCAATCTCTTCACCTCACCTCCTAACCGACGGCATCTGGGGCCCATGCATAACGCACTTCATTGCGTTTCCAGCACCAGCTCTCGATAAGATGGCCACTAAAGCCGTCCCAAGAAACCCCGCCTGCTCCAGACATTTCGTGGTGTGTCGTTGTCGACTCAAGCAGACGCCCAAACGCGACGAAGAGACCACGAGGGTTACCGAAACTCGTCAATTACTTTTTTCCACAATAATACGAGTCAGGCAAGACATTTATTTTTTAGACAGCCACTGGTAAAAGATACTCTTTTAGGGCATGCCTGGCGTGCTTAAAGTTCAAATTTAGCACAAATGCTAAAAGTTAAACGATGCCCTAGTATTTAGACAAATCTGTGAATGCAAAAAAGGAATGAAAATAACGGGAAAATAATAATTGCAACTCGTTGGATGAGAAATCGCCAACTAACAATCATATAGCAACTGTTTCATTGATTTTGGATGTTTTACAAGTTCCTGGATGTCTAAGAAATTCGATGTCAAAGATTTCCGCGGCCAGATGCACGACTGCGCTGTTCAGGTGACGCTGTGTCGAAGGTTGAGGTGCCGACCGACATATTGCGGTCTTCTTCAGGGCTGAAGTGCTGGGGCTGTAGACCGCACTGCAGGACAGGCACTACAGCTCTGAAGAAGATCACGATATGATGGATGAAATGTCGAAACCTCACCTTACGACTTGGCGTCGCCGGTACAGCGCATATAACGTCTAATAAATACATATACACCGGTCACATGGCCACAGGCTGCTAAATTTTCCGTCAATTTATGGGAATATTAAAAAACAGAATAGATTTAAGATGGGACTTCCGAGTGGATTACTTTATACCGTAAGTGGATTTCATTCTATTTAACCTCAAGTTGTATATATTTTTTTAATTTTTTTATTAATGTTCGTAGGCTTTATTAATGGTTTTGAGGGACAATTAAAGTTTTCTTCCAAAATTGTGTGCATTACATTATTGTAAGGAAGGTATATCATGAATTGTGTAAGGCAATTCCTGATAAGTTGCTATGTTCCATGATTGCCAAGTTTACGTGCTAAATTCCATGCTTTTGTGGTTTTATAGACCGTCTAATTTACAAATCAGTTTTCAATAATGTATAATATTACAATTAGTGTAATGTGTAGACACGCTGTTCATCCTGTTCCCAAGATGCTGTTTTATTTTTAAATACATTTATAAACTTTAAGTTCCCAGGAATTCTCACCAACTTATATTATTTATGTGGTTTAAATAGCCGCTTTATCATGCATGGAAAACCCAGTCGCGATTGAAGTGGGGTGAATGAAAAACATCAACTGTTTTCCCGACTTGGTAGGTTTTGAACTTAAGTACTCGTACAACTGACTTCGAAGAAAATCTAATGTTATATTCCAGTGCAAAAATTATATGGAATTTTATATAAATTATATGGATTTTTATATAAATTATATAAAAATAAATACCGTGGATATTAGCAGAATAATAGACAGTAGACCATCGTCAACCAGAGATCTTTGAATTGTAGTGTATACAAATATTACGAAACTTCAGAAATGGGCACATTTTATTAATTATCCATCTGCTGTGTAGAGGCGAACAGTACCACAAAAAACCGCACTGTAGCATAAACATGCGAAAAGGATATTCAAAATTGCGCTAATGGTTTAGACATTGATAAATATTTACAAAGTATTCGTTTTGTCTCTAAAACGAAAAATAATCATCTTAAATAGTAGACCAGTGCAGAGCAAGATATTCTATATCCCGAGGTGTACGTTTGAAGTCCAGGACAAAAGGCTTAGTAGTCGGAGGCGTAAATGCCACAACAATGTGTTTTGTAAGAGCACATTATGCAACAAGTTTATCATGTTACACATCATTGCCCGAGAAAACGCCTTCCCCTCCTCCTTCCGACAGAGAGCGCGCGGAAGTGCCGTCCATAAGGCTCTTGATCGCCAACCGGCGCCTATCGAACGAGGGCGCAGTAAAGTCTTTGGGGCAGCGATGTCGCAAGGGGCGCTTCGGGAGAGGGGGTGGGGAGAGTGCGAAGCTCGCGTGGGATAGGAGGGCACGTGTTGCAAGAAGCGGCCAATGGCAACCCACACCTGCGGATGTTTGTTATGTAGCGCATTGAGTACTCAAATATCAGCGTTTCAGTCACGCGATGACAGTTTGACAGTTTCTTCAAAATGGGACATCCCTTCCAGAGTTGCACTAATTATGGAAAGATTCCGTTACTGCTAGCAAAACAATATGTTGTCCCTGATTAAGATGGATTTTTAAAATGCGATTTTTAGAAGTGTCATTTCCTTTCATTCAAGTTCTGTGGAGATTTGATTCGATTATTTCGTGATTTAGGCATATTTTCGCTCAACTGCTACAGTCAATAATTTCCCAAGAAGCGGTCAGTGGCAGGGCACACCTGCGGAGTTTTGTGATGTAGCGCATTGAGTATACAAACATCAGCGTTTCAGTTACGTGATGGCAGTTTATTCGAAATGGATCATCCCTTCAGAATTGCACCAATTATGAAAATTACTTCAATTACTGTTAGCCGCCGAAATATGTTTTCCCCTATTAAGATGGCGAAATGATTTTTTTAGGAGTGTCATTTCCTTACTTTCCGATTGTATGGTGGTTTGGTGTGATTATTTCGTGTTTCCTGGATCGTCAACTGCTATGGTCATTGATTTCGTAAGTGTAGAGCATGCTTTATCACGGGCTTTGGCATTCTTTACCCGCTAGATGGGAAAAACACGGGGGTTCCCCGCTAGGTGGTGGTGTCGACTTACACATTGACTTGTGGGGGTTTCCCCATCCTGGTGTCTCCCATAAGGCGGGGCACCGATTTAGCAGTGACAAACTGTAAGTTCCGGACCGGTCTCCTGTCATATGTAGTAGTGTAGTGCATGCGAATGTAAGTGCCAGATCCAATATGAGAATAGAACAAGGAAGAGGAAGGAAAGATCGGGCGCAGCCGAGTGTGGTGGTTTGAGACGCCACTGAATACAATGTGCGATCTCATCTCATACGTATTGAGGGCAATATCCACAGTAACCACATCTGGGAATTCTTAAAGCCCGAAGTCCTGCTCTTCCTCCAAGCAGCTCCACATGCCATATTTCAACAGGAGAATACCTACCGAATAGGAAGAGGAAATTGCAAGCTTTCTACAAAGAACGGCGGGCACTACTGCTTCCCTGGACTGCACGTTCGCCTGACATGTCGCCCATCAAACTTGTCTGGGATATGATCGATCGGCAACTTATTCGATCTGATCCTCTTGCAGTCACTGTCGATACGCGGTCACGTTCTCGAACTCCCGCAGTCACTGTCAATTGTGGTCACGCATAGAAACAGCATGGCAGTGTGTTTCCCTGCAGAGTATCCCGGTTGTCTTTGAATCCATGCCACGACGTCTAGAGGATCTAATGGCAGCGCGTAGCGGCTTCACATCGCACTTAATACTCAAGGTCAAAAGTCAGGTACAGTTCTGTAATTATAAACTTTTGTATCTTATTATATTCCTAATCTGTGAAGTAAATTTCATTGTATTAGTAGATCTTTTTCTTGGTGTTGCAAGTTTTACAAACACCAGTGTATTTAATCACCACCAATATTAAAACTCATGTTCAAGAATTCATGATTTGCTGGAAATGCGGTTTCAGCGGAAGCATATTCATCACTGAAGGTGACTTGAACCATCCATAACCAGATTCGGTAGAATTAAACCAGAATATTAAAGAAGGACCTGGCCAAAAAAGTATGCCAATCGATTTGACGTGTCGAGGGAAATCAAATGAGCTATATTCAACGCTTCTGTATTTGCCTTAAAATACGCTTTTTAGTTGATAAAAATTCCCCCAAAACACGTTTTTATAACAAAGTCACAAACAAATTGTGTTCATGTCTGGGAATCAGACCATATTTTCTAATGGTTTTGGGGTCTATAAATCTGAACCCGGTGTCCATTTTACTCCATTACATCAGGTTTTTGATATAACTTAAAAAATATAAACAATGAAAGATAGTTCTAACCGAGGGGTTAGACCATATTACCTATATGTTTTTGGTGGTCGATGAAATCGAATATGAAGTTGATTGAACTTTATCCCATCATATTTCACATAACCTCAAAGAAATTTTAAAAATATGTTTCTGCTTGGAGAAAAAGCCAGTTATCTGGCGCCAACGATATAGGTAATCTGCCATACAACAACGTTAAGTGTTGTCCTAGCAGGCGCCTTCTCTATCAATTATAATTGATCTGAATAAAAAATATGATGTAAAGAAGTTAAATTGACTTCAGATTCGATTTCAGCTGCTCCCAAAACATACGTGTCTGACCTCTGGTTAGAAATATCTTACATTGTTTATATTTTTACGTTATGTCAAAAACCTATTGTGATGTAGTAAAATGGACACTGGATTCGGATTTAGCGACCCCAAAAACATTTAACAAACATGGTATTATCAACAGAAATGAACACATTTTTTGTGAGGCTGTGTAATTATCTTAGAATAATGTCGAAAGATCCCGAACATGTGGTCTGTTCCCCAAAAGTAGACAGAGACCCGAATAGTGTGTCAGAAGAAGCCTGTTCGACGGACAGACAGCTTAACGTGACGCCTCCAGCCGATATTATTATATTCAACTTTTTATTTATTGTACGCACGTTCATAATAAAATGAAATTTAGACACAATGTCTCGGCTCGTCTATGCTGACTAAAGTTCTGAGATTTGCATACAAAAGTCTCGAAAAAAGTATTTTTTTAAAAATTTGATTACATATTGAACTACTGTCAACCTTATGCATCTCATCCCAAGGATTCATCATAGGCGAGAAAGGTATAATAATTCTAGCGTTTCACTTCGGTGCCTTTAACTCCCTACACACACACACACACACACACACACAAATACATAATACATGTTTTATTTACAATTCTTCTAGAATGTTCTAAAAGTATCCTATTTAAAATAGGGCCAATCAACTACCTCTATATAATATTTTGCATGTGAAATAATTTAGAGCATAAATGACGCCTCTGAAGTTGTATTTATTGTTCAATTCTTTGGCGCCTTCCTAATCAGAAAGATATCGATTATTTGACAGAATGAAGCCTTTTAGAAAATCACTAGCAATTCATGTAAATTGGTACATAAACGGAATTCTGAAAGAATTTCTTTCACCAGAAAATAAATTCAGAGTATAATCTAAAAGAAGACTCTTACAGTATTCATTAAACTCAATGATAATGGTAGACACCCAGTGGTCAATAAACCAAGCGATAATCCGTATTTCAATAATGCGAGATAGCTGAAGGCAAGCATTAAAAAACTGAGGCTGTGCTCAAATTATAGAAACAGTATAGTGCTTTGCAACGAATTCTGATTTGCCAATACGCTAATAGTATGAGCCAAAAGAAATTCTGCGTATCAAAGAGAAACGAAAAGCAAAACCATCATACAGTTTAAACGTGATTTCTATGCGAAGACGCAATTTGCATGGAAATTTACAAGAGTAGAAACATTGCATTCTTAATGAAATGCTGATTAGAAAATATTTCTTTAATGACTGGCTTCGGACAAGGATAACACGTTTGGTACGTACTTAAAAAAACAAAAACGTGCAGTGGTAGAATGTAATTCACCTTTTCGACATTAGGTTATGCTCATTAATTAAATTGTACATTTCTTTTTAGCAACAATGCATTCGTATTTTTTAACCTTCATTTGCTCCTCTGCCGCATCGTCTCGTCTTTCGGGTTTTGTGTGAACATTGTGACCTCACAGTGTGGTGAAACCATATAAATAATAGCCTCATTACTAGAACAAGTTACTAAATATCACTTGTTCTTGTGTTTGAACATACAGTTACTACATGCGTACACAAAATACACTACATACACTACATACTCGTAATGTGCAGATGGACCACAAGTCACTTGACAAAATTGCATTTTCCCAATTTTTTATTTCTGATTATTTATCCACAGTGAACTTGTTATATTTATTGCGAGTGGTTACAATACCTAAAGGAGGATTTCAAAGTAACCTTCATTTTCAATTCATATATGACATCTTTTATGTTCAGAAGATCTTATTGTATCACTGATATTGTTGGACGACAATGCAACAAAACTTAAATGGAATTCATTTTTTTTAATGTTAAAAATTTTGAATTGTTTCATAACGAACACTAAAATTTGCGACACTGAAAAGTCAATTTGTTACACAAACAACTTAATCAACTTCACGTCATTGTGGTAATGTAACCTTCACTTCATATTAATAATATACATTCAGATATTGTTAACTTTCTATTTTCAAGATAAACTTTATTAGTTGTCAATATAATTAGTTGCCACTGATGAAAACCTACACGGAAATACCTAATACTATGTATAAATCAACAACATAAATATCTTATTAAAACAAACTACCGTACTATCGTTAGCCGATAGTACGATAACGCTATTGTTACTAACACTATCGTTTGTCTATTCTTGTTTCTTTCTACTGTAGGCAATTGACTAATAAATAACTGCTGGATTCAAACGATATATGGTCCATTCTGTATACAATACATGATAATCATCAATCTGCCACTTACAATACAACTGAGATCGTAACATAATGCTCTCATTTGTAATGTAATTGGTCTCACCTGTAGAAATAATGTGAAAGTTTCTCTTATTATGTCAATTTACAATTTTCATATTTCTGTTCCTCAGGGTAGTCTTAAACAATCCTTCTTCGAATAATATGATACTGGTATGCTAGTGGTTAAAGCTAAGACTGTAATCCGAGGAACAAGTATAGATTCTCAGCATTACCAAGCATTTAAAATGAAATTCTGATTAAATGCATCTAAGAAAAATAGTAACAGAAATTGTTGTCTTACTTTTGACAGACTCGAAAAAAGTCGACAAACGGGAGTCTCTACAACCGACGACGTGTTATTTCATAAAAACACTTGTGTATCTGTGTGGGCTAACATATGGCGGCTCTTTTACCGTCTGTCCATCTCCAAAAAAACCGCCATATTATCGGACGACGCATTGGTGTGTGTTGTATACAGTCAAAAGAGTTATATTTTTTACAAGACGTTGCTTGCGTTTCCGACACTCTTCCATTTGTATGTATGTTTATGTATGTCTGTAAGTATATTTATGTGTGTGTGTAGTGTATGTGCAGAAAAATCAGATTCTTTAATTCCATTCTTCAGTGTTGCCTCTTAGAAATTACAATTCTATTTATTTTCCTGTCTCCATCACATAAAAGATTGTTAAATATTTTAGTTAATGCACCAAGTCCACTTTCTACTCGATTTGTTTCAAAGATTTCATCAAACGAAGAAACTTACCTATGAGTATTTCAATTAAGACTAAAGTGCTTTTTTTAAACATCATTACACGCATCGTAGTTCTAAAAGGAACTGATTATCATCTCACTGAACAGTCGCGAAGAATTGTAGCTTCCCTTCAGAAAAGCTGCAGGAAATTAGCTTTTAATTAAAGAATAATCTGAATCAAGGGTAACAGGAATATTGGAAGCCGGCCCTGTTATAGTGAATGAAATACACGTCCAAGCTATATTTAAGAGGATTATCTATCCATCCGTTCATAAACTGACAGCGCCGACAAACTGACAAGGCACTCTGAACGGAACGAGTAGTAAAGACAACGGTTGTTAAAACATTTCAACGAACGAAAAACAGGCTAACTGATTTGTAGTAATTACTGGTAAGGTATGCGTTTTGAAAGAATGTGATCTAGAACCTCGTTCTATTAAATATGGCAATAAGAGGAACAATTGAATGCCTGGCTACAAGAACAATTGAAACATGTGAGACATTGTTTTGTCAACATTAACGGGAAATGTAATAAAGTGTTAATGTTCACTTCCTAACGAATGTACGTCTGTTATGGAGAATTTGTAAGCAACCATTCTGATGAGAAATTCCTTTGGGATAACAATGGTACAACGACATCGCTTCCAGGAGCAGAGATGATTGAAAGGTTAACGTAGATGAAATAGTTACTCCACGACCCTTCCCCTATGGTCTTAGGTTCTGGAATACCAAACAAATTCTAGAATTATTGAACGCGAAGAAGAAGAAGAAGAAGAAGAAGAAGAAGAAGAAGATTATGATGATATGATGATGATGATAAAAAAGAAGACGGAGAAGAAAGTGCAGGGAGATACTTAATCTACCGGAACCCCCGCCGCCAAATACTTCAGTATTGAAGAACAAACCAGCCGGAAGAATCTTTTCGCTGAAATAAATTTACATTACTGTAAAAAGAGAGTAATTATTCTGCAGCTCATAAAACGAAGTAGAAGGGCAAGAAAGATGACGCGAAGAAACAAAAAACAACGAAGAAGAGGAGTCAATAAGGAAGAAGTTGTAAAAGAAGTATAAGAAATAAAAGAAGTAGGAATAAATGGGGTAATAAGAAGTAGAAATAAAATAGGGCGAGACGGAGAGAAAGATGAAATAGTTGGAAGAACAAAAAGGAGAAAGAGATAAACGAAGGAGGAAAAGAACGAGAAGACAAAGAAGGAATAAATGGCGAAGAACGAGTAAAATAAGAAAGTGAAAGGGGAAAAGAAAAGAAGAAATAGGGAGGACGATTAGACGAAGAAGAAGAGAAAGGAGAAGAAGAAAAATAGAGAGGAGTAGATGAAGAAGCAAAGAGAGGAATAGACGAAGAAGAAGGGAAAGGAGTAGAAGAAAGGAAGAGAGTAGTAGATGAAGCAAAAAGAGGAGTGGACGAAGAAGAAGAGAGAGGAGGAAACGAAGGAGAGGAAACGAAGAAGAGAAAGAAATAGGCAAAGAAGAGGAATAATGGAAAGGAGGAGGTCGAGAGACGAGAAAGTGTGAGGACGAGAGAAGCACGCGAAGAAATAATTTGACGGCGTTGATCTCCAAGGGGGCGTCGACCGTGTGCGCTGGCGCAAAGGGGGGCGGGGCGCGGCGTCGTGCGGCGGCGGCGAGCGAACGAGGCCGAGGCCGGAACCGCGCCGGGCGCCGGTCGTAAACCTGGCTGGTTACGCGCGCGGCGCGCGCAGCCGACAGCCCTCGTGTGTCTCCGCCGCCCAGATAAGCGACGCCGGCGCGCGAATAAAGCGCCGACGGATAGACCCGCTCGCCCCCCGCCCCGCCCCCGCTCCTGCCCCCGCTCCTGCCCCCGCTCCGCAACTGCCCGCCGCCGACAAAGGAGCCTCCTCCCCTTCCCCCCACCCCAACCCTCACATCCGAGGTCGCAGCCCTAGTTCGTCTTTGGGGCTTCACACACGTTCTACACAGCTGGAAAGGCGAAACCGCAACGTTTGCTGATACACACATAGTCTTATAGGTAAGACATTATTGATCTTCCTCTGAAAGATCAAAATGACTACATTTAGACTATATGCCATCAGCAAAGTGATCCTTTCAGCTGGTGTGCTATAAAACCACAAACTTTCTCGCATGTGCAACTTTTAAAATTTTTAGAGTTCAAAAGGAAACGCAACTATCCACTTTTAATACTTCTTTGCTATATCCCTGGTGAAACATGAATTCAACACTTTTGATTCCATTCTTGAAAAAAAGTTTGAAATCATGAAGGATACATGTAAGCAAAAAACACAACAATCAATATATTCTTGTCAAACTCCATAGGCCTCGAGCGGACACATCTATCGGGGTAAATGTATTTAGAGACAATGATGTGAATGATATTTGCGTTATATGACCAAGAAGTACAGACAAGTGTTGCTATCAAAACATGTTCCCTTATCAAGGGCAACAAAAAACGTTAGATATATTAATTTACTGTATATAGAAATCAGATTTATTTTTTACCAAAACACAGGTCCCCACAATAAGAGTTTTCGCCCCTCCGTTGCAACATACAATTACTTTATATCTTTACTAACTCACGTACGTTGCCGACAAATTAACTAAATGTAGATGTGTGCACGTGTTTGAATGTCGAAAAAACTTTGTAGTTATTTCGATCGATTATTCAACAAATTTGCATTTAACTTCGAGCAACATAAAGTTAGAATAGAAGTTCCTCTCACAAATAATGCTAATCATTTGACAGTATTTTTAAAATGTCGTCTACTAAAGGATGAAAGAGGGTATATTAATGCAATGCTTCGAAACAGTAAGGGACAGGGGCTGTGGCAGAGCGAGCGGGCGGCGCGGCGGGAGTTTATGCAGGGTGACTTTTTATTTTTCAGTTTTTTGGTTTTTTCTTTTTTTTTTTTCTTTTTTTTCTTTTTGTTTTCAGAGAGGAGAGGAATGCGACCGAGGCTTGAGGAGAATGGGAGGGGGAGGGGCAGGCAGGACGGGTTTGGTGAAGCGGAGCGAATGGACAAAGCAGGGAAATGCGAGGCGTGACGCCGATGTAAATAAAATTATTTCCGACTGTATTATTAAATCTCAATGCGCTCAGAAATTGAAAGAAAACTATGCAACCTTTGATCATGTGATAATTGCCTATTATGTTACATACCAAGGAACTTCGAAGGAAAAGGAATTCACTCGCCGTTAAATATTTGCTATTCACGTGTTGCGTTAGGGAACAGGAACTTCTTTTATGTTCATGGAACGTAAAGAAGTATAGACTGTGTGCATATTTTTATATATTATAAAAAACTGGGGACTGCGCATATACAGTACTAAGTTATTCAAGTATTCGTTAGGAGTGAATCGATGCTACTGCAGAATTGTAAAGCAACAAATTAAATCATCAATAATTTAATTAATTGTAGAATAACATAAACTGCTGCGATAAACAGATCTGATAACGCCAAATTCTATCATTGATATGGTGGTGTGTTATTGGTACTGCAATAGTAATGCAAGTTGGTGTTACTGTTACATCGTTATCGGTCTAACACCTACAGAGATAATCATCAATAAAATGAAAATAAAATATTATTAAGTACAATGCCCTTCCGCAGTATTATGAAATCTAAATTCCTAATTTAGTTATTGCAGTCAATACATTCAATGTGTTTGATGGCAATCATTGTATCATGATGACTGATCCCAACAGTGTATGCTTATGTACGATACTACAGAGTATTCTGAACAAAGGCAATGAAATGCAATTGTAAAATAAACCAATTCCACATTTTTTCTTTTCATCCCTTTCATTTCGTTGCGATTAACAATTTAAAACCGACCATGTGAAAAAGGATCATGGGTCTCTTTTGCCAATTTCGTTTGAAATGAGAGTTTGCTGGATAAAGCGAATAACATCAGTCTAAAATGTACGAATCTTATGTAATAAGACTTCAGAAGGAATGTTAAAGAAATAAAGGAACATAAGGTCAGGTTTGAGAATATATATCAGATATCCCATTTTACTGCACCAGGAAGTTAGTCAAATATTATACTTTAACTTCAACGTTTGTTATTGCTAGTTTGTTATTCTGTCAATGAAAGCAGTTGGAGAGTCTAGATAGATTGATTCACAGATCTACAGATAAAAGTGAGACTCGCAATGAACACAAAATCTGACATACAGCTACAAGTATGTGTTTTTACTCATGATAATAATACTGACAATACAAAATCTGAAGAGTAATGGGAATATGAAAAAGAGTAATGGGAACATTGTTCAATTAAGAAACAAAAAATTTGGATGTTCTAATATTTAGCAAAGAAACACTTTTTCGAGAACGTGGTTTTGTATTTTAGTTAAAATCTGACCAAATAGTTTGGCCATATATGCATAAATGATCATCTCATGAAGGATAAACAATTGTACAGATTATATCTATCTAAATTAGCCAGTGAATGTGTTTAATGACATTGTAGGTAAAAAAGAAAAAAAAATCGTTGAACTAGAAATTAATATTTGTTGCTGCTTATCTATATATTTAAAATGCTTAGAATTTTCTTTTAGAAAAACATTTGAGCTTTCTACCCGAACAAATCAGTGACATTTTCTTTAAATAAATGGTAGAAGGCCTAATCCACTCCTGTGATCTCTTGGTAACTTTTTTTCTTTCAGGTGTACAACCTTTTTTACATCTGTTTGAATACAATTAAAACAACATTTATTGGGTTGAGTTTCGTTTATAAGACATTACTAGAATTATTTAGAGGAGTTATTTTTGGGAGGGTTTAGTGGGTCAAAAAAGTGTATGAGTAGTTTCCTGCAGATGTGTGTTCTATTTGGGAGTTGTTTCCCTTATAATTGGAAGTGAAGGGCTAGTGGGACTGAAGGAATTTTTTTTGGCAAAACTTAAGGAGAAATTATTTTATGTCAGTGGTATTTGGGGGGGGGGTATGCCGAGCTCGTAATGAGGGTCATTGGGTATTAACCAGGATGCTTTTGTTTTAGTCCTAAGTGCAAATCTCTTGGTAACAGAGTTCAAATTCCTGTGGAACCATATGGAATTTGTGGTGGGCACCTGGGTTTGTCCTGGGTTGTTCCACTATCCGTCAAATCATATATACATAAATCGGGAGAGCTGACTCAAGGCATCAACTTTTATCACTGCAATGCCTCTGACAGGGAGATCCTAGATTCGAGTCCCGACGGTGACAGGGTTTTCGACACTATCTACCTAGCAAGGTCGAGTTCAGTCGTAGGTAGTCGTAGGTTGGGAGCAGATTTGGGCGGCTGGCTGCTCTGATCGGTAGTGTACCGTGGTTTCTCCGATGAACCCCACAAAATGCCAGCGCAGTACCTTAACACAAGAGGAATCCTTGCTCTTCCTTGTCCTATCTTCATCTCTTCCTTACACACACACACACACACACACACACTCACACACACTAACATGCACGTGCATTACAACACATGCCGGAAGACCGGTCTGGGCCTTAGAGCTTGTCCCGGCTGGGGCGGTGTCCCGCTGGTGGGAGATACCTCGTTGAGACCCCCCCCCTCCTAGCCTAGGTAGCTCGGCACTTGTTTTCACCATTCTGCGGGGGAAGATCACCACTGCCTCCCGAGTAAAAACGCGCACTACACTTACAAGACTAATGAACTTAGCAGTTGACTCACCAGGAATCATTAATCAACCAATATATAAAAAAATCTGTCACCTATTGATCAAAACATTCAACTCCTGGGAAGGTAAGAGTACAGTAAAACACTCACTACCATCACCTTCAACCTCTGCAGCAAAGTCTCTTTTAAACGTCTTTAAGACAATTCTTCTAATTGTGTCATATTCGTAATCTTGCTGAAAACTCAGATTTTGTATTTCGACTTTTACTAATTAAAACTAATTGTGTAATTTAGACAAGTGTAAATTACTACTCGCACAGCGAAGTTTTCACAATCACATGATTTCATATTTATTGATATATAAAAATAATTACATGGTTTATTTCCTTAAAATGACATAAAACTAATTCATGTTTCCGAAGTTCATATTAATAATTTCCCAATATTTCCTTGCAAAAACTTTAAATGATTTAGTGTTTCCTATCCAATGTAAAGCTATTAAATCACGGTCCAATATCACCGTTGAAAGATCTCCGAACCCCGCGAGCTATCCGTGACACTCTGAGTTAGTATCAAGTTATCGCCCCACCACTGAAATGGTATGGTGCCTGCAAAGTGATGCAAATGCACTGGTGGAATCGGTTCGAAAAGACCTCTGTGAAAACCTGCTTCGCTTTTCTTTGTTAGGGCCACTGTTACTCATGTCAGGCATCCCGGTATTTGCCTCAGTGGAGATCTCACAATGCCGAGGTCTAGAAAGCGTGGAGAACTAAATCTTCACGCTTCTTAGCCGAGTAGATCTTTATCTCTCGACAAGTTGATGCAATGCGAACGTAACGAACAACAATTCGTAAAAAGCATTGTCGTCACAATGCAAGAATTATTCCTGCCATTTATTGTTCGTTATTGACGATATTCAATCGGACTTTACTAAGCTCAAGTTTAATCTGATTGTTGAGTGAAATATAGATGCACAATACGATGTTCATCATGTAAAATGTGTTTCGAATCTACCCGTATTCTGAATCTGATTCATTACTCTGTGACAACATTATTTCTTAAAATAATAATAATAAATAACGCAGCATAAATCGATGTGATTGTAGTCCTTATGAAAAAAGAATGACTTTGACAGTCGTGCTTAGGATTCTGATGTAGTTAATTTTATTCGATATTTGGTATCAAACAACGATGTTCGAGGATAGAATAGTAGCGTAGTGGTCAGCGCACCTCGAATACAGATACAAATGCAGGTCACTAAAGTGGAATTTGCAGTGTACGACCCATGATGATTCCGAAAATTTCTTTTCTCATTTTCCCTACTTTTGATATTACCTACTAACACCATGTATCATCATCATCATCATCATCATCATCATAATCATCATCATCATAATCATTATCATCATTATCAAGAAGAACTGCAACGACGAAAACAACTCCCATCCGGCATTAACGATGTAGATTGATAATATGGCTTGGGAGCAACGGTGGTTATGTCGTCCCTCCGAAATTGAAGCAAAATAAATACACAATACAAAATTCCAAACTAGTTATGTTGCACAGATTTTCTCATAGTATTTTCAAGGGAGATAACGTAATTATAACTTATATTTATAACGATTAGGTAAAATTGTAAAATACTATTTTAAGTGAAAACTACGAGCCATTGTTTAGTTCAATTCTTACATAGAAAGTTGTCTTCAACAAACTACTAGAAAGTCGTTCGATTTTCCAATTCGTTCCATTTTCTAAGAGCTAGGTATTTAATAAGAAAAACATGACCTTATCCTGCCTACATATTTGCTCGATAATTCCTTTATCTCACCTATCTCTTGAGGTCTATTCAAGAACAAGTTCCAGAAGCTTTTTCTATCAAATTTGTACGTTTTGTATAGAGTGCCAGATTTGAATTTGAGGTGTGTCTGGTCGAGAAATGTCGACTTCAAAGATAAAATTGAAAAAATCCTAAATCTTTCACCTTTTTTAAAGTTTTTTTCATAAATCTCGAAAACCATATGCTTTATTGGAAACATTATTATTCACCAATTTAAGGTAGTCAAAATTCTCTACAAAACGCATTGTTGCGTTTATTATTTGACAAACTGCTTAGGCGTTAGAGAGTGCTGAAAACGACGAAATTTTGACCCTTTGAAACGGGAGAATAGCCCTCTCGTGTCCTATTACCTCTGCGGTGACTCTAGTTTCACCATTTCTTGCTTGAAAAACACTATCGAGAATGAATTAATTACATGTTAAGTAAATATCTCTTCATTACTTGCTGAAAAAGTAAGACCGCGTTTACTCATGCGGGGAGTTCGTATGACCAAAATATGACAAGAACGAGGGAAAATAGATGATGTAATGTTATAATAGAGGCTGGTACAATAGAATATGTTAGATATTCTTAAAATACACGTACCAACAGTATGTTCTCGAATGTGCCAAAATTTGAAGTAAAATAAATAATACATTTCGCAGTGAAGTAGCCATTTTTTGAGATGACAAACTTCAAATTCGAATGCAACACACCAAAAATCTTTTAGATCCGGCGAAAAAAAAATCATCCGCAATTTTCCTTGGGCAAGCTACCATTTGGCAGGTCTATTGTATATTAAAGTGGTGCTTAATATTTGATTGCAATGACAACAAATTTCGTAAAAAAAAACTATATTTGATGGTATCGACATCTACGATATGCTCCGACGTTTAAAAAAGATCAAACGAACAAGAGGGGGCAAAACGTCTTCGTAATTGGAGAATTCCCAAAACCTGTACTTCCATCAAAATCTCAGATACATGTTTCGAACAGTAACATAATTCTCTATTGTCTGGACGACAAATCAAATATTCACTCGCCGCGCTATGTGGAACGCAATCTGTAACCTTCATGACACGGCGAGTGGCTACTGCCGAAGTCTTTTTTGCTGTGGCAGCACACGCGGCGCGTGAGGAACCTCGAGATCAACTCTGCGCCCACAAATTTTCCCATTTAACCAGTTCGTTTCATTGCCGCGCCTCTTAAATCAAGTCGCCATTGCAGCGCGTCACTCTCCCAGACTCTTGCCCAACGCATCTGATGCAGGGCGCAGTAGGCAAACCGCATGAAACGCGCAACGAACAGCGTAGATGAATGTGTATGAAGTGCTGTTAAATCAAGAGTCAATTTGAACTCGTTTCATTTCGCTTATAACTTCCCGTTCGACAATATTGTTATTTAAGGAGGTTAATGAAGAATTAATCTTCAAGAATATTTTTTCCTTTAAAGAAAGATTCGTAACTTCGACTGTGCACTATTGTTTTTTGTCGCGCTCGTAGTGTACCTACTTTTAAGTTTTCTTTTAGTACTCGTACATCGTCGGTGCACAATACAAGTGACACTTATAAAAAAATTGTCATTTTGCATAATAATAATAATAATAATAATAATAATAATAATAATAATAATAATAAGCAGAAAGCGGTAATACTTAATATATGTTCTTTGGTTAGAAGAATTATAGGTTCAGATTTATAAAGCATTTGTTGAAAATTTTTATATACAATTCAAAGGTTTAAATTTTATAAATGTTGTGTAAATATGGTGTGCTATGTACTGTGCTGTGTAAGGGCTGTGTGAAAACTGTAAGCGCTATTTAGTAACTTGTAAGTAATAAGTGATCATGCTTTGATATGTATCTGTGTGATTACTGTAATTCCAGAAAGCTGTGAATAAAGATAATAATAATAATAATAATAATAATAATAAGAAGAAGAAGAAGAAGAAGAAGAAGAAGAAGAAGAAAAAGAAGAAGAAGAAAGAGGAGGAGGAGAAGAGGAAAAATAAAAGGAAGAAAAGTAAAGAAAAAGAGGAAAGGGTTGGTCTGCATAGGGGATCATATATTTCTTAAGATTGTTTTAAGGCGTGGTTTGTAAAGCAGGGCGCTTTCCTTGGATGGATTGTGAGAGGCAAAAATATACTATGTAGGCGGTGTTTTACACCCGACGTCTGCTTCCTGCCGGAGATCTACTTTGAGTCGCGACTTCGGTTCCGCTTCTTTCGTAGAACTGGTGTTCTTGCGTCAGAAAGCAGTCACATGTTCCTGTTGCGAAATGAGAAATCACAAGGATGAAGAACAACACTAATATTTAGCTCTATTGCGTCTTTTATCTGCTCATCATAGGTCAATATTGATCCATTACTTTTTTTTTCATTTCCAATTCAAGGTTTCCGCCTCGTTCGAAGCAAATTCTGGTGCAAGTAATATGCTTACCATATAATGGAATATTACCTACAAATGTGATAAACATTTTCGTATTTAAAAACAGATTACGAATGGAAGTATTCACCATGTGAAAGTGGCACTGAAGGCGAATAATTTATTGTCGGTTCAACGACCAGCTTTTAATTCCAAAACAGTTGTGTATCGTTCTGAGAATTGTAGTCTTCAACCTGCATGGTGGACAGGAGCACCAAATGAGAATTCTTCGGATGCGACAGCTCAGTGAGTGCAGTTGCAGGTTAAGGATTTTCCGAGTCACTTAATTTGTTCTTATGTCTTTTTTAAATTGAATATTATAAGAATTGACACAAATCGTGACGAAAAGCATGTGTGAATGACAAAATCAATTCTGGAAAAGAGAAATTAGAAATGACGTCGAAGGTAAAAGGGTCCATATCAAAGAAAGCGGCTATTCACTCTTATCATTCGTTCAATTAAATTCGCAATAGACCTACTTGTAACCAAACAATAATCCAGTCAATGGATCTCTTTCAGTAGACGTTTTGAAGTGCACTTTTTCAATTTTACAACCGTTAATAATGTTTTTCATGGGAATATTATCCAGTTACCGGAATGGCGTAACAACAAAGAGTTCTATAGCCCCCAGCACCCGTTTGTGACCGTTCATGAAGGGTACAAGCAGTTCAGTATCATTTCTAAATGTTACTCATCATTTCTACGTGTAACGACCATACCGCTCCCCCAGTTTTGATTGGCATGTCCGAGTATCGAATATAGAATATCGAGTATAGAATGATTGGTTACACGATTGGATTTAGAATACTATTTCATAATTCACCACAAGCTTAACATCACTTCTGTGTACTTGGTCCATCAATATATCGATAGAGATAGGAGCCACTGGAAGAAGACATTTCCTGTCACTCATCTTCCTCCTACATTTGCTTGAGGCGTTCTCCGTTTGATGACAGAAGAGAATACCGCGGGCATTTGCAAGCCATTCATGTGGAGACGGCGTAGAAGTTTTGAAGTGCAGTTTTTTTTTATTTTGGAAACGTTAATAAATGTTTTTCTTTTGAATATTATCTACTTGCCGGGATGGTAAAACAATAGAGAGTATTCAAGCCCCTAGCACCAGATGGCGATCTTTTGTGAAATGAAACCACATCATTTCCACGTGTTATTCACCGACATTCGAGTCCCCAAGTTTTGTTTGGCATACGAGTTTCAAAAATGACTGCACGACTGCATTTTGTATAGTACTTCATAATTCCTCCCCAAGCTTAGTATTACTTCTGTGTACTTGGTTCACCAATATATCGGATGAGATATGGAAGCATTGGAAGAATGCGTTTTCGGTCTTCTCTTGTTATTATGCTTTGTTTGAGGCTTTTAACGCTTCACGGCAAAGGAGAACACGGCGGGTATTTACAAGCCGATTCACCGTCCATGTCGAGACGGCAAGAACGGCGGCGGCGTTAGAGGCTGTAGGTGCAGCTAATAAATATTTTGTTGCGGCTTTCGCCTGGAATTCTTAAGAAGCTAATTCGCCCCTAACTCGATTCGAAATTAAACAGCGCCGCGAGAAAATACATTAGCCGAAGCTCACATAACTTTATGATTACTTCATCTTAAGTCAATAGAGTCGGAATGAATGGGAGATTAAGCTGATGTATGCACGCCGCGGGCGAAGGCGGGCGGGGAGGG
>BOPP01000101.1:1964285-1981957 GCA_017312745.1 Gryllus bimaculatus
CGGGAGCGTGGGTCAAGGCGGGGGAGGAGGGAGGCGGTAGAGAGTGAGGAACACCTGGTCGACGAGCGGCCATGCAAAACATTCCACTGCAGGACCCCTGCAGGTAGCCTCCACAACTATACCTCACAGCAACTATGAGAGAACTACGAACATAAAATAATGAGTACAAAGTAACTCTACAAATAACAGTTTAAGGTGAAACCATAATTTTCCCTATCCCTCATAGCAACTATGAGAGAACTTCGATCATAAAATAATAGGAACTACGAAGTAACTCTGCAAATAAACGTTTATGGTGAAACCATAAACGTTTTTTCTATTTTCTACGCCATCTATTTTCCCTATCCCTCATAGCAAATATGAGAGAACTACGATTATAAAATAATAGGGAGTACAAAGTAACTCTATAAACAAAAGTTTATGGTGAAACAGAAAATTTTGTCATCTATAATTCGCGAAGTACAACACTCAAATGGTTCGATTCGTGGTACGTAGATGACACGCGGTTGTGGTCAGAGTTATGCAACATTATGCATAAACCTTATGCTATAGAAATGTCCACTTGAGAACCTTTCCTATTTTGGATATTATGAACTTCACTGGAATCCTTTGTTTAACTATTGCCGCAACATTTTCCTGACGAAATGGGCTCTACATTGTGAGTTATCAGATGTATGGGGTATCATATGTTTCAAGTGTTTGCCTATCAGTGAATATATTTACCACTACCATTTCTTGTCTATATGGTATTGAATCAAAATTATCATTTTATATAAATATTTCAAAATTAAAGTACATTTCTATAAAATATCATCTCGTCTCATTAAAAATTACTGAAATTGGAAACAAAACGTTGTAAGAAAAGGGATTCTCGGTACTTAAGCCTCGACGTTTGAAATTCTCAAATTTTTTAATTAAATGTAGTACAACTCAATACTGATCACGATATTAAAGAGTCCGCGTTACCAATAATTTCGACAGAGTAAGCAGAATATTTATTTCGAACCCGTTAGTCAATAATTTCGATATAACTATTTTGAGTATCACATCAAAACAAACAGCAGAGACTACCAGAAAATCGAGAAATTTCATATCATGGACATTTTTTCCTTCGAACGTTTCGGTGTCAAATCATTCGTTTCTGCAAGCACATTCCTTTATGATTCATAGCGTAAAAACATATTTCAATGATTTGTAGTATGTATACGAGAAATTAAAATGAAGTTTGTTGATTACAATATAATAACAATATTACTGCGAATCAAGAATAGCTTGAAAAAGATAGTCTTGCTCCTTTAAAATCAGTTTTTCTTGTCTCGAAGGGAAAGAGGTTTATGGGTTCGGGGAACAGGTTCTACGAGTTTGGGTAACAGGTAGGGATATGCGGGGAAATGAAAGGGAACAGGGACGAAAAGGTAGAATCTGAATTAGTTTCTAATGGACTATTCTACAAAATGATATTTTTTATCTTTCTACTACATTTTTGAAGATTTAGTTCTTTTGGGTGACCTTTACTCCATAGAGTGAGTGGTTAAAAAGTGCAAAAACCCGAAATTTGGGTAAAATTAAATTGAAGAAAAAAGATAGAAGTACTCTTTCACGATAAAATTAAACGGACTATTTGATTTTCTGTGCTGTTTACACATAGGCGCTGAAACTAATATCTTCATATAGCTTCCTACTCAATCCGGTTAAAATTCTAGTGTTTTAGATTTGGAAATAAGAATAGTTGTAATCCATTCAATACATATGAAAAAGTGATCTAAAAAGAATATGCACTCCCGAATAAAAAAATAAATATGTGTAAAAACAATTGTCCCGTGAGGGGGCAGGGATTCCTTTTCCATGAATTGTGAGATCCTTGGCCGACCTACACGT
Organism: Gryllus bimaculatus; assembly: GCA_017312745.1. Classification (NCBI taxonomy): domain Eukaryota; kingdom Metazoa; phylum Arthropoda; class Insecta; order Orthoptera; family Gryllidae; genus Gryllus; species Gryllus bimaculatus. Next base: position 1,966,164 of record BOPP01000101.1, read on the forward strand.
CCGCCAGGTGGGGGATATTGACGATATTACCCTCTAAGTTATTTCCTGCAGCGGAGCATCAACGCAACCGGGACACGACAGGTGTTGGCTCTCGACTGGGCTCTCAACATCGTTGGTAGTATTCTGCATGTAAGTAGAGTGAGTACAAGTTAGAGGTGAGGATAGCGAAAGTCAGAGGTAGTAAAGATTGTGCGCGGGGCCGTGGCTTGTTTATTAGGGTACCGCTCAGGCATACGCGTGGCATACCAGTGGTATACCTCAGAAAACTATTGATTTCAACAGTCGTTAGAATTTTCCTCCAGACAAAGGCTAAATTTGACTTAGCTATACAGCTACAGTGGAAAATTATTTTCCGTCAGGCCTCGAACCCTATAGTCCGATTAAAATACGTTGGTGATTGACAGTTTTGCTTCTGAACCTGTTGCTTCATACAATATGTGTATATGATTTCATTAATTTTATTAGTATTTATTTCAAGTGTTTATTGTTGTGTCCCGGGAACACGTGCTCAGTGATACGCAACCTGTAAACGACGCTCCTTTTCACTCACAACTATCAATCACCAACTTCTTTTAATCCGACCATAGGACTTCCCGTTCAAAATTGCTGCAGAGACAGGAGCAATTCCGGTCGTGATCTAAACTCAATCGTTTGATTCTAAACAATTGCATCGCACTGCAACAAATTGTAAACCATTGTGTCCATTGAACTATTATCATCTAAATACCTTGTTGCAAACTTTTATATTTGTTTTGCCAAATCTTCAGTCGTTGTAAGTGTGTACATGCACATCTTCCTTCTTTCTGGATCGCGTTTTGGATCCTAATCATAATATGAATGATATTCTTATTGTCCAAAACTTGACGAAAACGTATTATACTTGTAAATATTGATGCCACGCCTGGGGAATTACCCTTTCGCGACGTGTTAGGTTCAACGGACTCGCTTTCAAAATCTACAGTAAAAACCAGTGATTTGCCAAGTTTAAGATACGCTTTGACGACTACCGAAAGAACTTCTTGCACATTCAAAATAAATGACAACCACCAGTTCGCGCCTGCAAATGGAATTATCCTTATTTGCTAAAACGGTAAGTCATACCACTATTACAATAATGCATCCATGTAATGATTGCTGCAGCCCTCATGAAGAATCACTAAAAGACGAAACGCGAGCGATTTGAAAAACTTTTTTTTCCTATTCCAATCTATACTAAAGAATTTTCCGAATAAATCTAAAACAACACTCAGCCATTCACGCATATCCCTTGGGAGAAACTAACATAAATTCACGCCTTATCACTAGAACAAACACGTAGGCAAGAATTAGTAATCCAAGCAGGCGATGAAAACGACAATTACAGAATGAACTGTCCCCTCCGCACTTCTGTTCTTTTGCAAGATGCTAGCGGCTGTTAGCGACTGTTGAACACGACAAACATTTTCCCACAACACGCAAAGCTTGTCCTTCCCAAGAAATTTCTCACTTTCTTAAAAATTTACTGAGCAGGGAAGACATTACAAGCGAAAAGGCACATTTCCGTACGCTATGTTTGCTTCGTCACCTTCTTCTCGTAGCGGACTTAAGTGCTTCTTGAAGCTTAAACTCTTCAACGCTCGTAAAGTCGATTTACGACGAGAAAAAAACAAACTAAAGAGAAAACAAATCCATGGAATAGCAACATAACTCCAGCTGCGTGCGTTTGCGAGCTCACACGTTTACACCGCATTGGAAATGCTTTAATTTTTCAGGGGAAAGATATTATCGGATTTCTACGCCGACATATTCAATTGTGCCCAAGAAGGCCAGGGACACAAATGAGAAAATTGATAGAATTGGGGCGTGTATCGAATGTTCGTAATAGGAAATCGAAGCAGGAAGAGTGGCCATGAAGGGAGAAGCTATTGGGCAAAGTGCTGTAGAATAACTCAATAAAACGACAGTCAGTTAACTCCAGAACGAAATTAAAATCCTGATAGAAATCAACACCCGAAAGACAATAGTAAATTAACACCTTTCACAAACAAAACCGTAACGGTAAATGAATAATAACAACAGCCCGAGAAAATCTTATTAACTTAGTATGTGAGAAGAATATGTAAATTAGTGAAATATGAAATATTTGATCTTCAATGAGTCAATGAACCTCTTTCGATAATGTCTTTCGTAGAATCTTCCAAGATTTATAATTATGTTTTTCTTATATTTGTTGTGAAATTATCGTTTATTTGAATCTGTGTAGCCACAAAAGAAATATTTTATTTTAAGAAGTAAATAAAAATCCTCGAAAATATTGTGCGTTTTGAGAACTAGTAAAGTCCTGAAAAAGTAAAACTATTTTTTCACAGCTTCTTTTCTTCTCTTATAACTTTAAAACTATGAACTCTCAGTTAATTATGTTCCTGCGCGAAAATTAACTACATTTAATTTATTATATTGAATATTTTAACATCTGTTATAATGTTTATTTTATTGTAACGGTTTCTTGACCTTAGTAATACATTTAATTTACTATTAATTAAATAAGGTATTTTTCATCACGCGAACGGTTTTGGCGATTAAGGACACTTCTATAAAAAATCCTATTTTTCGACAAATGGGATATTCTAAGATAACTAATTTTGGAAAATTGTGCATTTTTTACCAAATTGTACTGTTATCAAGAGCCTAATAATTTGTATCTTGAGACCTTCTTCCAAAATAATTGATTATTTGTGCTGATCATATCTCAAAAACACCAATATTAAATCAATCAAAGTCTTAACAAATCAAAATGATACATATTTTATACCGTTCGCGAGAACTAATTTGGGTTAATATTCTCCTATACAGCGTATGTGCAGAAACTATAACAACTGTGATATCAACATAAATTGTTTCTCTGTTAGTCAATTTGTTAATTATACAAAGTCACATTATCATTGTGATTACAATTAAAATAAATTTTTATATTTTCGTTATTTTTAGTATCAAATTATAAATATTGTATAAGTGTTGTATTGTATAAATTAAATAAATATTACCTGTTTAGATGCAAATATATAAATAAATAAATATATCACGACACGTCACTTCGATAAACTTCGAGAAGGGCGTGAAACCAAATGCAAGGGAGAAATCATATTCTAACCAAGGTTTGGTTTTGCACCAAACTCGCGGTACATTCAGCTTCGCAAAACCACGTGCGATAGCCAGCTGAAAGTATTTCATCTCAAATCCATCGAAAGTTGGCAGCATTCGTGTAAAGCGCCTTCATTTCCTCATACAAGATTTGCACAGTAACTGTCAACATCGCACGCAAATTTTTGTGTCTGTTTCTTTACTCCCAAAACGGGTGAACATTTTACTCAGTAAAACAGGCTGAAAATCTGATCGAGACGATATGTCGACGAGCTAATCAAAGGACAAGCTAATCTTGGCAAAAATATAGAAAACGGGATTTCAATGGGACAAATGATGCAAGAGCTTTTAAGTTTCCTTTTAGTACTCGTACATCGTCGGTGCTCAATACAAGTGACACTTATAAAAAAATTGTCATTTTGCAGGGATTGTGTTTAACTTGGGAAGGAGGATAAAAAAGAAGATTTATAATAATAATAATAATAATAATAATAATAATAAGAAGAAGAAGAAGAAGAAGAAGAAGAAGAAGAAAGAGGAGGAGGAGAGGAAAAATAAAAGGAAGAAAAGTGAAGAAAAAGAAGAAAGGGTCGGTGGGCATACTGTAGATTTCCCGTTGCGTACGATGTACATCCAACCGAAAGCGCCATTAATGCCGCGCGAGTGCGGATGAAGGAACATATTCAACCACAGGTACCCCTCCCCCTTCCCTCCCTCCCTCCCTCCACGCGTCAGGACCCGCTGCTCGCGGGCCACGTGTTTGCCCAGATGCCACTGCGTTACTTGTTTACTTTAATTCCCCCCCACGGCAGAATAAGGAACTACTATTGTTTGCCGAACTTCAAATCATTGCCTTCTAGACCTTCACATCACATGGAGTATGAAACAACTTTGGTGTGAAAAAAATTAACTAAATGATATGACATTTGTCAAGGGGAAGCGTATTAGTGAACTAATGCTAAATGTTCCAGAATTAGTGAATTATTATTATTATTATTATTATTATGATTATTATTATTATTATTATTAATATTATTATTACTATTATTACTATTATTATTATTACTATTTTTTGTTATTTTCTTTTGCACTCAAGAGTTCCTACAACTTTATTTATTCCTTTCGTAGATAGCATGTGAGCCACTGCTTCATACATAACAGGCATGGATGAGACGCGAGGATGTAGAAGGCTTTCCTGGAGTAAACAGGCAACAGCGCTCCCAGCAGCATCGGCAAACGTCCAGTGGACAAGTAATACGAAGACGCGCTATTGACAATGACGTCACTGGAGACGTCGCCGCCGCACGGAATCCAGCCTCCGATTAGCGCGGCTTCCAAGCATCTTTCAGAGGGAATAATGCCGGGTTACCTCGCAACAGGAAGCGAAGCCTTTGAGAACAAACAAGTGAAACTGAAGGACCAATAACGTGAAAGAGGTCGACAGCTACTACGCGATTCATTCTAAGAGACACACACACACACACGCGTTGCATTGCCTTCGCCGCAAACAACTCTCGCGAGTTAGTAAAGGTCACTTCTTAAATATCACCTTGAGAGCTCATGAAAAATGAAGAGATCTCTTTGTCATACGAAGGAGGTATATACTTTAATTTAAAAAAATCCTACTTCATCACTTGGGTTTCATATCACATTTAGAATAAATAGGAAAAATTTCAAAAAGAGGCGTAATAAAATAAAAATATTCAGTCATGTTCATCCCAATTATTATGACAATTCCTTGAATTGCCAATTTCCTGCCTTTAATTCAGAAACAGCAATTCACCAAATCGCAAATGATTACTGAATTATCCTCTCTCTACATTAAAATTGATAACACACAGAATTTAATGTAACAATGTATGTTCACATAAACCAACGAACAGTAACTACGTAAGATACGAGGACAGGAGAGAGGAGAGAGAAGGTGAACGTACTGTACGAATGAAAAAGGGGAGGGAAGGAATGAAAAGTGAGAGAAAAAGGACGTGATGGGGGCAAGGGAGATAATGGAAGCAGTAATTAAGATAAAAACTGAAAGAATCAGAATCATATGTACAGAGTGAAACAAAGTGATAGGATGGAAATAAAGATAAAAAGGAAGAAAAAATTGAAACATAGGAGCAGCGGCCAGGCCGAGAAAATGTACGATGCTATCTTTTCAATTAATTTATATGTTTTCCTAAGAGTTATTAAAGGCAAAGAAATATTCTCAGTACACTGAATGTTTACGTGGTTCATTGAGAGCTTATTCTAGCCCTAACTATATTTTAATTTCAAATTTCGCCTTCCATTAGTCAGCGTCCAGCCAAGTATTTAAATGGTCTGTGGTTGCATATAGTTATTATTTAAAACACCAATAATAAAAGTAACTCGATTACACGCCTGAATGAGAGCGAGATAGCGTCGTGTTGGAGTACGGAAGATCACAGAAACACAGGACCAAGTATTTTGTGATTTTGAAAACTTCTGTAAAGAATACTTCATAAAACCAACTTACAATACACTTTAATACTAACAAGTTAATCACTATCCTTTTGTAAATAAATTCTTTAATTTGTAATTTAAATGTTTGCGAAATTAACTGCTCCGATGCACAAAATGGTCAATGGTTGGTAGAGAAACCCAGGCTGAATATGGAGCTGGCTAAAGAGGCATGTTATATTAGAGTTAACCAAACTCTACTACCACTGCTTATTGGTTCTTGTCTCTGATTTTGACTGAAGCTTAAATAAACTTCCGTGCCGTGAATTGATCACAAAAGCAATTACGAGAGTACGAAATTCCCTTTTCCTTAATTTTACAATCAAACGACAGGAAAAGAACAGGTAGTTAGTTCCAAAGACAAGATGCCCGTCGACCAGTATTATTCTTATAGAACTATTAATATAACGATAATATTAATTACTTTACGATCTGACAAAAATTTTGTTTTTTTTTTCTCTTGAAATAAGTTTTTCTTTTAAAAATGTTTGACGAATATTTAGTTCAGTAAAATAAAATTAACAAACCATCGAGATTATAACTAAATTTTAGTCATTAATTTGTCGTTGCTTATAACGTTTTCGTTCGCATAATGACGACGTGATGTGTCGTTTTCATATGTGCCCGCGGGCGTTCACCTTTCGCCTCAGAGTTTCTTTATGTTTCAGGGCGTTAACGCCCCATTTTTATTGCGGGATGACACATCTTTCGTTTAAACACAGTCCCACCCACGTCCTACGACTGTTACGTTGTGTGGGTACTTGCTGTATATGACTGAGGTAGTGGAAGTTGTAAGGAGGTGCGGAAATTTGCTCTCGTACCATTAAACGAAATCTTCAACGTTCGAAAAAGACCGTGTAATCCATATTTCCAGTTTGAGAAGCTTCAGATCAAAGTGTATTGACACTAAGACGAAATATAGTAATGTAAATGTTCAAGTGGTCAAATCACCGCTGAACATTTTCTTTCCGACACTGTCATTGGACAACATTTACCGATTTGACATTTTCTTCACATTTTTTTCAATAAACTTCATATTCTTCTTGGTGCTGATACAGAAAGTTTAAAAATAATCAGAATCAGAAGAAGTTAATACATTCTGACATCTTGCTTCACATTTCTCAAACAGTTTTATTCAATAATATATTGACAATTGAAGTTACAAAAAATATCACAACAACTCCCTAGAAACCCCATTTTACACGACACCATAACTACAGTAGATACAATAGCTTCACTCAGTGCAACAATAATCATAACAGATTAACATTATCCAGGCAATCACTAAGGTTCTATACGTCTTTACACATATTCCTGATCATTATTACGAATCTACTGAACCCAATGTTCCCGCAACAGCGTAAGCACACATCGTGATCATGCGTGCCGCCGATAACTAATTCAGCTGCTGTTGTATTGCCAGTCACCAAAGGTGCCCTTCGTTGACCTCTCTTGAGGTAATGTAAATAACAAAACTTTAAGTCAAACACAAAGCAAATATATTCTTCGTGAATTCATGTAACCAGAATCAATTGGTAAATGTTCCCTTCTTCACTTCCGCGGATATCTTGTTCCTTATTTCAGAACCACCAATTTATCTACTGTTTAGCCGTAGTCGTGCGCCCGGTCCATTATCCCAAAACGGTCGGGATTTTCGAGAATGCGACGGACTTTTGGGATTAATTTGCTGAAGCACCTTCACCAGGGTTTCGCCAAACTTCCAATATCCTGAAGCTGCAACTAATTGGGCCTTGAAACCATAATGTCACGTTTTTATATCCGACCTACCTTCAGGCTTCCAATCTCTAGCGAACTCGTCCCTGTCTCTCTCAACAACACTCGCATTCATAGTAATTGACGCTGCCTGCATCCCTCGAATGTTCTTTCTCAGGAGTTCATACAACTCGTACCAAATTTTATATTTTCATTTTGTAACAATTATAATCATAACTTTAATGTTACATCTCAAATTAGTATCTACTGATTCTATCCGCACAAATGTTGAACATTCTTCCTTCGCGCGTTCACGAGGTGTAGGTGAGAAGCGAAACAGACCAAAGGTCATTAACTAAGTAATCGTGAAACCCAAAAGGTCGAAAAGTATTTTTTTTTTCTTTAGTTATTCAATTATTTACAAATTTTCTACATGCTTATTCTTTTGCTGCGAGGGTTGAGATAACAATGACGCCAACAAAACACAGAATATTTACGTTTCATGACTCAAAAATATACGTCTACCATTGTATATCTTGTGCTTCCGTACAAATCGTGAGATACGTTCTGAAGAAACCGAGAACGGTAAGAAGCAAATATCTGATTGTACATGCACACAATCAATGCATTCAAGAAGTAACTACCATGAGACAGCGCGAGCACATAGCAAATTTCTTGAACAACGAGCAAAAATAATTCGCATTCATTAGGGGATTACCATCTGTCCCTGTTACTCTCTGTTCTTTGTTTGACGGTCACGCTTACAACTGTTCATGACGCCTTCAAATGTCGTTCTCATTGTGAATTAACAGATGTGTGCTTTATGATTCTTTTCAAATGCCGGAAAACTATTCAAAATTGTTTATCATTGCATTCATCGTCACACAAGGTCAACACTCAAAAAACCTTATGCTACAAAGACGAATATGCTAATCGGGAGAAGGTTGCGCTCTTTCAATTACTTAACCTAGGAATTAATTAAAATTCATTACCTCACCAACGTTCATTCAGTAATATCTGAATACTTACGACAGTGACAAAAGCAAATAACGTCTTGCGCCTGTGTATCTTGTGTATGGTTTTCTTCTAGGTACCTGCATGTAACTAGCATCTAGGAACTAGATGATATGCATGTAAATTATAAAAAGCGAAAGACGTAACGGGTGCGCCGTGAAGTGCGGTGAAGTGAAGTGCGGTGAAGTGAAGTGTGGTGAAGTGAAGTGCGGTGAAGTGAAGTGTGGTGAAGTGAAGTGTGGTGAAGTGGAGTTCTATGAAAGATTGCACGGTGAAATGCTCACGTGATTTTGTAAAGTTTGTAGATTTTGTATACTTGTTAAGTTCTGTAATGTTAAGTTAGTGTATTCTGCCACCAAGTTCTCACACTTAATTGCAGAATTATTAATAAAGCTAAATCTAAAAATCTAAATCTTTCCTTTACCTTCTCCGTACAGCGAAATGAGGAAGCTGAAACCCCTAGAGATTACCCTGAGCGCTTGGGTTTTCATGATAACTTTTCTTTTAAATTTGTTCCTAATTTTTACTTTGTTTTGTCCGTTAAATTTTAATTATAAGTTAATAAACACGGCCACTAACAAATGAAATATTTTCCAACATTGATGTGTTGTTCTCTACGACGCATCCCTAGTTAGAGAGCGAACACGAAGGAAACCATAAAATGCAATTTAGCAATTATATTGCTTACTCACGACCATTTCGCTCTTTTAAGGTAATTTCGCATTTTGCAGTCGATTTCGCATTTTATCTGAGGTTGAAAACTTTGAGAAATATATTGCACCGACCGCCAAACATACAAGCGGTCAGCGTATCGGACTGTTATACCCAAAATTCAAACTCGGTCGAAGCAGTGGATTTTTAAGGGCGAAAAAATCCTTCGTACGCCTTCCTTCGGAGGGGAAGCAAAGCCGGCTGTCCCATGTTAGTAGATTTACTTGCATGTAAAAGATCAAGCTTAAATGACGCCTCTGAGCTAAATTCAAATCGCCCGTTTCGTCGCCCAAGAAATACCTCCTTTCTCCGCTTCTTGGTGAAAGGAGCGTAGCAAAATTTGCATGGTCAGACGGAAGAGCGGGCCTGATGGCCCGAGTCTCGCCACGTAAAATCATTTCAATTATCAAATTTTTCAGCGTTTGGTTACATTTCGCATTTTTTAGCAATTGCTAAAAATCGCTAACCGTACCTAAATACGCGCAATGGGCGGCAAGCCGAGGCGGAAACGGACAGTGGGTGGGCAGAGGTTGCTTAACGCGACCGCCCGAGCGCTAAACGCCCCTTGAGGACCAGCGTGGCGTCGGGTGTGCCCATCAACGCGTTAGCGTCTTCCTTTTTTTGCGCGCTCGTTAATTAGATGACACGCACTCGCCACTTACCACGAGAGGCTCCGCGCCGCGCGTCCACGCCCCTCGCAAGTGCGGCCGCGCCCGCTCACCCGATCCCCCCCGCCCGGCCCATGCCGCCACGCCACACCGACCCCCCCATCCATGCCTTTACATATCAATTCCGACCGTCCTTCTCCCCCTCTCCCCCTCCCGCCCCCTTCCCTCCGATCTGTGCTGCGTGCTACCGCACATGGACAGGAGGAGAACCGATAAAACCAAGTGAACGTTCGTTCATTCGGCATGTCAGTTAATTCGAACTAATGCGATTTTCGAACTAATGCGAATCTAAACTACTGCGATTTTTGCCACTCCGCCTCTGGCAGGTAGCAGCTGCTGACAGTTTCATCCCATTGGATGAAATCCATCCGATTGGATGGAGCAGACAACAAGGGATACCTGCCAGGGGCAGAGTTGCATAAATCGCAGTATAGTTACATACTTGAAAGCACTACACTAACACACATGACGGGAGGCCAGGCACAATCTTAGAGCTTATCTCGGGGCGGGGCTCCGCTGATGGGAGATACCTGGTTGGGGAAAGCCTGCGAGCCAAGAAGTAGGTCGGCGTTCGATCTCGCCATTCAGCATATACTACACTTACGGCACTAATGCAGTTGAAGCGTCTGAAATCACTAATCGATCGAACTACAAGTTAATAAGAATTTTCGGTTACTTAGAACTAGTGGTTAATTGGATTTGTTTTTTAAAATTTGGTAAATTAATTTGTAAATTCACGCTTTCGCGTAACTCAGACTATGGGTTAAGTACCTACTAAATTCATTAAAACGGGAAAAGAAACGAATAAAATACCACTGTTACGAACGCAAGGTAGTAAGAAATGAACATTTAAAACAGTCTGATTGGCCACGGGTTCAGTGATGAATTCTAAATTAATTAAAGGGATCTAATGTAAATTGATTGAAGTTCACGGACAACCATTTAACCAAAGATGAGAATATTTTAAGCTAAACTAGCGCAACCAAACACTGTGAGAAGGGGCGGATGGCGGCGAGAATGTCATATTTGTAGAAACGAAACCAGACACTTCCTTTGATCAAAATGAGTATAGGGCTATCGTTCATAATTTAAGGTAGCATGTTTCATGATCGCGTGAAACTGACAGCGAAGGAATCGCTGAAAAGATATCTCGTCGTGCGTCGCGGTGGCCGAGGAAGCGAGAGCCTTTCTAACTTTAGCACGTCCATAAAATGATGTCACTGCAGTGCCTCTGACCGGGAAGTTCAAGGGTTCGGGTCCCGTCGGCGGCAGGATCCTTGACTCTAGCTACATAGCTAGGTCAAATTCAGCCGCTGTCTGGAGGAGAATTCTAGTGGCCGGGTGCTTTTCCGTTGTTCCTCCGACCAACACCAGTCGAGAGACGGAGCAGTACCTTAACAAACGGGCCCCGAACTGCGCGCGATCATTCCTTCTCTGTCCTTGTCGTATCGTCTCCCTTACACACTCATTTACATGCTCTACTCTACCAGATATGCCGGGAGACCAGTCGGGAGCTTAAAGCTTGTCCCGGCAGTGAATGTGCCCCTTGGTGGGAGATACCTGGTTGGAGAAAACTCCGCTAGCCGATGGTAGGTCGGCGCCGGATCTCGTCATCCAGCGGGGTAAAACAACCGCCACCTCCCGAGAAAAACATTCCCTACACTTACGAGTCTAATGACTAGTAGTTTACCTCCCTGTCGTCCCTGTCCTATCCTTAACCCTTACTTTTACACTCTTCCACCCACATGCACTACACTACCACACTTGTCTGGAGGCGAGGTGGGAGCGTAGAGCTTGCCCTGGGGCTAGAGGTGCTACCCGGTTCAGGAAAATACCCGCAAGCAGATGTAGGTAGGCAGCGGGTCTCACCCTCCAGCAGGGGAAGATCACCGCCACCTCCCACGATAGAAAAAAACAAGCACTGTACTTACAGGACTAATAACTACAGCAGCCCGGAATGACTAATGAATCAAACCGTACACAAAACGCGAAGACTTTCGCGCCCCGCAAAAGACGAATGACTATTGCCATGTATCCTTATTTTGCTTTTCCTCTTTAATATCTCAGCGCAGGGGAATTGCTAGTGTGGAATGCGTGCGCGTCTTCCGCGTGCGGGTACGTGGGGGTGGGGGGAAGGGAGGGGGAGGGGCCGCGCGAGGCGACAAAGCGCGAAATGCGAGATGACTGAGATGCGCGAGCAGGATGTTTACGCGGCGGACAGGCGCCTCGGGCCAGGGGAGGGGGAAGGGGGAGGAGGAAGGGGGAGAGCGTGGCCGCAACATGCGGCGCCGTGAGTCTGGGCTCATCGCCCACCCCACCCCCGCCGTATTCGCTGCTTTCAATGCTGAGTCTCGATTCCATTCCGCCTTTTCTCCAAGGCGTGTGCAGCCTCGTACGTTAAAGCACTCGATTGATTTATTGTTGGTGATTCCGAGCACGTCAATTACTAGGGTCATTAGTCTGTAAGTGTAGTGAATGTTTTTTCACGGGAGAGCGTCTTTCCCCGCAGTATGACGAGATCAGGCACCGATCTACCATCGGCTATCGAGGTTTTCCCATGCCAGGTATCTCCCACTAGCAGAGCATCGCTCCAGCCGGGACAAGCCTCAAGCTCTTGGCCGGTCACCCGGCATGTGTGGTAGTGTAGTGCATGTTAGTGTAGGTGTGTGTAAGGGTGAGGATAGGACATGGAGAACGTAGGAAAGAACGCGCGAGGTCCGTGGCCCGTTTGTTCGGGTACTGATTCGGCATTCGTCTATATTGAATAGAGAAACCAAGGAAAACCGCTAGAATGCTCCTCCAGACAGCGACGGAATTCGACATAGCAGATACGTATAGCTAGTTCGGCATAGCTAGTGTCGAAAATTCTGCCACAGTTGACGCTCCCGGAAACATCAATCAATTACTCACCCTTGTCCAAACTACGTTTTCTTCATACCATTCATTCACCAGAACATCAAGATCAAAATCTAAGACAAAGCATTTAAAGAATATAATTTCCTATTAACAAAACGCAAAATTCATACTAGATAATAATGTCTTAAAAATCATTACTTTTAAATGTATGTAATATATGTAGTATTACAATTTTAGTAGACATTTTTAAATTTATGTAATAAATGTATATAACAATGTATGCAGTATAAGAACTCGTAAAGTAATTCCTACATGCACAACTGAGATGTTGAAGAGGAGCTGAATAAAAATCACTTCTTCTGAGGAACAAAAATTGATGAATTCATAGATGGAAAGCCAATAAAGACAAGATCCTTTAATATTGTAAACTACGTCAGTACAATTATGACTGTGCAAATGTTAGGGGGGAATGCTATATAATTAACCCATTTCTAGAAGTCTCCTTTATGATTAACGATTTGAAACGTTCAAATTAAAAGAATCTGAAAGTAAAAGTTTGTCAAAATCATTCTGCGGTTCCATTCAGACTGTCCCGCGGAGGCTACAATCACTTTCTTTTCACTCGACCATTCATGAATCCGTGAATCGTAGACTTTTCTGGCGCTGGTTTTGTATCTCCCCTGATTGTATACTTTTTTTCTCTTTTGAATGAGGAAATTACAAATTCAAACTCTGACAATTACTCTGTTATGCCTCTTAAAGTTAAAACCCCCAAGACTAGATAAAACAAATAGAGAGAAACAGTTGGAAATTTCTGGGAGGTACAGCTTATTTTACACATTCATTGAAAGAAAGTACAGTGAGAAAATAATAGTAAAGTGTTCTACGCCAAGAAAGTAAGTGGCTTGATATCTCATCAGGGTGACAACATTCATAATGGCCAAGATAATATTTGTTGGAAGAATAAGGCCAGAGATTCATAAGTCGATTCTTAGAAAGACTAAGAAAAGGAGGGACCTTTGCAGCTCAGAAAACTTACCTTGAGAAGATGATGATGGGGATGATTGTGATAATATCTGGAGTTAATTTCCAAAAAAGCATAAACAGGGGAGAGTGGCAGCGGGATAAGATTATCGCCACCTCTCGAAAAAAAACACTTTACTTACGGGACAAATGACTTTAGCATCTGATGGACACGGTATTACCAAACTATCAATCAAACTATACCGCTTTAGAAAGAGGGTGTGTCTGTATACGCTGTGTATCTATTTTCAAGTGTGCTTTGCGTAGTGAAGTAGCCCAGGTCAGGCACATACAGCACAGATTTGCGCCGCGTAACAGAATCCTCGCACCGAAGAGCACTGTTTGTTTTCTTTCAATCAGTTGTTCGCATAACATAAGCACCCGTCGGTAGCAAAACGTGCACAAGGGAAATCCGATACGCAAATGCCCTCACATGCAGACGTGGGCTTCGGTACACACAGTCCCAGTTGTATTTGAAACAGGTACCTGTGTTTGCATTTTCGTGTACCATTGAGAGAAGCTGTCAATGCTCAAGCATAACCCCACAGGCGAAAACTATTCCTGTGTACCAACGCTATCCCGACGTCTTCGCCTGCTTTTCCACTGCGAATCTTTTAGACATGACTTTCCTTCTTTTCATTGTCTACGAGTAGGAATCGCAAATACATCTGAAGGAGACATTCCTAGTGTAAATCCAAAATTAAAAAGTAAACTAAATAACAGGAACTACGCATCTACTATTCGGTTAAATAACGGTGTCATGTGATGAAGAGGCCTCTTTTACTAACTGCCTCAGATGGTGACTACTGTATTATGGTGAATTATTTTATCTCTCTCTTATACCTGGAATGGCAATGAAAAAGAATGGATGGTAATGATGAATTAATGATTGAAAAAGGGGAAAGGAAAATGTTAATGCCAGACAACTCAATCCGCCAATTCTACGAGGAGGGGCTACGTGATGTAGCGGTCAGACTGCTCAAATATTTCACCTCTGGGTTCCAGGGATCAAAACCCGGTTGATTCACATGGAATGTGGGGTGGCCGAGGCAAATTCGCGGCAGGTTCTCTCGGAGTTCTTTCGTTCCCCTCCCTATCATTCCACCATCCCTCTTTCATCATCATACACATCAAGAACAACAAAACCACCTGTCGCCCATCCATCAAAAGCACTCATCCCAGTAATGGACAAGAAGGGTAGGAACTGAAAAGCATAGTAAAGGTTATTTAGACTATTCCACTCGTGAAATTAAAACCAATAGTGTTTAACTAAACATACAATATGTCCCAATCAGGGCGGTGTATCTCAACAAGTTTCTCACTTTTTTTATTCGATATTTTTTACCTTTTCTCCCTTCTGACCAATCATAAACTGTGACTGATCTATCTTGTGAGGCGGTGTACATCAATCGTTATATCGAGGTCCAATAAACAGCATATGCACTACAACATAACTTCTTATTTCAACACACACTTTTAGTTCTTTTCAATATTTGGCGCATTTTGGAACTCTGTTGGAAATATGTGGTGTGTGTGTGTTGGACCATACTTGTGGAATAGTCCTATTAAATACCACTTGTGCTTTGCATTTTATCAGATAAATTCCATCCTCGCTTCACGAGTCGGGAATTTATCAACAATTTCCACAGCACTTGTGGTATTACCTATGATAATTACAGCTTTTGCAGTTGATGCACCAAAACTTGTCAAAAGAATCTATTAAAAGAAATGTCTACAGAGTGATTCAAAATTGCCTCCAAACTCGCGTTTGTAATTTCTACGAAAATAAATTTGGAAATTGTTTTTAAGTTATCATTGAAATATCACACTAGCAAAATGATGATACACAACCGTATGATAGAATTCATTGCAAAATTAACA
The DNA here is from genome assembly GCA_017312745.1 of Gryllus bimaculatus. Lineage (NCBI taxonomy): Eukaryota > Metazoa > Arthropoda > Insecta > Orthoptera > Gryllidae > Gryllus > Gryllus bimaculatus. The sequence goes on from BOPP01000101.1 coordinate 1,981,631, forward strand.
TGTTGAAATGTTGTTAGCACGCAAGAGTACATGCGTACGGTACAATGAGTGACACTTAGGCGTTAAGCGTACGATCATGCGAGGAAGATTATGAAACGATGAGCGTCGCCCAGTCAGCGCTAAGCGCTTGTTCTCCCCGTTGCCCAGGGTCGTTCATCGCCTGGGCAAGCAACGGGTTCCCATTCGTAAGCGCAGACCTGTCTCTCTCTGCCCGAAAGTTGGTTACCGTGTGTGAGAGAGAGAGGGAGAGAGAGAGGAAGAGAGAGGGAGAAAGAGGGAGAGAGGGAGAGAGAGGGAGGGAGAGAGGGAGGGAGAGAGGGAGAGAGG
>BOPP01000101.1:1982063-2091156 GCA_017312745.1 Gryllus bimaculatus
AAACTCAAATTAATTTTTGAGATATGCCATGATTGAATTATTCTCATGCACAAGATAACCAAAGGGTGAAAATTAAACTGATTGTAGGTTTGTCAACAAAAAAATCCATTATTTTTAATTCAATCACAATTGTTTCCAAATATTCCGGTAAAATGCCCTGATGAATTTTATTGTACTTTTTTAAATACTTAACTGTACAAACACAATGCAAAGTTACTAAACGATACTCACTTTCAATTAAGTGCAACAGCAATGACTTCATGTTTATCTAAAACCACGTTCTAAAAACCATCTGATGGTAGATTTGGGTCGATATGTTTTAAATTTTAAAACATTGTGTTAGAATCATCGACGTGTTGTTGAATGGTTAATTCTGTATCCATACATCACAACACGAATTTTCCGTATCGTGCGCCGCTAAGGTAACAATCGTGGCATAATGGTCTTGTGGCGCGGTAACACTGCTTCTCCTCTCGCTAGCCTCCACCCATTTCCTAGAGTGACAATGCTGGAAGGACTATAAACTAGAGCCTCTCGCGTGGTCCTCTCGCTTTCGCTGCATGTAATTTTACTGTAACATCCCATTCGCACATGTCTCCAACTTTTACTAAGGCATCTCCTCTTAACGAAACGCATTAACGTTATATCACCAATACTTGTGGCTAGTACACATTAAATTCTGTCATACCAACTAAGAATCAAGTCAAAGAAATAACAAGATAATCCAACAAGTAATCCAATAAAAGCTATGTTATATTAAAAGTTATAATATTGAATTAAGCAATAAAATTCCTCTGTTCGGGCTCCCTACGGACCTCCGCTGGAACAGAGTTAGTCTAGGACAGAGACATGCACACTACTGCGTCCTCGAAAGATAACTGTGGAAATTTTCTAACAGATCAAATGATACTACAAACATTTTACAGAATTTACTGACCGCACATAGAGACACACGCGACAGTCACGGCACTCACGCGCAAGTATTGTCTTTTCTATATTATATCTCTGTCCGATGTGTCGTAATGTATACTGTTTTACTCATAAATACCCACTTAAGTACATCACCATATATTTGGGAAGCACTGACAACTTTCTTCGAAAGCATTATTAAAAAGAGCAGCCCTCAAGGCGATCTAAAAGTAAATCGCCCCTAAATCTGTTTCCAACAGATTGGGATGTGAACAACTAACATTTATTGATTTAGCGAGAGGTCTATGGCGTGCATCCTATGATGTAACTTATTTGGCAAACAGATCACAACTCCTCCGCATAATTGGTGTGCCTTATGACCGAACCCAAGGGCCGCTCTGCGTTACAGGGCATGCTACTAACTACAAGGGCGCTCGCTCCGCTCCCCGTGCTCCGAAGACAAGTAAACTGCAACGCGACGCAGTTATGGCTGAGGGCGGACGATAACACGGGCCGCCACCGCCGCCGCCTCGCGCGCCCTTCAGGCCCCAGGCGCCAGGCCACAGGCGCCAGGCCACAGCGCCAAGGCCTCCGGCCCCAGGCCCAGGCCCCAGGCCCCAGGCCCCAGCCCCAGCCCAGGCCCAGGCCCCGGCCCAGGCCCCAGGCCCCAGCCCCAGGCCCCAAGGCCCCCGGCCCCAGGCCCAGGCCTCCAGGCCCAGGCCGCTCAGCCCCTAGGCCCCCGGCCAACTCCAATGGCCCAGGAAACGCCTCGAGGCACCCAGGCCCCGGCCCCAGGCCCAGGCCCAGGCATCGGAGGCCACAGGCTCCTCAGCGCCGAGGCCACAAGGCGCCCCCCAGGCTCAGTATATTGCGGTGCGGGAATCGGGAGTGTACCGCAACGCCTAATTACTAATATCCGCTGTTCACGAACACTCGAAAATAAACTTGCTTCGTACGCCTTCTTCGGAGGGGAAGCTAAAACCGGGGCGCGATTGTTAGTAGATTTATGGCATGTAAGAGAGAGCCTTAAGCCTAAATGACGCTCCTCTCGGTCCTAAAATTCAAATCGCTGTTGCTCGCCCTAAGTCGCCCAAGAAATACCTCCTTTCTCTGTTAGTTGGTGAAAGGAGCGTAGCGAAATTTGCGTGGTCAGGCGGAAGAGCAGGCCTAATGGCCTTCGTCTCGCCACGTAAAATAAGGCATTAATTCAATTCAATTCAATTCAATACGGGACGGGGCAGGGCGGGACGGGGCAGACAATTCAGGGCGGGACAACCGCGAGTATTTCTGTGACAAAATGAACGGTCTACGCGCGCCCGTTTGAATTAGCGGGTGGGCGCCTTCCCATGCCGCCACGACAGCGCGCGTACGTCAATCGGCAGGGCTCTTCGCCGACCCTCCCGCGACGACGCACAAAGGGACCGCCGCAGGTAAAATGCAGCTACCGGCGGCACAAGAGGAAGGCTCCCATTTAAAGCTGTATTCTGCTAGCGGTGGCGCGTACCCCCTCCTCCGCTTCGCGTAGCGAGAATCTTGACGGAAGCGCGCCGCCGTCGCGACATGGGAAGGACTTAAGGGCGCCTTCCTACGCCGCCACGGCTCCGCGCTTCCTTCACGAAGCAGAGCACTTCCGACGCCGCAGCCACGGCCGCACCGCCACCCGCCGTGGAAGGGGGTGGGGTCTGCAGGGGTATGTTGCGCCGACCCTCCGGCGACGACGAACAAAGGGACCGCACCAGGTAGAACACAGAGACCGTTGGCCGCAGTGGGAAGGCTCCCATTTAAAGCGGTGATCTACTAGCGGTGGCGCGTACCCCCTCCGCCGCTTCGCGTAGGGAGAGTCTTGACGGAAGCGCGCTGCCGGCGCGACGTGGGAAGGCGCTCTAAGGCAGCGCACTTATTGGCGCCGGCCGGACACGCGCTATCAGCGCGCAGGCGGAGAGCGAGTCTGGGCCGCCGGCGGCGCCCAATAATAATAGAGGGGCCCGCTATCTGCAGTGGGCAGCTCAAAACAAATGCCTCAGGGCCGCCCTCTGCGCCCCTAGATACATTCCCATTAAAAAATTTAGATCGCAATTTATCAATGTCACAGATGAATGACCATTGCATCAACACATACCAACTCTATCAACGGGTGAAGTACACGCGACCGAAGCACTTGTTGGAGGAAGAGTAATATGAAACGGCGAAATGAGACTTGATTCATAAATTTAGCATTTCTGCACCCGCAATGCACGCGCATGTTGGTTAAGTCATTTTTGATCTTCTGTTTCTCCTTGGCTTAGGATTGGCCATAGATGCACGTAGAGGTAGGAACGGTCGCACCGCAGTAGCGTGAACGCACATTGCACGAAGAGGGTTCCGCATCTGCAGTGGGGAGTCTCCACAAACCAGGATATAGTCGGGCAGTCCGCCCGCAGAGCCAACACGGGAGTCGACGACGAGGCCGTCGTGAGCGTCAGCTGCGCGTTGTGGACCGCGGCGAGCCAGCCAACCGTGCCGGAGGGAGAGAGAGAGAGAGAGAGAGAGAGAGAGAGAGAGAGAGAGAGAGAGAGAGAGAGAGAGAGAAGATAGACAGACAAGAGAGAGACAAGAGAGAGAGAAGAGAGAGACAAGAGAGAGTCAAGAGAGAGAGAGACAAGACAGAGAGACAAGAGAGGGACAAGAGAGAGAGACAAGAGAGAGAGTCAAGAGAGAGACAAGAGAGAGACAATAGAGGGACAAGAGAGAGACAAGAGAGAGACAGAGAGAGCGAAAGAGACACAAAGAGACAGAGAGACACAGAGAGAGATCGAAAAAAAAACAGTAAAAACTGTATGTGACGTATGGGGGAGAACATTATCTGCGCACGTTTTCTTGAGTTCCAGAATCCCTTCCTGTCTTTAACTATAAATAGTTGAAGGATAAGTAAAAGTTTAACATAAAAAAAATAAATTTTAAAAATCGCAAAATTAGCAATATTTGAAAAAATAAACATTTCCGTTCCAAACTTGTGAACCAAGTTTGTGTAGTTCGTTAAATTTGTGAACCAATTTGTGTAGTTCGTCCTGGTGTAGCACATTCGTGCTGCAAGCACCCTCCATAGTGTGATTTGCACGTTGTTGACTCCGAGGATTGCTAATTGTAAAGATTATTTTGGGTGAATAAAGACTGAGTTGGCGTAGTCAGTCAACGCGGCGCTGCCAACAAGGACACTTCGCCCCCGCCAGCAACGCCACTGAGGATGCCTGCCACAGCTGCAGGCGAAACGTATGGACAAGTCTCCATTGGACCACGGCCTTCAAGCCCGGAAACAACTGATTTTGATACTGAGTTGGCGTACCGTTTTTATTCATGGAACACGTCACAAAGCTTAGCTTACGGATAGTGAGGCAGCGTGGACCGCGCGTTTTCAATTAAATAGAAAAGAGACAGAGAGGGAGAGAGACAGCGAGAGAGACAGAGAGAGATAGAGAGAGACAGAGAGAGACAGAGAGAGACGGAGATAGAAGGAGAGAGACAGAGAAAGACAGACAGAGAACGACAGAAAGAGAAAGAGAGAAAGAAAGAAAGAGAAAGAGAGAAAGAGAGAAAGAAAGAAAGAGAGAAAGAGATGAAGAAAAAGTGAGAAAGAGAGAAAGAGAAAGAGAAAGAGAAAGAGAGAAAGAAAGAAAGAAAGAGAGAAAGAAAGAAAGAGAGAAAGAGATGAAGAAAAAGTGAGAAAGAGAGAAAGAGAAAGAGAGAAAGAGAAAGAGAGAAAGAGAGAAAGAGAGAAAGAGAAAGAGAGAAAGAGAGAAAGAGAGAAAGAGAAAGAGAGAAAGAGAAAGAGAGAAAGAGAAAGAGAGAAAGAGAAAAGAAAGAGAGAAAGAGAAAGAGAGAAAGAGAAAGAGAGAAAGAGAAAGAGAGAAGTGGCCGGTAGAGCCGAATAGAAACGCCCTCAGTTCCGTTCTCTGCGGAGAGACCAAGCGCTACGATTCTGCTATTTCCGAGAAGGCCAGTTTCGGAACTGCGATTATCGAGAACAAACGACACCGAAACTTGGCCTGTTATCGGGGTGCGCCGACAGCGCCGAATGAGTGATGGAGGCGTCACTAGATCTCTCGCTATGAGTTTTTTCGCGATTTGCCAGATTTGTACATTGACTAATGCATACGCAATTTAGCGGTATCTGTAGTTTTTTTAGATAGTCTTAGATTTTTGGCATATATGCAAAAATAATGAAAAAATTACTGACAAATATTTAACGTATTTTCATATAAATGTTTTTTAGGCATATTTAACTTTCTGAGCCTTTTTCTTGACATTTATTTCTATTTTCTTCTAGCCTTGGTTAACAATTTATGTCTAAATCGTTTTCACTTTGACTAATCCCACTATTTTCACTCGCTATTTTGTCATTCACTGTTTTATTACGTTCTAGGCCGAGGATTTCATTTGTTTTCGATTTTGACATTCTGTATCTTTAGCTCGCTTTCCTCTCAATTCTTTACACAAAGAAAAGAAGCGGTGGGTAGTCGGTGACCGGTGCGTTGTAGGTGAGCGCTGGGCTCAGATTCGCGATGCACACACGTCGCTGGCGTCTCAGGGGGCAAGTCGATAACCCCGACTTCCGACGTGGATACCTCACCGTCCCAGATGTTCTTCCAGGAAGGTAAAGGAAATGGAAGGAAGGCTCTGTTAATGAAAAGTATTACGTGATATACTAGGATTTATTTAATCTACACTTGACGTAAACCAGCTGTTCACGGTTTCATCCAATCAGGAGCTTGAACATACCCCATAGTGACGTCACTGTAGTGACATAAGCTCCCGATTGGATGAAACCGCAACAGCTGATTTACGTCAAGAGCTCGACTAAATAAATAGTACTATAAGTCACTTTCGTATGCCAGTGATGGAATTAAAGACAATTAAAACTTTTATTTTTGTCATTTGTAGGCTTATACAAAATGACAATATTACGAATTTTTCTTTTGGCCAATAATGTTATAAATTTATTAATTTCCCCTCATTTTATTTGATGTATAACATATGTAGTGTATAATAATCAATTATGTATTTCGAATTATTGAAAACTCTACCGGTGTTTGGCGATAGGGCAAGAAGTTGGATAGGCTGATAGGTGGCATACATCAACTGTTCCACAATAAATTGTGCCCAATGACGAAACGACTTTTTCACGCAGGAAAGAACAGTATCCATTTCAATGTTGTCTAGCGTAATAAAAGGTTGTTTTTTTTTACAAAATTAAGAAATTAATGAGTTAATTAACTGTGTTTAATAAATATGTCTTACATTCGAATTTATAGGAAACGTAAATGGCATTACAATAGGTATGAAATGAATTATTTATCTCTTAACCCATATATTTGTTCTTTCATTTGTAATTCCGGAAAGTAAACTTTTTGCCTTGTATAGTACTTTCTTTGCGTATTTGCCAATAAACTGCAAGTTGATTTATAAAGGTTCTAATTAATAACATTGATTTCAGTTTTGTGTAATAATTCACAGTGTTCAAAAATTGATAAAAATTGTTTAGTTTTTTTAAATTCTATTTTATTGATATAGCAAAAAGTTTATTTTAAATTACTTATCACACTTTTTTCGTTTTTAATTATTTCAAAAATTGGATTGTTTTGTTTTGTCTCTCTAAACTTACCCAACCATTCCACTTGCATCATTTACTCAGAATGTCATTGTTTTTATGCACAATTACTATAGCTATTTGGTTGGACTCTCCAGCTTGGAGAGTGATGCCCTACCTCATGAAACAAAGCCGAGAGCGCAGATCGGTCACGCAACCGAGCGTTTGCCACGCCATTCCAGAGAACTCCCGGAGAAAATATAGGAACCCTTTTTATTTTTCAATTTCGTTGAGATTATCAGAGCACGAAGGTAGGGATTGTTAGCGCGAAAGAGCAGCAACCACTACTCCCTTCATTTGAAGTCGGTCTAGCAACGTTCAAGTGCACGGAAAGTGAACTGCGTGTTTTAAAGGTAGCTTCATGATCTGTCATTGTACAGAAAGAATTCAAAAACAATTATAATTTTCTCTTTAAATTATAAAGCATTATCTTTAATGTGGTAAGACAGGAAGATAAATTAGAAAAATGTTACCTATACATTTATTTATACAGCGAGATACAGCCATAGACTGCTAATCTAGTGAGTAAAGGAAATATTGAAGGAACATTTGAATTATTTCGTGAAGGACCGCTCTGTCCTTGGTCACATTGCGAAAATAGGAATTTTATACGAACGTTGCTAATTAAAAGCATTGCGCATGGAATGTTATATCCCGCTTAAAGCCAACGAATTCCAAAACAAAATTATATTCATTATTACGATGCTAGTACCAATGTGCTGTGGCTGCATTTAATGAACAATTGAAAACGAAGATATGTAATTGATGGTGTATCATTGGTTGAATAGAAAGCATGTGAAACGGGCAATCCCGGAAAATCAGCCGCGAATACTCTCTGTCCACCACGAAATATAGAGAGAAAACTATAAGAGAGGCCGCTATAAGGAAAGACAGCTACTATTTGGCAAATGTTTGCAACATAACTGCACGTTATGTCTAAGCACTCATTTTGCCAGTGAGTTCTTTTACAGTCAGCTCGTTTGAAAATGAGTTAATCACTATCTCTGGCATTGTCATCGCCCTGCATGGCGTTCATTTGTTCCCCGACCTATCATACTGGTTCCTTCTTAAAGTAACTCCTCTATATAACTCGATTAATAGGGAGTTGAAACCCTGTCCTAGCAATAGGAGACCAAGCGTCATTGACAACGAAATATAAAATTAAGTTTTTAAATTCGTAAATATGACGTTCAGGGTATAATACAGGGATTTTCAAGTCTTTCGTTTCACCAAGGCACACTCTTTCATAATGGGGAACCATTACGGCTCTCCTGCCAAGTAGCAGAAAACCTGCCTGCAATAGGACCTCACACGCTTGGAGAGCACCGGAAGTCGCACATTTAGTAATACCTCAATGTACTACAATAATTGAGTGATTCATTCCATTTCTATCCTTTTTTGTAAACATAAAATATTGTCACTAAAAAGGAAGCAGTTTTTTAGACAGAATTACTTGCACAGGTTATGCTTGATTGATATATGGCAACACCACGTATAAGCAAAGACGTTTTGCAAATATCTCTAAATGTTGATGTTCTCTCTATATTTAAATAATAAATTCCATATTACGTATTTTGTTCGACTGAAAATAATAATATAACACACTCGGCAAAGATCCTGCTCGTTACTTTTACGCTCTGCTAATTTAAATAATCTTTAATACACAAATATCCCATTGGCATTATCGTATGTGTTATAAAACGGTGTTCTTCATAAAAATGTTGAACAAAAGACATAATGGACCAATAAAAAGAATTAAGATTGATAGCTACTCAACAATGTCAACAAATATTAAGTCATAAAAATGATTTGATTTATTTAGACAAACAATGTATGCGACGTATGGGGGAGATCATCTTTCACAATCACTTAACATATCAGAAAATAGAACATTAAGTATCGACGCAAAGGTTTATGACGTCTTGATTATTTATTTCGTGCTTCCGGGTACGCCATTTGAAACGGTCATAAATCCCGTGCATGTTATATCTCGGAGGATGGCTGTGTTTTTCTCCACCACGTTTCGTGAGATCCGGCGTCAACCTTCATGTCGACATGTGGGGGGGGGGGGTTCTCCTCCTAGGTATTTCCGGCAGTGGGTACCGCCCCAGGGGAATAAGTAGTAAGCACACGACTGATCTCCAGGCATGTGGTTTGGCTGAAAGTATATGTAAGGCCGCTCCACACATTCGGCATTCGCCGAGCAGCGAGCTTCTGCTCTCCCAATCCCGAACAGCTGATGTGTTCGGCGAATCTTTGCTCCTTTTGGTGTGTCCATAAGATCGATAAGTGGGGGGTAGGGCGAATACCGAATGTTCGTCACTCGGCAAGTAGCAAGAAACTCGAATTAGTCACCACTTGGGCGCCAAATGTTTTCAATTTCACACTACTTGGAATTCAGTAGCGGTCCCTGGCTGTTCGCCGAATAATGAATGTGAGGGCTTAAGGGTAAAGGTGTGACTTCAAGAGGAAAAGAGTTGACCGTAATGAACAAAGAAACATCGCTGGTGGCCCGCGCCCCGCTTGTAGGGAATTACCCCGGCCTTCGTCTGGCATTGATTGGAGAAACCAAGGAAAACGAACGATCAGAGCAGTCAGCCGCTAAGAGGCCGTCTTATCCCAACCCAACGAGGATTAATTCCAGAAGAAGCAGCCAGTCACGAAATCTTCACTTAATATCATAAATCTTCGCGTCCAGGATATTTCTAAGAAGTGAGCTATTTAATGCGCATTAAAAGCAGCGTCACACTAAACGATCCGATAGATCGCTTAAGGTAGCCGCCTCTTTGCAGATAATGATCTCGACCATTAATTACACCCAATGAGTCACCGCCACAGGCAAGGCTTCACTGCGTCCAGTGTTGCAGGACAGTGCACTAGCTGTGGGTATTCATCATCCACGTTAAGCTCGCCATATCCCGTGGTATATTTTGCATGTTTTTCTTTTCCCTCAGGTGATAAAAAGCGCGTACTATGAATCGCGGCCAGAACTAATGCACGCGATACTCCAAGGAGTGCACGTGTATACTGCACGATCGTTAAATTTAAACATCTGAAATTAAATGCTCGAGACGATCTTCAATCTGTAGGTTTTTAATGTAGGAAATACACGAAGTGAAACATTTTCTTCTTGAATGGGAGTTTGGGGGAATTATTTACACATGTTACCACGTGCGCGAGAAGCTTTTAAATGATGTTCGGAAAATCGTGGTGTTGCTTTATATCAATCCCGGAACCTGTGCAAGTAATTCTGTCTAAAAAAAACTGCTTCCTTTTTAGTAACAACATTTTTTTTATACAAAAGGATTAAAATGGAATGAATCATTTAGTACATTTAGGTATTACTAACTGTGCGAGTTCCGGTACTCTCCAAGCGTTTGAGGTCCTATTGCAGACAGGTTTTCTGCCACTTGGCAGGAGTGTTTTAATGGTTGGATCATGTTTGATCTTAACAGCAAGCGACAGTTTCGCATGGCTCAAATAATGACATCTTCGAACCAAAACACACTTCGAGAAAAGGGAGTTTAAATAAGCTTAGCATCCACTGTGCTTTTGAGCCTCCGAGGAGGCGCCAAGTCGAAATCGAACTCAAAGTGATTGAGAAGTCCTCAAATCCACCGGGTTTAGAGGTCGGCTTATATCGCATGCTAATCGATCACTCGGTCATGCTATATTGAATCTGTTCCCAACTCTGGCAGTAATGTGTATTACGAACCTTATATAATAATTGTATAATTGCAATTGGTTTCGAATACTGTAATTGCAATTGATTCTCAATTACTATTAGGGTATTGCAATTGATTGTCGATTACTATTAGGGTATTTAAGTATGATAACGTAACCCCCCTAGTATTTATTGTTCTGTATATTTAAAATCGCTAACTATTGGGAAATGGTGCTTCTAACGGTACTGCTACCAACTTTGTAGTATTAAAAGAAAACATGTTTCGCTAATGGGAGTTGGTGGGCGTTTGTAACGTTCTGAATATGTGTATTAATAGTAGCTAGCATGAGAACTGAAATGACAAACCTTAGGGGTACGATACGACCTCCACGTGGGGCATTGTAAAGCTGCATGTTGAGCCATACACAAATATATTCAAAAGAGATGCCGCTTCAAGTTAACCGCAGTGTGAGCGCATAAGATTTACACTAATGGAGAATATGGTTCTGGCTACATTAGTCCAAAAATATGGACTCAATGATTGTAGATTAAATTTATGTTCGTACTTACAACAGGTGGTTCCTTCTGAGATTTGTCAACGATATTACAAACAGCCGCTTCTGAATTGGAAAACGCCTATTTGTCGTTACAACCAGAGATAAATTCTAGGAATAAACAGGTATTCTTTATGAAGTACTTTAGAGGAATACCTCTTATGTGAACCACACTTGGGCACAGTTGAAATGAATCTGTGATGATATATGACGTCGTATGTTTGGGCTTAACGAGCAAATGTGTACCGTTTGTTACAGTGCGTAAGGTAATGTGCCAATGCAACTTTGGGGGCTTAGAGTGCCTCTGACAGTAAGTAATACAGCAAAAAGAATGCTTCTGCTTGACAAGTTTGCAGAGTATCACGCATTATGAGTGAAAAATACATAAGTTTAAAACTTTTAAAATGCAAGTAAGTTAAAACATTTACTCGTTTTTCGTCGAACATTTCATGAAGTTGAAGAAATATTTACTTTTATAATAGCTTTAGTTTCTGTCTGTTCAGTCCACTGAGTTTACAGAGATTAGCATGACTTAATACTAGAAATGGGTTAGGGCATAGGCAGGCGTGGAGTTCATAAATTATTTCCCCTAATTCATGAGATTGAGCTAATTAAGTTATGTAAGGTGGCTCAAATCTTATTGCTGAGTTTTGAATACAGTGAATTAACACAATCGAGGTTGTAGCTTGAGATTGCTTGGCGGAGTCTGAAGATCAGCCAGATCGATTGGGGAATGTCAATTTTGGAGAAAATCTTCTGAACAGTTTAGGCACTAGAGTTGACCACATACGGACAGACAGAGGAACGGACATACGAAGGGGACAGACATACAGAGGGACGGACAAACAGAGGGACGTACGGCCAGTCAGAGGAAATGACAGCATTTTGCCGTTGTCCTATTTGTTTGTTTCAAGTGCCCAAAAACGAGTCTACACAACGTGTTAGAGCATGTTCAACGTGCTAGAGCAAGTTCATTAAGAAGCCATATATATCCACTTTTTTTAATAACAACACCCCACTTTCGGAGTTTCTCTGATGAAAAATTACCACTTCCAGCTGTATCATGTGCTCTCTCCACTACTTAAGTGCGTCGAACCCGAGAAACTAAAATTGACAGAAAGAAAAAAACAACTGATAAACCTATTTTTGTGAGTTACATTTCACCCACAAACGTCACCCACGCACGCATTCGCAAACACAAAAAGAAATACAGACGGAAAGAACAATTGGAGGATGTCACGCGGCGTCACCCGGACAGCCTAGCAAATACTGACTCCGGCCGCGGAAGCCTACGCTCTTCCAGAGGATATGCGCGCGTTCCAACCCCGCAGAGCAGCCGGCTTCCGAAAAGCGGAAGACCCCCAGTTCGATACGTCTGCCTTGCGGCACTTTAAAGAACTCTGATTAGTACTCGGGAAAAGTATATCCTCTAACCATTCCTATTCAAATGAGATCCTTTATTTGGTCAGTCAGGAAACTGTGATAGTGACAGATACAATTACTATGTACGAAGTTTCGTCTGTTCCTGGCGCCGAATTTAGGAGCTTGGCACCTAAGTGGTGACTAATTAAAAAATTCTCCACAAAATAGATATTTTACTCTGGAAAATTAATGGGGAATGGATAATTACTGGGGATGTAGTTTATTTTGTATACTATAAATAAGTATTGTATGTGTAAATACTATTTATTAGCAAGACGTCTGAGAAATAATATCATCAAGCAGAATTTTAGTCATAATTTTCTTTTGGAGGAGCTCACTACGTGAATATTTGACAGGGGGAGATTCAAGACTTGGTGTGGACTTTTCATATAATATTTCGGGGCATAGTTACAAAGGTTTCTCTCTTTTTTTGCCGTAGGTTTGAAAGACTTTGTCATTTATTTAGGATAGTTTGTGATCTGTGTATATAAAACTAGTAACGGCATAGTAAAACTTGTAAATCTCAAATCTGGAAATACTCAATGTTCAGCAGATATTGTTTTAATTTCGAGGAAAGTTCTAATCCTTGTCTTGCCCGTAGCTAGGTATTCGTCATTTAGAAGTATCTGTTACTTGAGAGCCCAAGGTAAGCATAAATTTTTGTTTCCTCGAAGATTAACTTACACGGAATTCACGAAGTCCAATGAACGCTCCTTGTTCCTTCAAAGGCTTTTATTTGGCAACTTCAAAGCATTAAAGAGATATAAAAATGTTCGCCGGATAAATAATATTAGAATCCTAACTTGTTTATTGATGAAATGTTGGATTTCGGAATCTATTTTAAATTTAAAATGTGCTTGCGTGACAGAAGCAAAAGGTCCGAAAATTCGAGGCCACAAAGCCATTTCTGCCACTGCATATATGCAGTCGTTCAACATCAAAGTCATGTAAGTTCGAGACAAATTGCGACAGATTTTACATGTACATTACACATTAGACTAATGTAATGTTGATATACTAATACATTTTTCTTTGACACATAACAATCACAAAATCACAGAAGTGTTCCATTTTGCCCTGTTCATTTTTTGAAAATAAGGAATGCTTATTTTATGGAGAGTGCTTTCGGTGACTTATTTGAAAAAAAAATCATATCTTTGAGGTGTCGTTTGGACCCTGACTGTGAGCAGGTTGCACTTCTGGGAGATGTGAATGGTATTTCGCATTGTACCTTGACGCCTCTTACGACCTTCACAGGTACCTGGCCTCTAGTAACCTTCGCCATTGCTTCTCCCTCAAGGATTAATCGTGCAAACTATCCGTTCGATGTTCAATCCCATTTGCGATAGAAACGTTGCTACTATAAAAACATTAGTCAAATGGACATGGTTCATTTTCAGTTTGTCGGAAATGGAAAACTGCATTGAAACGATGTTTCTTACATTACCATTTGTTTATTATTACGAAATCAATTTGAACTGTTACCATACTAATTATTGTTTTCATTTTGCGAATAACTATAGTATCAAGAATACAGCTCATATGTCAAATATTTTTTTATAATGGTCATCCCAATTCAGCACATTTACATGAACACGTAAAAAATAAAAGTGTGATGCAATGTTTCAAAAGCAGTTCGCCGGACTTCAATTCCCCCCTAGGACCCTCCAATTCCAACCCTAGGACTTTCCCGATCTCTGACCGGAAGGTCCTACGGTTTGAGACTGGGAGACGGTGATTACGGATGTTCGACATCACTTTGAAAGCCAAGTCGCTTTCAGCAGCGGTCTGTAGGAGAATTCTAGCGACCTGCTGCTCTTATCGATAGTTTTGCGTGGTCGTCGCCTGGTGTATGTCGGAGCAGTACCCTAAAAAAACGGGCCACGAACCACGCGCTATCTTTCCTTCCTTACTAATCTTCTCTCCTCTCCTTTTACACACACACACACACACACACACACACACACACTTATTTGTACCACGCTACCATAAATCGGGAAACCAATTTGGAGCTTGGAGTGTATATCGACGGCTGCGGCGACCAGCTGGAGGAGATATCTGGAGGAAGAAACCCCGCCAATCGGCATAGGTCGGCATAGGATCTCATGTTCCAACGTGACCTCCGCCACATCCCAGGATATAACATGTACTACACTTAAGCGTCTAAGGGCAATAATAGTAGACGCGACCGCAAATACAAAATAATCAATCAACTTTTAGGAGAAGGATTAAGATGGAGAAAATAAATACATTAAAGTTTATAATGAGCCAATTGAGATACAAATTGCAATAGTAATGAAAAATGTGTGTAAACATTTTCTAAAATAAAATAAAATTTTATTCCATTAGAAAATAGACTTTAAATAAAATCAACCCGTCTTAATTTTAACTTCCTCTTATTACGTTCTCACGAAGTAAAAAGAAAAAAATGTAAAGATGCAGCGAAATATAGTAATTTTTTGACATAAAACCTCTCGTGGATCCCTGATTCGGAAAGAGTGGATAATTCTTTCTCCTATATCTACTTAAGTACTTCCTCTAATACACTAAGTAATCAGAAGCCACGTTTTGTGGGTTCTTGACACCTAAAAATGTGTTCGCGAGAAAACCGTCAGTCCGTCCGTCAGCGAACAACACTAGCACCTAAATTGTAGGCAGAATCCTAAGCAAAATTGATGTTCACCGATCGATCTTACCAAATGGTGCTTTTCTCGATTAGTAGAGCAAGGAATGCTTATAACAATTGTGTAGTTCAAATTATTGTTAAGTCTTAATATTTTTCTATAGTGCGAATGCTTAAACGTTTTTTGGAGCTTTCCTGCAACTACAATATTGAAGATAAAGTTTATTTTTCTTAAAAAATCTGTTCTTCAAAATCAGATCTTTAAATAATGTCGTAAAATAACTGAATTTTAGAAAGTTGCTAACGCAAGTTTTCCACTTTTTTTAAAATTAATCAGGATGTTTATTTTACTTCCGAGCCTGGTAATGTAGAGGTGACGTGATTAGCGAGGTAAACCTCTGTAACTATGTTAGTATCCCATTTGATTGAAAACACATTTGCAGTCGAGGAAGCATTGTAGTATTACGTAATAATGCAAGAATATGTGTGCTATTTCAGCACCACATAATTATGGTGTATATTGGCCGAGAACAAATAATTCATTACTTCCCTTATATGCTTGCACAAAATTCAAATATTCCATTCAAAAGAGCAATATTTATAGAAGCGACAAGATTTGTTTGACAAATGTGCACTACAACTTGCTTGTTGCCAATATGTGTAAATGTTCCCAGGAAAACGCTTCTTTTCTGCTGCGAAGAGATAGTCTCATGAGCTGGTCACTTCCTGCCGGATGGCGAAAGTAGGTCACTGGGAATGCAGAAAAGAGACAAAGATTTGTGCACTCTTTCAGGCAAAACAACACCAAAGCTTGTCTGGATTTCGTTGGTGTGTTAATGAGATTGTGGCCAAGGTTAATGCAATTTTCTCTAATATTGAAGTTATACGTCGAGGGCAACGCAATAACAATTGCATTTTAAATCGTCAAAGTGAAATGATCACTGCTGTGTTCCTGCAAAACAGCCTGATTTCAACGGAGTATGCTTCTTTTCAAATAATATTTTGGAGACAAATCTACCTCAACAATGCAACCAGCCTTATTGATTACTTTGGAGACCATTTTATTTAGCAGTCCAATCGCCCGTAAATATGTTATATGTATACATGACGGGTTTTATATGAATTGCATATTGTTCGTAAATTATTACATACTCTATGAATATTTGATAAAGAGAATGATCTGAGTCTAATGAATAATAGCGAAGTGAATGTCAATTGATATCACTGTTTAGTAAATGAGATTCGAAGTTTTTTATAATACAAGTGCAAACATATTAGCAATAATTATACTACTTTGTAATTTCTGTCATATGCAAATAATTTTAATATTTTTGAATTCTTCTTTTTCTGAACTCTTTTAAACATTGAGTAGTGGAAAACACATTTTCTTTGTTTTATTAGCACCTTAGTGTACAATATAATCGTCAGCTATTTATGGGTTTATTTACAAGAAGTGATTTCCATTAAGGTAACATTATATTATTAAGCCAAGAGATACAGTTACGGAGATATATCGTCTGTGCACAAAAAAGTGACGTATCAAATATCGCACCTCCATTAGAAAAGTGACACAAGTGCGAATTTCTTATATCTCAGAAATTGCAATTTTAAGTTTCGTAGTTCTGTAATATTCGTTATATATTGCACCAAATATTCACCTTCTAGTGGGCAGTAATTGAACTAATTCAAAATCAACTTCAGAATAGTAGCAATACCTCTTGGTAACCTCTTATCAGCTTCTAGCTGAAAAATGACGATTTCGCTCTTGTGTCACTTTTCTATTGGATGTGCGATATTATTTTACAGGAGAACGGTTGTATCCCGTGCTCAGATGTTTGCTGCACTGCCAAAGACAAAACTTTTTTTCTAAATCTGCCGACTGTCTTATAATCTAAGTTAATGATTTTTTCTAGTAAAAATTAAGTATTTAGTGAATACTTTCTTCACTGAACTCAAATATTATGAATCTTGAGACGTAACTCACGTACAGATGAAATGTACTCATTATTTTAATGTATTAGGTTTGCCCAATAGAAGTGTACACATAACATTATGAGCTGTATTTCTGTACATCTGTGCCTTCTAGGTAGAAACAAAAAAAGATATTACAGAGCTTTCTGTCTGGAAACTGCAAATTAAGGTCGGGTTCTGAAGCAGGTTTTGTGTTATGAGTTTTATGTCCGTAACTTCAAACTGCAGCGAAGGAGGTAATTCGAAAAATACACTAATTAGTTACAATTTTTAAGGATAAAATGATATGTTAATTACGTATCGGTAAGATGCCGTAATACGAGTTTGGACACAGAAAATTTTCCTCAGCAAAGAATATCGTTACAGTGTTTTTCTCTAGCCTTGAACACAAACTGTAATGATCCCATCTCAGAATAAAATAATTTTATGGAAATGTTGCTTTCATTACCCACCTGTCGCAATAAATACTGAAAATATTTTACGAAAAAGTTGCGCTAGATGCTTCAATCAACAAAAAATTTTAACCCAACCGACACAGAAGCTCACTCTTATGATTGATTAAAGCTACCAATATTCCTGCGGATTTAGCCAACACAATTTATGCATATTAACTGCATAGCACTGCATAATGACAGAAACTACGACCTCCAACGCCGATGATCGACTGAGGGTTTGGCTCGCGCATGTCTAAATAGCCAGCCGAACCAGTTCTGGTAAAAAACGAAAGCAAACTAATGCGAAATATCGGCGCAGCTTATAGCGAGACCAGATGACCGCCTTCCACATTCTTTTTCCTGTCGCCCACTCGGGCAATTTTGCAGCCCCCGTCCTCGCCCATCGCCCGCCATCGCCCGCCACCGTACGATGCGGGCACAAGCACATCTGACGCCGTGCGAGGGCGGGGCGAGGGCCGGTAATTTCTTGAAATCTACTGATCTGTAGCAGCAAAAATGCTGCTGAATGAACCGGCACAAAATGATTTCCACAAAGAAGCTCGCACTTTTCACAAGAACAACAAATAAAATGCACTAATATAACACTACAATAAATTAAATATGATACAGGTAAGAATCTACTATTCCTAAGGGTTTATGAGTAAACAAAACGATGTGTGTTAGTGCGATTAAATTATCTAGGGAGAGATGTAATCAATTTAGACTTGTAGGACCGTATAGGGATGGCCGTATGACAGGCCGTATGAAGATTGGCATCAGCCAATTGCGAGGTCCGGATGAGATTGGGATGGGATGAGGGAGGTAGGACCACGATCACGTGCGGTCCATTGTTCAAGTTGTGTTTCGGTATCCGCCTAAAAATGATCGGAAGAAACCACTAAAATGAGAAGCTATGTTATAAATCGGAATCGGAGGTGTGGCCCATGGATCGAAATTATTCTGTCCGAGTTTGTACGACGCGTATCGCAACCGAAATGGCCTTGTGGCTCGATCTTTGTGCAGCCCTAGCGACTGCCTCTGGCCTTCACTCACTTGTAACCGTCTTCAGAACTTTTCATTCGTGATCGGGTCGAGACATATTGGACGGATTTAGCATTTATCGACCACACTTTACTATGTCTACTTTCTTTTTGCTTCACTTACGTAACAAGTTTATATCAAACTTATATCTGTCGATGATCAGGAGATGTTCATTGATTGAGCATAAGTCCAGAATACAAGCAGTGGTGTAGACGCTTAATTTTATGTTTCGTCAATAAAGTAATAAATGTGTTGCTATGAATGGAACTGAGTATTGCTCAAAATAGAACATATTACTTTATCGCCGTTATGTCTGATTGCATCTTCACATGTTACGAGTTTTTTACTTGAAACTTGGACGTCAAGTCAAAGCTATACAAATGGTTCGTTGTGTTCCTGAGCCAAGGACGAAGGCGCTTTTTCACACGTGGGCGCGCAGGTAAGCTCGAGTTAAAGTGACTCTGTGAACGTGTCGGAGTCCGATTCTCAGGCGCAACGCAGTCTCTAAGTAGCTCATATTACTGCTGCACTGCGAGCGCCGCAGTAGAGATTTAAACGGTTCCGCAACGTTCGTCTGAACGCAAAGCAAAAAGAGGAAAAATAGGTAGCAATTTCAGGTGTCCTCCACACTGCAGATCCTTCGTAGGTTTAGGTTTCGACACTCGATCACGGGAATGATGTGATAGGCAATTATTAATGACTAATAGGTGAGAGGTTTTTCCTTTCACATCTCCTATTTGACCCTCTCCAACTCTCTTTCGCTATATCCCACACTTTCTTCCTCCCTATTCTCTCTCTTATCTTTCTCTCTCCATTCTCTCTCTCTCTCTCTCTCCACTCTTTCTTCCCCTTTCCTCTCATTCCCACTCCCTCCTCACATTCTCTCTCTCCCCTCACATTCTCCCTCTCCCCTCTCATTCTCCCTCTCCCCTCTCATTCTCCCTCTCCCCTCTCATTCTCCCTCTCCCCTCTCATTCTCCCACTCCCCTCTCATTCTCCCTCTCGCCTCTCATTCTCCCTCTCGCCTCTCATTCTCCCTCTCGCCGCTCATTCTCCTTCTCCCCTTTCATTATCCCACTCCCCTCACACTCTCTCCTCTTTCTCTCTCTCTCCTCTCTTTCTCTCGCTCCTCTCTCCTCCTTTGGCATTCCCTGCTCCCTTTCTCTCCCTCAATTCTATCTTCCAATATCCCTGTCCTATGTCTTTTTCCCTCCCCTCTCTATATTTCTTTCCCGCTCTCTCCTCATCTTTTCCATATCTTTCTTTCTCTTCACACGTACAAACTGATCTCTCTTTCCGTCTCTCTATCGCACGTGAGACGCCCTTTCGTTCTCTTGTCCCCACTGACAACAAGCGCGCGCGCCTATGCGCTTTCCCACGCGCTCACCCACACACGCCCTGGCGCGTACAGACAAGTGTCCTTTTGGATCCGCGCCGCCGCCGCCGCCCACTGCGCCAGTTGCAGCCACGTCGCAGCGCGAGGGAGGTGTCTGAGAGGGCGCGATGGCTCGCAGTGTTGGCACATCCGGTGCCGCCCAAATAAGGCACCCAGCGCCCAAACTGAGAGGCGGTAATATATGAACAATATAAGTTATTTGAATTACATTGGCTGGCAAACGTGCAGCAATCTGCAAGTCACGCTTCGGATATGATTTATGTTTCACCCACAGGGGATGTGACCTGTTGTCACTACAGTTGCTCCGTGACATGAAATAGATCAGCTAGAATTTTTATGAGCGTTGAAACCGCCGACAGCCTTATGTACCCTCAGAGATGTAACATCTGAGGCTTCCGGAGCCATCTGCAGCTCGCAGTGACCAAAAAACAATTTCAACCAAACTATATTTAAAATCTGAGGCTAATTTGAGGCTAACTGAATGCTCTATTACCGAATTTTAGGTTCGTTTGGATTTCCCAAAATTGTGGGTGCTGCTAGCTTTAAACTTACGATAGCAGCGCCAACCTAGAAACTCCATCTCAGAATCAATTCTAAATATGAAAACCTACCCAAAATTTTAGGCTAGTTTGACACTTTAGGGAAAAAATTATTCCCGCATTTTTATTCCAAAAATCAGGGTTGTGCAAAGATACATAATTAAGTTTGATTCTTAAGGTGAATTCATATCAAAGTTTTCTGGCGCAGCTGGCTTTAGATGGCCTTGCTTGCTTCCGGTGACCACAAGGCACTCAACGCATACAAGGAACTGGAGAGTACAGAGATCTTTGTTTTTATTAGGGGATGTGCCAGAATCACAATGCCAAGTTCAACTCCTTCATTTTGATTATTATATTACACACTCATACTCGCCTAAACTGAGATGCATTGATTCGTTGGTGTTGATAGGGAAATTATGAATGATAATGAAGCAACTGTGGAGTGCGTAGCGGTGTAAAAGGGAGTACATAAGGAAACTACCGCAAACTCTCCATGTTAGCCACTAATTTCACTCGAGTCGAGCGACTCAGTTATCTCATAGCGAGAATTGCCGCTGTCTCTGTAGAGTTCGGAAGATTGTAACAATCCGCATCCCGACGATGGCGAGTTTTCACGTTGGATTTATAACTGGGTCCAATTCAACCGCTGTGTGGAAAAACCGGGTGCTGTGATTGCACGTGATCTTTCCTTCCTCTTTTCCTTCACCTATCTTCTCCACTTACGCACAAGAACTTACATGCACTACACTACTATAGGTATCGGGAGACGAGTCGAAAGATTAGAAATTGTCCAGAATACAACGCTACCTCGCTTAGGTACAGGCAGGATTACAACGGAACCTCGGGAGATACCTTTGGTGGGAAATCTGTTATCCAACGTGTGGGTCGGCACCGGGTCTCACCAATGAGAGGGAGCAGCTCCGCCACCTCCCGAGATAATACATTCGCGGGGCTAATGCCCATAGTAGTTGGCGTGCGCGAAACCATCAAACACTTGGATCGCCCAGTCGCAGCGCGGAAGAGCAAGCGAAGAATTTGTCTGATACATCACGGAGCGTTCCCAACTGGGGGCATTGTAGGCCACCGAAAATAAACTTCTTTTCCACCTCCGGGAGAAGAAACCTCACTTAGTGACTGAAGTACCCAAAGAATGACAGAATGTGCACACATTCCGCAAAGGCATCATAGAAGCAGAACCATCACACATTCATCGAAACGTACAAAAATACTTCGTTAACCTTCGTAAATACCAATAAGAGAATGAGCTAATTTGGCTAATGCTTTTACAAAGATTTTCATCTGGTTAATTCTTTTGTGGGTCTAAAGTATCCAATCACAAGAATCCAAGTTGTAAGAAACGGAGTTAAAAGTAAAATGCGACGGATTAATGGCAAATTCCATAAATTCATGGGTGTGTTTTAACCATGAACAAGTTAAAAATGCAAAAAAATTATTTTGTTTTATATGTTTTCTAGACAGTTACTTCACTTGTTTATTTTCGATGAAATTGGCATCACGGGAAATTACCGTTCGGAATGCATGTTCTCCCTGGAAGTTATCTATTTCTCTATCGTTTTGACTTCAACTTATCCAGCTACATATGAGAAGGGAGAAAGAGATTGCTAGCAATATTTCACATCCAAATGCCGAATAACGTTTCTTGAAACAATAAAATAGTTTCAATAACTGAAAAATAGCTACGAAATAAATTCTGCGTTGCCATTGGTGCAGGTGTAGAGATATATATCATGTAGAATGATGATATCAATGAAAAAAGCACAAATAACAGATTCTTCTGTCCTAGGGTTCTGTAAACTGAGGAATGGGGCTCGTGACCAATCGCCGAGTGAAAACGTTCATAGCTTACGCGAGTATTTGAAACTACAAACCTCTAGCAAGGCGGTCGCCGTAGCACCGTCTGTGCTATAAATAGTGAGATAAAGATCGGTGCATGACTCAAATAAAAGACATAAATTCCGTTGCTGCTTCGATCTTACGAGCCCCAGGTCGGCGTGCCTGGGGATGATACAGACATTGCAAGAAGTATTTCACTTTGAGACGCAAACATATTTCATCCGAATCAATAGTGATTTCATAAACTCTGTGGCGGAGTTTTTCTATCGATTTATTGTCGTCTCAATTCAAGCACGTAGGTGTAATTTGAAATGAATTCTCCAAACACAGCGCATGTTAGAGCTCCTGTAGGAAGGAATTTTGCTTTAAGGGGTCTTGAGTTGCGTCGAGACGTTGAGTGAGCTCGAGGTGTTGCCTCAGGCGAAGGGAAGGTGAACTACAGCCTCCGCCCATTCCAGT
Source organism: Gryllus bimaculatus (assembly GCA_017312745.1). NCBI lineage: Eukaryota > Metazoa > Arthropoda > Insecta > Orthoptera > Gryllidae > Gryllus > Gryllus bimaculatus. The sequence continues at coordinate 2,004,553 of BOPP01000101.1, forward strand.
ACCAGGCCTCGGGACTCGCTCTCGCGCTTCGAACATAGACAGTCGACCCGCCCACTCGCTCGCACCGCCCACTCGCACCGCCCACTCGCACCGCCCACTCGCTCCGCCCACTCGCACCGCCCACTCGCCCCGCCCACTCGCACCGCCCACTCGCACCGCCCACTCGCACCGCCCACTCGCACCGCCCACTCGCACCGCCCACTCGCACCTGTTATTCTCACTCAACACTCCCACAGTCCTCTGCCAACCTAAACCATTGGTGCAGAAATTAAAGAATTTGGGCCAGGCTGCTGCTTGGGCCCGGTTCAGTGTCCCGCATGACGCTCTCATTCAGTATACTAGAGCCGATCGCGCCCGACCGCCTTCTGCGGCCGGACTCTGTCACCAAGCAGTGGGCCATATCGGCGGCCTATTGATAAGCGATGGATCAGGGCACAGCCCAATGCGCCGCCCATTCAAGCAGCCCTCATTTAAAGCCACTGCTCCCTTCCCAGCAGTTCGTTGACCCCGCGTCTCGTGTCCGGAAAGTAGAGTAAAGCGCAGCAAATAAAAAATAATAATCTGGGGCAAATTAACACCCTAGTCACAATTGTATTAAAAGTTCGATTACTTTGTCTTCTACGTTTCATTACCATTCTTCAAAGAATTTCTGTCTACCATTAATTGACTTACTGCATTTTTAATTCGGCATCTTGAAACTCATAATACCCTACAATGGAAAATTGTGTTCCCTTTCTGATGCGAGAAATGGAGTTTATACTGAATTTATAACATTTATTCAGACTAGATCCCTAAAAATATATCCAATATACAAAGCTTCATGTTCAAAATGTCGTTTCCTTATGGTTCTGTAATTTCACCTAATTTGCACGATTACACTTCTGCCATGAATTCACTGCCATAGCAGTTATTCTCACAAGCGGTAGTCAGAGGGAATACGAGGAACTAGGGAACACTTAACAAGGGCACAGCGAGACAAATGGGAAAAAATAAACGTATAAAAATTTTATGATAGTATCAGTTCGAATCACACAACGCGAACTATAGGACCTCAAGATCTCGTACACGAGAAATAAGATAAAACTTTCGAATAATAATATCGTTATTTTTAGAGATCCGGGCAGTCAGAGATTCAGTGGTATTTCGCGAATGGAACCACACATTGTCCCCTACTTGCAATTACTAATACGCAGGAGTACATCTTACTTATTCACGAAATAATGAAACTTGAGTGGGTCGCACAAATCATAGCAAGTCTGGCACATAAAAACTATTTTAGTAAAGTAGAGTTTCTGTAAAGCGTAGCCTGATATCCGGAAAACGGAGTATTGCAAATCCTCACTGAAGCTAATGTTCTTGTTAGTATAATTTCCTTACCTCGCTTGTAAAATCAGAAAAGTTGAAAATCGAAGGTTCTTTTGATGGAGCCGCCCTTCACAACCTGCCCTTGAGAGATTGCCGAGCAAAACCAGTCCAGCAAAACCAGCCCCACAAAATCAACCCAGCGAAACCAGATCCTTAAAATCAGTCCTAAAAAACTCGCACCTCAAAATAGCCTTGCAAAATTACCCCGTAAAATCAGCCTCGTCAAAAACAGCCCCGCTAAACCAACACCATAAAACCAGCTCCCAAAGACCACGCTCGCAAAAGCAGCCTCGCAAAAGCAGCCTCGCAATACCAGCCTCGCAAAACCAGCCTCGCAAAACCAGCCTCGCAAAACCAGCCTCGCAAAACCAGCCTCGCAAAACCGGCTCACAAAACCCTTCAAAATTCTCCATATAGGACTTACCCTTCAGAACCCACTTTATAACCTATAGTCCCATACGTACTTAGCACATTCACTACAGGAAGCGTCCTTCAGCCCCTTACAACGTCGAGCTACATTCGCGGCATAGTTTCTGATGCAGAACGCTTTGGCTATATCGCCTCTTGGTTACGCTAACCAGCCATTTGAAAAAACGACAGTGCCGCAACAGCAGAGTATTCATAAGCCCGACCTACGGGGCTGGAGTATTAGGGAAATGTCTTCGCATCCACATGTGAATTAAGCACTAACTTTAATAGGACCATAAACACAATAGCGATCCAGGTTGAATGCCGTGTCGTCCGCTGAGTCAGGCTTTGTGTGGTGGAGGGGCAGCTTCCAGGTGCAATGGGAAGAGGATAATTGATATACTATATTGCGCCGATACTCGAACACGAATAAAAAGCAGATACCCTTTTAACGCCTTCCTGAACATATTCTCGAATAATTGTTAACAGTAGGCGCAGATTGTAGCTTTCTACCCTTTCCTGTAGTTAGAACTAGTTTTTTTAATTAGTTAATAAGAATAGTTGTAAGATATTCAATAATATGACAAAGTGATGTATACTGCTCTATGTACTTTCGTACGAAAAACAAAAGAATATAAAAAAAACCTTGGGCCCCGCATAAACGGTCGTCGGTTCGAATTCGCATGAGACACACATTTATTCAGTAGTTTAAGACATAAGCAACATTCTTGTCGGAGAAGTCTCCGCGAATACTACGTTTCTAGGCCGAATATCGCGAATTTCACAAAAGTTTTCATCCTCATACGGTATGCAGGGCAAATAGAAAACTCTATCGTACCCTATGGTGATGCCCGACGTGTTCCACAATCATTTCAGCCACCCATGGTGATTGCAGTATAAGAAACAGTCGCATTCGCGTTAAAGGGTATCGAGATAAACGGCAAAATAATCCGACAAATTTCTACGAATCCAATCTTCAACGTATCAATGTATCTTAATCCTGCGGTCATTCCCTCGGCAGCTCGCCTTATCCGTATCCACTGGCTTCGTTAAGCTCAGAGCCAACATTGACGCTGACTCTCACCGGGAGGTCCTTGTGTTCGAGTTCCGACTGTGGTAGATTTTCGACACTAGCTACGTAGCTAGGTCTGCTTCAGTCGCTAGCTCAAGAGTTCTAGCAGCCGGCTGCTCTGAGTAATAATTTTCAGAGGTCACGTCGATCAACGTCAGGCGAATGCCGGAGCAGTGCCCTAACAAACGTGGCGCGATATTTCCTTCCTCTTCCGTGTTGTATCAACTCCCCTTTCAGATACTTACATGCACTACACTTTCGCAGATGGTGGGAGACCAGGCGGGAGCTTACAACTTGTCCTGGCTCGGGCGGTGCTAGGCTGGGGGAGATACGTAGAGCGGAAAAATTCACCGCATGCCGACATGTAGATCGGTGCCGAATATCGCCATCCCGCGATGAAAACATTCACTATACCAACGGGACTAATAACCGTAGCAGATGACGTGGCCGGAAACATAAACCAATTTATCGATTATCACGTGTTAGGTGGTTGCAATCGCACGGAGCGCGAGATGAAGGGTGCGGGATCGAAACCCGCGTTTAGCGCGAGTGCATCCGCCTCTTAAAGATACGAACGAAAAGGCAAAATTGATCGGCGCATCCCATCACATCCCGTCGCTATTCCCGCCGTATGTCGTCACATTGCGAATCTAAGGTGTCACAAGGGTCACGACCCCTCTAGAAAAAACCTCAACGAAACAACTGGTTATTAAATCTAAAGACGGAAATCATAAGGGAAAATTATATCTTGCAGGCGACAAGAGCAATTCATGAAGGAAATACACGTTTACGGTAAGTCTGTTATTGTCGAAATTACCACCTACGGAAAATAATCATATTTTGGAACGTTGAAGAAAAAGATTTCGACCTCCACAACTGTACATGTAGATCAACCCGTTGTCCCAGACGACTCAGTAGCTTTGGAGAACAGTAAATACAGTAGTTGAGGGTTTGGCCCCCAAACTTCTACCAGTAATGGTCTGACGAGCCCAGGCCGCAGAGAGCCTTGGCTCAGGAGAACAAGAACAGTAAATAGAGTACTCGAGGGTTCGAACACCGAACTTCCACCAGCAATGGACTGACGAGCCGAGGCCGCAGAGAGCCCTCGGTCGCGCGTCGCGCGGGCGTCCTTACCTGCGTGGGGCGTGGCGGCGGGCGAAGTCCATGCTGCCTGCGGCTGCTCGCTAGCTCATGCTGCGCGGGGCGTGCGCGGGGTGTGGCGGGGCGGAGGGCGGAGAGAGAGCGAGCGAGCGACCGACCGCGAGCAGCGGCCAGCCGCGAACTGCAAGCCGCAGCAGCCGCTCCGGCCGCAGCGTCGCGCCCGCTCTCGCCCCGCTCGCCCTCCCCGCTCTGTCCCGGGCAGCGCCGGCGCCGCCGCCGCCGCCGCGCCTCGGCCCGTGGCCTTGCGCGCGCGGGCCGCCTCCGGCGGCGGTTTATGCCCTGTCGCGACGCACGCCGTCCGCCTCCGCTCCGCCTCGCCTCCGCCTTCCGCCTCTCCTCCGCATCGCCGCCGTCCTGCGTTCGTTCTATTCGTTCCTTCTCTTTGCGCGCGCTCCTCCGACTTGCCTGTCGCTCGCTTCGTCGCGGCGGAAGCGCAGCAGCGTCTGGGGACCGGAGGTGCAGACGCGAAGGCGGCGACGCTAGAAGCGGAGTGCGGCGTGGAGGTGGGGTAAAAGGAACCACATGCCGGTGGTAACGGCGGTGTGATGCGGAAGCGCGGCGGACGCGAACGCGGCAGCAAAGAGGAGTGAGGAGGTGGTACGAATACGATATTGATTGAATTAGTGATTGCGGCCGCGCAACTGGGTAAGGTCATTATCTCGGTAAGTGTAATACGCGTCGTTTGTATGTGCTGAAGAGGGCTGTAGAGGCCCTCGCGGGAATGGAGAGATTCCGCGCCGACCTATCACGTCGTCTCGCGAGTTGTTTCTTTCTCAACCAGAAGCGAAGACGAAGTAATGAGAAAGAGGCCCAGTGCTCGAAGAGTGAGCGAGATGGTTGCAGGCCGGAGGCAGGCCCGTAAAGTGCGAGAGGCGGAGATGGTGTAGGGTGTGACGAGAGGATGGGATGTGAAGTGAAAATAAACACGCGACGTCGGTGTGAAGTCGACTCCGGCGGAGGTTGTACGAGAAGGAGGTGGATACGGGGAAGTAGGAGGCCAGATGGTGAACGATATGAGGCTGAAGAAAAGATAAAGGACAGAGAGATGGTAAAGGCAGGTCGCGGATCGGACGCGGAGGCGTAATGCGAAGGCGAAGGCGGGTAGGAGCAGTAGATTAGGACGAAGTAAGAAGTCGAGTGTCACAGGATAACGAAATTAAAAGGAATCGCAGACGAGAAGATAGAGGCAAAAGTTAAGAGGTGTGGAGTGGGATAGCGGAATCCAGAAGAAAGAGTAAAGACAAGAGGCAGGGTAATAGCAGTCGCAGATTACGAGTGAAGGCGAGAAGCGAGATAGTGAGTGCATAGGTGGAGTACGAGGTGATGGTGCGATGTAAAATCGCGGAGGTGGATTGCGAATCAGAGAATAAGAGACTAAGACAGAGGCGGTGTGTAAAGGCAGCCGCGCTACGGAGGTGAAGGCGAAAGCGAAAACGATAGGGAGGTCATAGGTGGAGTACGGACGGTGATAGTGGATGTAAAGCGGGTGTTGGATGCAGAATCCAGAGAAAGAGATAAAGAACAGAGGCGGTGGTAAAGCAGCGCGCTACGCGAGGTGGAAGGCGAAAGCGAGATAGGAGCATAGGTGGAGGTAGGAGGCTGAACGGGGATGTAAACGCGGATTTGGATGCGAATCAGTAGAAAGAGATAAAGACAGAGGCGTGTTTGGTAAAGGGCAGCCGCGCTAACAGTTAGGTGAAGGCGAAAGCGGGATAGGAGGCATAGTGTGGAGTAACGAGGTGAAGGTGGATGTAAACGCGGGATTTTTGGATGCGAATCGGAGGAAGATTATAAAAGCAGTCGCGAGCCGCGCCCGAACGCGACGAGCGGCTGCGAAGTCGGGAAGCGGTTTGGCGGGGAGCGGCGGGGGCGGCGGGGGCGGCGCACCCGCGGGCGGCACGCGGCCCGCTGCACGTCGCCCCTCCCCCGCCCTACCCGCCCCGCCGCGCGCCGTTGGTGCGGTGGTCGCTCGGGAGCACGCGGAGCCGCGCGCTATATTTGGCTTCCCGGAAATCGCGCTCTTCGGGAGGTGCGAGCCGCAATCGAACGCGGCCAATATGCACGCCGGCAGGCGCGCGCTGCGTGCGACTGGCGGAGTGGTGAACAATCGGCCTCCGGAATGCGCAACTGGTTGTGCTGCAACACAAGACGTTACAGGGTTTCCGTGGCGTTGGTCGTATTTCGCGGCCTAGTTCACGTTCGAAACACACCACAACTGCGGCACAAACATCTTAATGTGGCAATGTTTAATTCTCACTGTCGATACGTCTTCTGCATTCTTTTTCTTTCGTTAACTGTTTCTTTGCAGTAGAATTCAAACAATGTTCCCTGTTGGGGAACAAGTGCCCGCCAAGTAATATTTTGTATTTATATTTATATTTATATTTATATTTATATTATATTTATATTTACATTTATATTTATATTATATTTATATTTATATTTTTATTTTATTTTATATTTATATTTATATTTATATTTAATATTTATAATTTAATTTATATTTCTTTTAATATTTATATTTATATTTATATTTATATTTATATTTATATTTATATTTATTTTAATATTTATATTTATATTTATATTTATATTTATATTTATATTTATACAGTCAAAAAAACAGTAAAAAAATGAATGTGAAAGATAACCTGCGCTCGTTTTCTTGAGGTTCAGAATCCCTTCCCTACATTTTAACTATAGATAGTTGAAAGGTGACAAAAAGTTTGACATAAATAAATTTAAAAAATGAAATAAAATTTTAAAAATAAATTTTAAAAATCGTCAAATTAGCAATATTTGAAAAATAGTCATTTTCGTTTCTGAGTTATAGAAAACGTATTTGCATCGACACAGGAATTGCCCTCTCTTTTTCTTGCAATAGGTAGGATGTCCTGCTGTACTACAACGTACGTACGAGTAGAGACTACTTTTCCATTTCAATTTTCAGCCTCGTGACGATACATGTAGTCAAAGTGGTCATTTGGTGACTACTTTAATGACCTAGTTTCATAGCACATTCATGAGCTTGCATTTATGACTCATCACAGCACAAATAAATTCATTCATCTATAACTGTGTAAGTGATTTTACTGACAGTTACAGTAGTCTCTCAAACAAAATAAAATAATTATTTAAAACAATAATAACATACGACGGTTATTATATTAGTCAATACATTTAAATTTCTAAGTAAATAAAACTGACTGTGAGATTGTAGTCAAAGAATATTTCAACTTCGAACGTTTATACCTGTTGACTTATGGAGGCAATTTCTAAAAGTCTGATGAGACACGTGGAAATTAATAACCCAATGTTTCGCGGAGTGTGAATGCGATAAGATCTGTGGCGGGTGTCTCAGGGCGTCAACGCGTTTTCCCCATCAGGAACAGCACTTCCACAGGCGGCCTTCACTTGACATTTGGCTCCTAAAGGCAGCGCCAGTTACGTTCCGTGGGCATTTAAGAGGCGAATTGGAAGTGGTTCCTACGCACACAGCGAGAAGTCGCACAAATGTGTAGAAACATGTTAAGAAAATATTAATATTGTATTATTGTATTAAAAAATTTAATTTATTTCACTTTAAATATACATTTTAATACGGGAAGGTTACAAACATATTTCGGTGTTTCAGTTTAACACAGCATTTCGGAAAATCTCTTCAAAAATATTTAATGAATAATTATAATAATAGTACTATTTATCATACTCCATGTTCGTGAAGTTTTGGAAATTACTAATTTAAAGTGCGATTAAAAATATTGTTTATTAAAATTTATTTTCTAACGTATTTTGTACTAGAAAACGTAAAATATGTCTGAGAAATACGAAATATTTAATACCAAAGATGATAGTTAATTATGTTTGCCCCTCTTTTCTCTATTACATACACTAACCTTCAATTCTTGCTGAAACTTGAATCTTACATGTTTCTGTTCCGTTATTAAATTTAAATTACGAAACATGACCATGAGTCTAAAAAGGGAATATTGTAATTGTGATGAAATATTTGATCCAAGTAGTAAAATAATACATTTGGGCTCAGACGTTCTTCATTTCATCAATTCTATTACTTCTATAAATATATGTTTTAAAAAAATGTATTAATGAAGAAAAGCCTTCTTTATCAGCTAAATTTCGATTTGTTCTAAGCTGGATTTGAAGTATATAAGGCATTTCACTGCAATATCTTCTAAACTTCTGAAGACGTGAAGACGAGTTTCAATAAGTAAACTTATTTAATATGGTTACATAAAGACGAATTGTAATCACATATTGCAAATATTTTGGTCAGAAATAGCTTTCCTTAACTAAGTTTATAAAAATAAATGAAGGTACATACTTAATCGCTTTTTACGTATTCAAAATAAATATCTCAAAATTTGTTCAAAAAACGAAAAAAACAACACAAAACAGTATGATCCAAATACTTCCATAGTATCCATAGAACTTCAATACGTTTACACAAAGCAATAGTAAATTGTATTGAAGATTAAGTTGAAAGTAGTTAAACAAGGTGGCCAGGGTGATGTAGGTTACGGTGGTGGGAAATAAGAGATAGATGTTACTACAGAGAAATCAGACTGCTGGTGAAGACGAGAACTTCTGTCAGAGATTTTCTCCAAAAGAATTAACGGAATCACGTGCAGATCCATCACAGGATATATCTCGAACTCCTGAAAAAGTTAGAACGCAAATTATTGAGAAAGTTGCGATGGCAAGACTCCAGAGATTGGCATTACTTCATAAAATCTAGTGGCCGAATTCCTAACTAATACCCCCACTCTACCCCGCATTTCTTCAATCCATCGTTTAAGAAAAGCCGCGCGAGTAATGCCTTCCACGACCTCCCATTCATTGAACACTCAAGGTGCAAGGTATTTTCTTTGCATTCGTTACTACGATGTGGGTAGAGTAGATAACGGGTTACGTGTGCATTTGAAGACTAAGTTCGCTTTCTTAATGATCATTTACCGTCTACCGGCGTACTATTTAATCATCAGGGTACCCTCTAATATCACTGCAGTACCGACCACTGCAGTACGACCGGGAGATTCTAGGCTTTCAGCCCCGACGATGGCAGAATTTTCAACACTAACTACACAGGTGGAATTTAGCCGCTGTCTGGAGGAGAATTCTAACGTCCGGCTGCTCTGATCGGAGGTTTTCTGTGGTTTCTCCGATCAACATCAGGGCAATGAAGCAGTAGCCCCCCCCCCCAAAAAAAGGCCACGCGCGCTATTTCCTTGACCTATCCTCACCCTATTACACACATCGACGAACATAAATTACACTATCACACATGCCCGGAGACCAGTAGAGCTGACAGCTTGTCTCGGCTGGAGCTGTGCCCCGCCAGGGGAAGATAACTGGTTGGGGATAAACCAGCTAGACGAAGTGCAGGTCGTCGCCAGATCTCACCATCCTGCTGGGGGGAAATAACAGGAGAAACACGCATGCACTACACTTACGGGACCAATGACCTTAGCAGTTGACGCACCCGGAATCACTATGCAATTATTCAACTATTTAGTCCCACTATAAGGAAATGAATACTTAGGAGTGTAAATGATGAAATTATTTTATATCTGTTATGATGCTCATTAGGAAAACATCATCAAAGTTTACAAAGCATTTATCGACAAAGAAACAAGTACTAACAAGTATAAAACACTGCACAGAACAAATTTGTCGGCGTGGCTGTAGGGAAGATACGGCGGCCTAACTTTCTAGGCCTCTGCCAGACCAGGGTCGGCAATGGCGCGCGTTGGCTCGCAAAATAGTCGACTAGTCTGCAAGACACCCCTCGTCCTCTGTCACGGGCGTGCTTGCTTACCGGTTACTATCAACAAAATGAGAGAGAGTTTACAGGAGACTGACGACGGAATGAGAGCGCTCACAGATCACTGTCGAAATGAGAGCTAACAAATCACTGTCGTAGGAATCGGAGAGCATATAGGACATTGTCGTCGGAATGAGAGAATATACTCGCCATATCAATAAAGGTATTTTTTATTATTATTGTTATTATTATTATTATTATTAAATAGGCCAATAAATAAATACTCTGATGAGATAACATAAGGACTGCAGAAAACCTATATTTATGTGTAAACACTGTATTTAGGATAGTTACATAATTATTTTGTGTTATTTTTGTAAAAAAGTAATGATACATATGTTATACCTAATGTGACTATTTTAGAAATAAGAACATAAAACTACCTATGTGATTGTATATATTAATTAAAAATATACTGTTATATAAACTGTATGTATATGGACTCAGAGCAAAATTTAAAACAATTTATAAAAAAGGTAAAACTATAATGTATTTTTTCTCAATTTTGTTAATTTGTAAATATTCATAAACATATTTGAAATGTTAACCATTGTTTTAATCGTGTTATAGATTATATCACTGTAAAACCCAATATTGCAATTTTTACAAATAGGACTTTTATGTTTTTAATTTTACATTGAATTATTTATGATAAAATAATTCATAAGAATAGGTTTTTATGTAATTATATTAGGTAAAATGGTCAGGTAGTATGTCAACCAGATGTTAAGTCAGTTTGACTTAACAGAACCCACAACAAATTTAGTGGAAAATAAACTATTATATTATTATTATTATTACCATTATTATTATTATTATTATTATTATTATTATTATTATTATTATTATTATTATTATTATTATTATAGAGGTCAGTGTGTACAGAATGAGCTTTCAGGTCACTGTCGTCGTATCAAGCGAGGTGTTTTGCGTGCCGGTGACTTCCCTCTCTGCGCCCCTCCACTCCCTTCCCATCGAGGGGCTGGTGGAGCGAGTCCGCCAAACTGCTATCTGGCGGGGACGGGCCCTCACTACAATGCCTTACTACGTTTTCATAGTCTTGCCTTTCCTTTGCTCAAGTTTTGTACTTTGCTTGTGAGAACGTCTAAAAATTTAACCTCCTACGTTCAAAAAGTGTCACGAAATGTTACTCTCGGGACACCGACAATTTCTCGTTGAAAAATAGCATTACGCTAAATATATGTATTTGTATTCGCTTTCACCCGCCTCACGCCCTCCCTCCCGGTCTGCTTCTCACAAAGCCTTTCTCAATTCCCCCTCAAACCGCCCCTCCCCTCCTGGCCGTAGGGCTGTCCTCTTAAACTCTGAAGTTCGCAGTTCTGAGAAACCGCAGTATTGTGTCTTCCGTCCAGACGCTATCCCAAGGTATGTACGATCCAGTTTGCTTTCGCATCGTCATATTCCCTAACGTAAAATGCTTGTAAATAAATTATTTTATCTATTTTTGTAGCTATAATGATGATGACCGCTAAAGATTGAAAAGTTCATTGTGTAATACAATCTAAGATAGTACCTAGTCAACATTGGTTCATTAATTTAAATTGGCATGTAAAGTAGTGCCGACTGAATACACATCACTTCATCTTGTGTTCATACTATGGCAGTATGTCCGTTATTCCGACATTTAAATATGTCAAATACGATGGACTACACAACCCCTAAGAATATTGTTAAAAAAAATAAAATTCTTATGACTTGAGGGGTAAATATATAACAGAATATAAGTGGGTGCTGAAATGAGTTGTGTTTTAATTAAAAATACAAAACAACGTTTCGGGTTCATTTTTTTGACCTCATTACAAGTGCACATAATGTTTGTTTTGCATAATTTTTATATGCACTTGAAAAGGATCCACAAACTGCACTTGAAACCTTGTGTTGTATTTTTAATTAAAACATCAATAAATCTCAACGTCCATTAATAACATGTTATGTATTAAATCCTCGAGGCATCAAAATATAATGGTTTTTGTTTGTGAAAATGTTTGGCGAAGGTGTTCATTGTCCAATTAGTTGGCCGTCAGAACTATTCGTTAACCTATCACCCTCTGTACTCACCGCGAACCCTGTGCACGTTGGTCGAGGTAAAAGGAAACACTGTAATAAGCCCGTCAAGGCTACTTCAAGGCAACCCGAGTCGAGGCTCAAGCATCCACGTGAGGACGTGGTCGACACCTCATTTTTAAAGGAGTTTCCGGATGAGATTTTCGTGCGATACTGACATTCCACACTCCACTTAATAGTATATGTTCTGCTGCCGACGTTTTCGTGAACATAAAATGGCAAAGAACCAATGAAATGCGTTGTGGTTATTGTAGGACATTAGAAGCCGATAAATTGAAAGGTACAAGTTTGACTAGGATATTTTTTATTAGTTTACACATTTTCGGTTCAGTTCCATTAACCTTTTCTTATTATTTAAATCGGGATTTAAAAATTATCGGGGTGTTTCTTTCATGAAAATTCGAAATTTAAAGAGAGAATTTTCATTACCTCCTGTTCAAGAGAAATCTGAATTTGAAAGAAAATATTGTTTTTAAATATCCTCTAGTAAAAGAGGTAATTTTTAAAACCTGCAATGCATTCAAAAAGTTCAATTTTTAGCACTAGTAACATAATTCCATAATATACCATAGAAATATGGAGAAATCAAAAAATATGGAAGGAGCATTCGAAATTTTCGAATGTTTGTTATGAATCTCTCAAAATATGCCCAACACGTTTGACGGTTAAATAGAGAGGCAAGTCTCCAGAACATTTAAAGAAAACGGATGAATTGAATGGGTGAAAACCAGATCGGTATAAGTGAACATTTTATTAAATCTGAGAAAAACGTGTTTGTTTCAGACTATTTTTCAGTGGCAATGTATTTTTGATTAAAAAGCCATGGTTTTAATGATGAAACATAGCACCACAACTTTACATAAATATTGACTTCAATAAACACTTTTATCTGAATTTATATAATGTCACTTTTACCGTTCTGATTTTACCCATTCATTTTATCATAATGAATAGATTATGAAAATATGAAGATTGTTGCGAGTAATGTTCATCTGCTTGACCGCTCGAGAAGCCCGTACCTAACTTAGCTGTACACGCACATGGGAACATGATCAATGTGTTTACAGCGTGACCTGGTATATTTGCTATTGACTCGTTCGAATAAAGAGGGGCAACTCTTTCTCCATAGGCATGCGAGGTCAGAGTCGAGAAGATGTGCTTCTTTCAGCCATAAACAACGTACCCAGGCCAAAGAAGGAGAAGCGAAAATTTTCATTTAGAAATAATAGTTGGTAATTATTAAATTTGTGAGACTTATCCTTTCATAAAATTGTTAAAGTACTAATATTTACGTTTCGCGTAACGTACTAATATTTAGGTTCTAAACGGGTGAAAAGTACTGAAGAGCATCAACAGTTTTATTATGAAAAAGTTGGAAAATATCTCTTTTAATTCAACATAGTCTGTAATTCATCACTTTATTCGCAATTACAACGTCTTTGTCGTCTTTGTAAAGATGTAGCCAGAATACACCGAGAAATAATATAATCAAAGTCTGTATTATAGTGTTAATTAAAGTCATAACATGATTAATAATTACACATAAATAAACGTCTTCATTAACCGCGCATGAACTGCTAAGAAACTCAATTGTCATGTTGTATGAAACGCGATATATCAAGAAAAGAACCATTCAGAGCGTAACGTGTCAGGGGATAAGAAAAATAGCGGATTTGCGCAAGCGCATGTTTTTAGCGAGAGGACAGGTTCTCACCCTGATGCCGCACTATCTCTTCTCCTTTCATTCCGCTCTTTGTCAGCCTGTGACAGTCGGATACATGAATCAGTTTACTACCTGTGTCTGTCACCGTCTATCAGTATGTCTATCTTTCCCACCATCTTGTTGACTGGCTGTCGCGCGGAGAGACGACAAAGTTGCTAGACGACGATCCTACTTCTCGGAAGATACGCTCTGTTCCTAAGTTCTTTTTTAATAACGAGGGGTTCATCTCTTCTTGCTTTATATTAGAAGTCTCAGCTGCCGGTTAGCCTGTGTTAGTGGTTCTTACCCTGCGCTCCCCTAGTAACGGATTCTCAAGGGAGAGAAAGGAGAAAAATCCTCAGGACGTATAGGCCATTACTGACCACGCTACTACTGATTAATGTGTGTACTGTTTCCAGGATCAGCTTTTCAGCTATATCCCTCAGTACGACAAGGTTGTTACGCCTTGAAATGTGAATTATGAGATGATTCAATGTTGATGAGGGGTGAAGGGACAATCAAAAATACGACCACCAAATCTTACCATTGTCGGAATTCGAACCTAGGACCTCCCGGTCAGCTGGAGGTCGAGTGGGCATGTCCGTCCGCTGGCTGATTTTTGACTCGAGTAAAATAGCTGTTTCGGTTGATTCCGCTATTTGAATAAGATTTTTTTTAGTTTATTATAGTCGCATCAACAGTTGTTATTAGCGACTACTTTAAATACAACTTAACAATATGAATATGTTAACTTTTCAATATAGTACAGTATACATGTGTAGACAGACATTATTTGTATTTGTTTGTGTTACAATATTAGTTTCCAGTATCCATACTAGCATACCTTTTACAATTAGATTTCTTTGAGAATATTGTAATCTTTACAGAATTTTAATATTTGATTTTGGTCTTCGTTGGACGATAGCATCAAGTCAGGATTTTGCTGTCCTTCTAGGTATGAGTGTTGGCTGTACTGAAACATAGGACATTGAGTTAAAATATGTTGAAAGTTAAGAAGGGTATCACAGTGCTGGCAGGTGGGTGGAGGATTTCCAGTTAACAAGTGTTGATGACTGAACTTGCAATGACCGGTTCTAAATAAGATTTATAGTGATCCGTTGTTGTGGTTTGGTCGTGTCCGTGTTTTCTTTCGATGAACTCCAGGCGTATGCCAAAGCAGTATCGTGAACAACTGATTGTGGAACGCGCACAAACCTTCCTTTCCCGACCTACAGTCGAGCGATGAGCTGTATCTGTTACCCTGTTCCCAAATGGATCATTCTCGAGATCTCAACCCACTGCCAAAACTGAAAGGAAGCGGATGTATTGGAAAGAAGGGAGAAAAGAAAGAAAGAGAGGGAAAGAGAGAGGGAAAGAGAGAGGGAAAGAGAGAGGGAAAGAGAGAGGGAAAGAGAGAGGGAAAGGGAGAGAGAGGGAAAGGGAGAGAGAGGGAAAGGGAGAGAGAGGGAAAGGGAGAGAGATGGAGGGGGGAGAGAGGGGGAGGGAGAGGAAGAGAGAGGGAGGGGGATATGGAGAGGGAGGGGATAGGGAAAGAGAGAGGGGAGAGAGAGGTGGAGGATAAAAAGAGCAAGGTTGTCTTTCGGAGAGTGAGAGGCTACTGCCTTTACAAGAGGGCAGAGGCGATTTGAGCGCACGTGGCGGCTGCGGTTTGCAAGAGCCGGTGGTTCTTTGCCGCTGCCAGGTGTGCGTTACTAGCCTAACAATTACCAATGTAAGTTCGCTCAGGTACTTGTCATAACAACATGTTTTCACAAGATATGAAACCGACAATAGTCCTAAAACGTCAAAAGTTTGTCAGTCGTAAATAACAATACAAAACTTGCGGTGTTACATCAGCACACACTTTCTCGTATTAATGGTAACAGATATGAAAAATAATTATATTGCATTTGTATCCAACGAACACATCGACCACCAGTCACAAAATGTAAACAATTCAACTCAAGATAATGCGGAAAACAACTAATATTTTGACATTACTGCGATTTAGGTGGCACTACTGTGCAAGGACGAACGGACGGACTGACAAGTAGACAGACGGTGTGGAAACAAAACACTTTTCCGATATCAGAAACCTCAAAATGCTTCCGACAAAATCTTAGACATAATTTTTTTGACGTATTTCATAACTTTCAATGTACTTTTCCGTATATGCTACGCATACGAGATAGTAAAAACAACATAAAAACACATTGATGACATCACGTATTTGCCCACAGTAAAATTCGAAAAAGAAAATTAAACTCTTTCCATTAGGAATTTGTAATGCTATGTTAGTAGTTTTTCATATGTGCCAAGATTAACATGTCACTTTTTCTTCACTTTCTTCCTTTAAAATACGAAAATGTAGTACCGTTACGATTATGCGAAGTTTTCACTCCGATTAAAACAAGTGTGGTCTTGTGTGGACAGTGATTAACTTATGTTTTCGAATTCTTGTACAGACAAATTTCCCAATTTTCAATGTAAACATAGTGTCGCGAATATTATTACAAGGATAACCGGTTGGTCCTGTTTCTAATTCATTTTATGGAAATTGTATTATCCTTGAAAGTGGCAACCATGATCCGGTTTCCGCTTTATATGCTATCTCATGACCGCAGCATGGAGAAAGTGTAGCTATCATCCAAAAATTTGATCTTAAGATTGCGGCAGAAAAAACCTATTTTGGTTTCCATTATACGATTTACTGTTATTAAAACATGATATTTTGTCCTGAAGTGAATTCGTTTCATATCAACTATAGCTTTTCAAAATGAACGGGTGTTTTTGAAACATGAATCATGTGATCTCCCTGAATCAACGAGGCGCAGTAAATTAATGACAATTGATTTTTATGAAAGAGCATTGGCTTTGAAAAATTGCTGATAGTGCAAATTCTCTCTTCTTCCTCGTTTTAATTTGTTGCGTATTTTTCGCATCACATCTCTTGTTCCTTTTGAACATTGATCGCATATATCTGGAGTAGTCCTCCGTTAAGAGTGTCATTTTCTCGTAAGGTTGCAGTCAGACACTGCATTTTATCCCTCCGGTGAGGAGCTCTATTCTTAGAATTTAAAATAGTTAAAACGAGCTTAATTTTTAAAAAGAACTCAAATTTGTGTACTCTTTTCTGCTACAAAAAACGTTGAATCTCATGAAAAGATTATGCTCCAAGTTTTCACGAACAGCCTAAACAAAGAGGGGTTTGCTCTAAGGTCTCGAAAATGTTACCTCAAAATTGGTCAGTTCCAAAAATTGGTGTTACTGGAAACTCGAAATGCGAGGCATTATTTCTAGGCAAGGACGGGCGAATCAGAAAGAGACCAATTGGGATCTGGCACGTTCAGGTGATTTCAATTAGTATTTTATAATGAGAATTAATATAGATTATTTTACTTATGAAGTGTAAGAATGGCATCAGCTTCGACCAATCAGATGCATTTTACCATTGCGATTTGTTCGATTACGTTTTATCACCGCAACGTGCACTTGTTTCCAGTACAACTTGGCTGACAAAATTCCAAATGAGCATCATCTACATAGGTGTCCTGGATGTCTTTACAAATTGCAGGTGGGGAAATGAGGTAAGCAAGGGAAACGGATTGTAATTTTCTCACTTCTAATCCATGTTACCTAAAATCCTAAAACATATTTCCGTAACTTCTCGATCAAATCCTCTCGATCAAGTACCAGGCGAATGCCGGAGTAGTACCCTAACAAACGGACCGCGGGCGATCGTTTCTTCCACTTCCTTGCTCTACGCCCACCCCTTACTTATGTGTACGCACACTTACATGAACTACACTAGAACACATGTCGGGAGACCAGTCAGGAACTTTCGTCCAGTTCGTCACAGCTGGGGGCGGTGCCCTTTTGGTGGGAGATACCTGGTTGGGGAAAATCTCGTAAGTCGAAGGGTAGTTCCGCGCCCGAACGTGTCAGCAGCAGCAGCAGATCACAGCTACCTCTGGCGATAAAAGCATATACTACATTTACGGGACTAATAAACGTAGAAGTTACGCGTCTGGGATCAATGATTCATTTCGAATAATGCAGAATGTGATAATCCACGCTTCCGGAAACATTACTAGTTGTTAATTACGTTGTGAAGTCATTTGAATTACCCATCTTCTCAAATGTTAATGTCGAAGATCCACCTCGCTATTTTGAATGTTAATATCACATTTCGAGCATTCTAGCAAATATTATTGTGTAATGGTACACTGACGTGCTCAAGACAGCATTATTTATTGTATACGATTAAATAAATAATACATGTGGTCCATTCTGAAGAGAAATTTGGTGAGAAATGCAAGCATACTAACAGGACTCAATTTGGCTGCAAAGAATGCATTTCTCATCGCACGAGCCACTTGAATCTGACTACGGTGGGCGGCACTTATTTTGGACAGCGTGGTTTACAGCCAGTTGACTCGATAGTAGGTAGGGCGAACTTGAACCTTTCTTCAAATTTGGCATTCACCTCCCACATCATCTACCTTCAAGCCCTCATTATTGCTACTTCACATAGCTAATGCTGGCTTCCCAAATTTCCTTCCCACACATCGCTAAAGCTTCTTAGGAACGAGATGTTCGAAGATTATTAAAAGGATAAACTACCTCCACCGAGACCCACGTACTGCTCCTCTTAAACCCGTCCAGCGGCTTGCTGACGCTCGCTAATCTATCCCACTCCCTTGAAATCAGCTCCAATCAATTGACTGAGTCAGTGCCAAACTTGTTTCTCTTGGACTCCTTTTAGGCCAAAGGATCGCGGCTGTGAAGCACCCTGATGACAAATTATGACAAACGGATTGCTGACACACTGTTAGCGGAACCAGCTGACCAAGGTCGAACAAATTCCTGACTGGTCGGACTTAAGTATAATTAATTATAAAGTAAGTAACCAGTAACTCTACATGCCACAAATACTAGAACCGTATTCGGTACAACTTGTTTTATAACTCTCTCTTTTATACATTTTTCACGCGCTGATGAACACGCCCTATTCGCCATAACACGATTTACACATACATTTAATACACGATTACACATATATTTAGGAATCGTAGCTAAATCCTAATAAAATTAAATTTTCTGTCCAATCAAATTCGCAACAAATGAACATGAGTAAGATTATTAAATTTGTTCAAAGCGTTGCCTCTCCGACTGGGAATCGATCCCGGTAGTTCTGGTTTACGCCCAGCAAACAGGGATCGAGACGACCTATTCTTTAAACGGTATTTAGGGTAGATGTTTCCAGTTGTATGATGTTCAATATTTACACACATTTCACCTTTTATTTTCTCGCCATATTACGTCCTTACGTAGTAAGGGTAACGAATTGTAATGAAAAACTGTGAGGTTTCCAGAATTACGGTATTAATTTCAGTTTTTGTTCTGTTGCAACAGTTCAGTGAGCTTGAAAGTAGGATTATATTAGGGCAGTGAAATATATTATTATTAAATTTGTTCAAAGCATTACCATAAATAAGACGCATACCTCTTGTTCCTATATACTTATAATAAAATACCTCCTTTAAGACGTTGTGTAGTCATTTCCACAATCCACATTTCTTTGATACCGAAGAATTGTTTGACAAAAAGCGGTACTTGGCCCGTCCGTGGTCAACATTAGCGCCTAAATTGTTTACATAATTGTGTCCAACTTTGATACTTCCTTACTGATCTGGGTGAACTCAAGTCACTGCGGGTGTCAAACGTATATTTTAATTTTGGGGGCATTTTATGTGAAGTCTCTACATTTTTAAAAAATTCTAACAAACGTCTCCGAATATTTTGATTATACGTTTTTTTCAAAAATAGCAAAGAACATTTAGAAGATGGAACAGATCTTATTTTCGATAAAATCTATGATTTTTTAAAAATTGCAATTGTTAAAAATAAAGCGAAGAGTTAGGTACTGTTGTAGGAACGCAAGTTTGGAGAGAAAATTACGTCGGAGAAATGTTCCACTCTTTTTCCAAGATGTAACCTTGTTATTCCGACAATGTTCCGAAGTAATTGTCTCTCCAAAATAGTGGCACAATAGAGACAATTCAACGACTAAGTAGTAATTAGTTTAGAGCTCGTATAATTATGCCAAATAAATTCCAGTAATGCAGCTCATGTATGCAGCATGGGTATTTCAAGTATTTTCTAGAGATCAGGCAAACATCTTTTTTCACACTTACTCATTTAGGTTTTGTATATTGAGGACTCGACATGTACAGATACTCTTTACAATTACTTTTTACGTTTATGCGACCATATTTCGAGTGCACATCTACACCACTTTTAAACAATTCACAGTTACAAATTTGAATGAGGGTCGCCTCATACCCTCTCAAAGTGTCTGGCCTGACTACGACAATATCCGCTAAGACTGATTTCAAAATAGTAGAGTCCGAGAATGCTCATAATGTGATCATTTTCTAGATCAAGATCAAGTGACATTTTCTCAAGTTTCTTGTACCTCAATACGCATAACGACTTTAAAATCAATAAAACATGCAATAAACAGTTTGAAACGCGTTTCAGGAAACCTGTGCATAATGCTTCCGTTGATTAATTATGTAACAATTAGAGAGAATATGAATCCAGTTTGACCCAAAGTGTTCAAATTTGGTTTTTCCCTGAATCATTCCGGTCTGATCCGCGCGTAATCCGTCTTCGGACGATCTAGTCCGTGGGCGTAAAGTTCATGGCCTCGTCGTGGGCTCTCGAGTTGATGGGTGGAGCTCAACTGTTGATACAATCTAGCCTTTCGTGAGCTCCAGTTCGTCGCGAGATAATAGTTCACTTTTTCGACAGTTACAGTATCGAATACAATAACAAGATTGTTTTCTTGATAATAATATTGTGTATCCTTTATGATTCTTATGCAAATAAACTATTATTACGTAGCTATATGCTGCTCAACAAAGCCTCGTAACATGTTTTTTCCAAATAGCATGCACACGGCGCAAAATCCTAAGAATCCAAAAAAATGATTCAAAACGCAAAACATTCAGCGAATATTTAATAGAGAGGAGACTCTTCCTTGGAGCCTTGCAGTTACTTGATATCAGCTGTTTCGTAAGCAGTGAGCACTGAGTATGAGAATGCAGTCCGTACCACAATATGAAAATAATCTGAATAAAAGTATCCATTATTTCATTTTTCTGTCAAAACCGAAACTAATCATTGTTTTTGAATTTTTACTGAGTTCCTAGGCCTAATGCAACATCCTCTCGTGGCTGGAAGCTGCCATTTTTTTTATTCCTTCGGGCGAAGGTAGGTAGCAATATAGATAGTTTTGGATGTTTACGCGTTGCTGAGTAATGAGACCATGACACGTGACAACAGCCTGCCTAGTTTTCTTTCTATTTCTAGGCGCACTGTAAATTAATAATATAGATATACCACCTTGCTGATGCCCGAGTTACAAAGATGATTTATCGTTGCACTAAACGAAGAATTTTGAGTTATTGATGTTGAAATGTTCCGCCATTGGAGGTTCGAACAATCAAGGTACGAGACATGGAGATTAGAGATGTAGATGTTCGAGAGATTGAAGCTCAAGACATTAACAGAGACGCTTTGCAGAGCGAGAATCACCTTACCATACATCATTTTTGAGCCTCTGCACACAGGTAGATGGAGTTGGGCATGCGCTGAGGCTCAAAGGTGGTGTACACCAAGGTGCTTCACGCAATGCAAAATGTCTATAACAGGGACGTTAAGCACAAAGTAGCGTAGAGAAATCGACAGCAATATCTCGACCATTCTATTCCACTTTTATGGAAGTGCACATGCGCAACTCGAACTACGCATGCACAGAAAGTCGAATTTTCTCCAGATTTCTGTACACTTTGATGTGCTTTAAGTCTCTAATGTGTCAGATAACGATGTTAGCATAATCGAAATTCGAGTTACCGACATTTTATCGCCCTTTTTCGTCGATGTAGTTTCGAAATGCGGATGCGATTCAATTGCCGATGTAGGAGATTGATTGATTAGTGATTCTGGGCGCAATTATTAGCGATTCCGGGCGCAACAGCTGCTAAGGTCATTTGTTCCTTAAGTGTAGTGCATGTTTTATCGCAGGAGATGGCGGTGATCTTGCGCTGAATGGCAAGATTCGGTTCCCACTTACCGTCGGTTTACGGGATTTTCGTCCAACCAGGTATCACCCATCATCAGGGCACCTCCTCCGCGTCAAGCACTAATCTCCCGACTAGGCTTCGGACGTATATGGTTGGGCACTGTACGTAAAAGTACGTGTGTGTAAAGAAGAGGTGAGGACAGGACAAGGAAGAGGAAGGAAATATTGCGCTCACTCCGTGGCCTTTTTATTAGGGTACTGCGTCGACATTCGCCTGTTGTTGGTTGGAGAAACCCCGGAAAAGTACCGACCAGAGCAGCCGGTCGCTAGAATTCTTCTCCAGACAGCCACTGATCTCGACCTAGCTAAAAAAGGTGCTGTCGAAAACCCTGCCGTCTGGACTCCAACCCTAAACCTGCCGATCGGAGGCACTGCAGTGACAACAGCTGATGCCCTGAACCACCTCTCCCGGTACCTAATGTGGAAGATATCAATATTTGCGTAGTCGAAATTCGGGCAACCGAGATTTCATCGCCCTTTTTCGTCGCTGCGGTTTCGAAATGCGGCGCGCGGGGGCGATTGCGGGGGCGACGCGGGCGAGCACCGATCGCGGGGCGCAGCAAGCGGCGCGGGTCGTTAGCGGCCGACGAGATGGAGATGTTATCCCGCGCACGCAGCACGCGCCTCCTAATGGATGCGCGCGCGCCGCCCGCGAGACAGTTGAATAAGCGCCCCCGTGGGAACAGGGCGGGGGCGGGGGCGGCGGGGGGCGTTTTTAGCAAAGAGCGCGAGCGCGGCTCGTCAATCATCCACCGGGGCGCGCGACACGGCGCGGCGCAGCGGGGGGGAGTGGCGGAACGGGGCGAGACGGGGCGAGACGGGGCGGACGGGGCGGGACGGGCGAGACGCGGGCGAGACGGGGCGAGACGGGGCGAGACGCGGGCGAGACGGGGCGAGACGGGGCGAGACCGGGGCGAGAACGGGGCGACCGGGGCGAGACGGGGCAGAGACGGGGCGAGACGGGGCGAGACGGGGCCGAGACGGGCGAGAACGGGCGAGACGGGCGAGCACGGGGCGAGACGGGCGAGACGGGGCGAGACGGGGCGGACGGGGCGAAGACGGGGGCGAGAGGGGCGAGACGGGTGGCCAGACGGGGCGAGACGGGGCAGACGGGGCGAGACGGGCGAGACGGGGCGGACGGGGCGAGACGGGGCGAGCCGGGGCGAGACGGGGCGGAGACGGGGCGAGACGGGGCGAGACGGGGCGAGACGGCGGGGCGAGAACGGGCGAGACGGGGGCGAGAACGGGGCAGACGGGCGAGACGGGGCGAGACGGGGCGAGACGGGGCCGAGACGGGGCGAGACGGGGGCGAGACGGGGGCGAGACGCGGCGAGGACGGGGCGAGGACGGGGCGAGACGGGTTAGAGGGGGTGGGGGCGTGGAGGGAGCGGGGAGGGGCGGGACGGGGCTTGCGTACGTGTTATCGACGCTATCAGCCGATCGACACCGCGCTCGCCCCACGCGTTTTGGAGACCGCCGCGCAGAGGCACGACTGTTGGCCAGGGCCGGCCACCTAAGCTGAAGAAACGCTCGCGGAGCGACTTGAACGTACTGTAAGATATGGCGAAACCTCTCGACAGCTTCAAGGCGTGTGGGCCACGGTTTATTTGGCCTCGGTTCTCCCCATCTAAAGGCCGGCATTAGGTCATCAATTGATTTGTGTGCAGTGACTCTGACCGGGAGGTCTCGGGGTTCGAGTCCGGTGGGTGGCAGGATTTTCTACACCAGATTGATAGCTACGTCGAATTCAGCTGATGTCTGGAGGAGAATACCAGCGACCGGCTGCTCTGGTCGGTAGTTTTGCGTGGTTTCTCCGATCAAACAACAGGCGAATGTCGGAGCAGTTCCCTAACCAACTGGTCACAGACCGGGTGTTATCGTTCCTTCCTCTTCCTCCTTCTACGCTCACCTCTTACGTACACACCTACTCTTTCATGTATTACACCACCATGCATGCCGGAAGACCCATCGGGAGCATAGAGTTCGTCCAAGCTTGGGCCGTGCCCAGTTGCTAGGAGATACCTTCATCATCATCATCATCATCATCATCATCATCGACAGCAAGGATTAGACCTCTTGGTCTGTTCCGTCTCAGAATTGTCCATGCCATCTCTTCAAGGGACTTCCTACGCTTCTTTTTCCTTTAGGTTCATATTGAAGAATAATTTTACTTATTCTATGTTCTGGCATTCTCATGACATGACCTTTCTAGTTTTCTCGATATTTCTTTATGGTATCTATAACAGGCTCAATATTTAGTTCTTCTCAGATATCTACACTTTTTTTGTGGTCTAATAGTGAATACCCTGCCACAAAATGAAGAAATTTCATTTCTGCAGATTCATTTCGGCACATCTGATCTGATGTTAATGTGCAGCTCTCACTTCCATAAAGTAATAATAGCAAAGTAATAACTTTGTAAAATCTGAGAAGAGTTTCTTTTTGCGCATTATGCTGTAGAGTTGGCTGTAACGTTCCACAGAAATATGTGAAGTTGTTCAGCTTTATTTCCATATCCCTTGATTTTATATAATTAAAATGATATCCAAGATATTTAAATTCATTAATTTGTTCAATTATTTGGTCACATATAACTGTCTTTTCTCTTAAAGGTTCAAGTCCTTTAAATGACAAAGAGATTCCTTTTTGGATTTAATTAATCAGTCAATCAACGGCGTCGGCCACCGTTTGTTTAGCCTCGGTCATGTCCATGTACAGCCCCGTGAGCCGACTACTAGACAGGGCGTTGGTCGTCTCCCTGGCGCACACAAGCGACCTGCTGTCTACCTCCACGCCCGCGCTCACCCAAAAGGGGTTTCGTTTAACCCTGAGGCCGAGCTGGGCAATGCATCACAACCCCTAAGCCAAACACCGTCATTATCTGTTGTACAACAATTGAATCGGTACAAACAAATAGTTTCAATGTCACATTGTGCCGGTTTTGAGTTATCGGTAGGAAACTACTTTTGCAGTGTCTTTAACTTCTAATTTTAAGAAAAAATGATCGCTGACCGGAAACAGAAACTTTTTGCTTGCTCTTCAAAATTTGAATCTCGTGGACAACGAACGTTTTTGTTTTCTCCGATTCAATTGCGCCATCTAGCGGCTGTATTTAGAATTCGCAGGGCGGTTTGTTAGCGGCTCAAAACTAGAAAATGACAGAGAACTAGAACACCACACTGTCCTTGGCAGATATCGATGATTATAGAACTGAAATTCGAGTTGATTATATATATGATTTTATTATATTTTTTTCTGGTTTCTAAATGTGATGATAGTGTGAATCAGGTGAGATGTTTCTGTGTCTACCGTAGTGAGGGATGGCGTCACGATTGCAGAACAAAACATGTGAGAAATGCGATGTGACATTTAAACTTTGGTAGAAATAACAAAACCTTCCGGCTCTGCTCTAATCCATCTTCATCACGTCATACCAATTACCGCTTACCTACTTTCGGTCCCCCCGATCAGTAAGTAAAATATTCAGAGATACTAACAACGTTTGGTGGAAGATTCGATGCGTCGAAGATACGAACACTTTGTGCACGGTAACAAGTTCATGCTTTAACGACCTTACCGGCTGGTTTTAGATGAAGAGCCGCCGTCACCCTTCAACAAATGTGATATTCAAATTTTGGGGGAAATTTTCGAAAGCCGTTACGCCGATTTTAATAGCCCATCGAGTATTGTGATAAGTCACTAGGATCCGAATGTCGTACATTTTATCCACTTAGCCCAAACTCACTCTACTAAAGTTTCGAATAAATGTGACTCTCTTCGTCCTGCAAGTGGGACGGTCTAATATTTGTGGTAGTTATTAGTACTCTTTAGTTGTGATAATACTTATTACAAAAGGTCGTATTATGAGAAAGAAATTCTTATTACGAGATCGGTTTCGTAAAGTTTAAATTAAGATTTTTTGATTGATTTATCAGTGATTCCGGGCGCGTTGACTGCTAAGGTCATTAGTCCCGTTAGTGTGGGCATTTTTCTGGAGGTGGTGCTGATCTTCCCCCGCGAGATGCTGAGATCCGGCGCAGACCTACCGTCAGCTAGCAGAGTTTTCCTCAACCAGATATCTCCCACTAGCGGGGCACCGCCCCAGCCGGGATAAGTTCTAAGTTCCAGACCGGCCTCCCGACATATGTGGTAATGTAGTACATGTGTATGTGTATGTGTGTGTGTGTAAGGGAAGAAGATAAGGCGAGGAAGAGGAAGGAAAGATCGAGTGAGGTTGGTGGCCCGTTTGTTAGAATACTGCTCCGGCATTCCCCTGGTGATGATCGGAGAAACTACCGATCTGAGAAGCCAAATTTTCCTAAAGCCTAAATTTCCCCCCCAATCAGCGACTGAACTCGACCAAGCTATCGAGCTGGTGTCGAGAATACTGCCATCGTAGGGACTCGAACCTAGGATCTCCCGGTCAGAGGCACTGTAATGACATTTGATACACTTAGCCACCTCTCCCGGTTTAATATTATTCAATCAGAGTGGATAAAACTCATTAGTAACCCCATCACCACATTATCTCACAATATTTATAATACTCTTCCATCACTCTTGCAAGTAAAAATAAAAATAGGTTTCCTCCTTTTGCGTTACCCAGAGTCTCTTTTTCCTAAAGAGTAATAAAGACAAACTAAAATTTTAAAATACGATAGTTAGTAAAACATTGTAGAATTTTTTTAAACTTTATCATGTAACGTATACATAATATTTTTATGAAAGTATGACATTTTCCCTCAAAATAATCATGGTTCATATTTTCCCAAATTTACAAGGAAAGTCATTGAAACTCTTGAGTCAAGTGGTTACGCGCGATACCTGTTAAACAGAAGACAGAAGATAAATAAGATAACACTAGAAGCCTCTAGCTCAGTCCTGAGTCGGCTTTGTGAATTAGCGATGCATTACAATTGTTTGCTCTCACATTAGCAAATACCGCCGACTACATTGGCGATAATGCAATGGCCCCATGTCTTATTTCAGAGAGAATGTTTGCACATTCACTCTTAGCAATGAAGAAACATTTATTTAGCAAACGTTACAGAAAGGAATGGAGACTAATATCCTTGCTCTAAAGAGTATACTTATAAATGCTCTATAGTTCACGCACGTAAAGGAGGAGGATTGCAAATAGCGCTGAAATCGTAAGTAAGAGAATGTGAAAAGACAACATTTCGAAAATGGTTACAGTTTTTTATTATAAAATAAGCGTTGAAAGTAGATTGCACGCAGACTGCTCAGAAACTTTGCTGTTTATCAATGTTTCTTCCCGGTAATGGATGAACCAACGTAATTTGGATGTACTAAAAGTAATTTTTAACCATTGCGACAGCGTGTTACACTGCACTGGTCGATGGCAAATTTGCGTTATAAAAACGTTAGTTCAACTTTGCCCCTAAACACGAAAATAATGCTAAAAGTCGGCTGGTAATTCTTATTTTCACTGAATAGTCGATTGTTTTTAAGGTGTCCTGGGAAACGTGGCGTTCCACTTGTACTATCGATAAAATGATCTCTAAGTGATTATCTCACATCCCCGAAATCAGCAAGTCTATGAGCAAACGAATAAATAAGGTAGCTACTCAGAATATTCTCTAACCGTGCGGTACAAGTGCAGAACCTCATTTTTAACAACCCAGTTGCGCTCCGAGAGTTAGTTGGTGCGGATGTGTAGTTTGTCTCTGATTTAACCATCGCGAATTAGTGAACTTGTTTCTTCAAGTGCAAAAGTCCGTTAAAATATATTCCACTGATTGATTAGTGATTCCGGGCGTGTCAACTGCTTAGGTCATTAGTCCCATAAGTGTAGTGCAAGTTTGATTCTCGGGAAGAGGCGGTGATATACCCCCGCTGGATGGTGAAGTCCCGCGCCGACCTTCCCGTCAGCGAGCGGTGGTTTCCTCGACCAGATATCTCCCCCTAGCGACGCACCGCACAAATCGGATCAAGCTCTAAGCTCACGACTGGTCTCCCGGCATGTGTGGTTGTGTAGTTCAATTATGTGTACGTAAGAGGTGAGGATAGGCCAAGGAAGAGGAAGGAAACATCGCGCGCGGTTCTTGACCCGTTTTTAGGGTACTACTTCGGCATTCGCCAGGTGTTGATCGGAGAAACCATAGAAAACTACCGACCAGAGCAGCCGACCGCTAGAATTCCCCTCCAGACAGCGACTGAATTCGACTTAGTTGACGGCTAGTGTCGAAAATCTTGCCACTGTCGGGACTCGATCCCTAGGTCAGAAGCACTGCATTGACATGAATCGATGCCCCGAGCTACCTTAACCGGCGGTTGAGCGAGCGGCGGCGGCGGCGGCGGCGCGGCGGCGTGCGGCGACGAGCGATCGCCTTTGGAGCTGAAGAGCGGGGGCGCGGCGAGCGACCGATTTAGCAGCAGAGGAGCTTTATCGGCTGCACGGCGCCGCAAACAAGAGAAGGCGGCGGGGCGGGGGGGGGCCGTGCGCGGGGCGAGGAGGACTGGCACAGGCGGAGCGTTCATCGCGGCCGTGCCGGAGTGCGTGCGGGAGCTCGAGACGCACAAAGGAGCTCTGGAGCTTCCGAGCCGCCGCGCCCGCCCCTGCACCGCCGCACGCCACGCCCGCACCGCCCGCACCTTGCCCGCCCCGCCACCGCCCCCGGCCTCGCCCCGTGCCTCCCACGGGCCTTGCGCCCACGCCTGCTGCCATGGGGAAGCCGGGTCCGTAGGTATCATTGGGCAGATGCATAGAAAATAACGGACGAGGTCGTTATATGTGTTATCGGCGTGTTACCTTTGTTATATGTCGACCGTGTGACGTTCAGTGATTTCTTAATTCAATCTTCTTAGAGGAAGAATCCACATAAATAAGAAATCTGTCATCAATTTCTATATGTGTGTAGGTTTTTATGTTGTTATTGTCTTACGTTGCGTCATGCTGTTTTCTTATTTTGTTAACCGGCTAGCAGAAACCACCACCATTTCAATCTTTATATAGTATTCCCAACACAAAATTCACAGAGAAAATGCCATTGAGTTCCCATATGGGCCACATCCAGCTTCATTACAGCTCCAGAGAGGGAAGTATCCACACTTCATGGATACTACGTGTACATACATGATGTAAGTCCATGTACCTCTATTTTATAGTGTTGTGCTTATACATAGATTCGAAAGGGGACAATTTTGTTCATAGTACTATTTTATTTAAAAACCAAACAGTATTAGGCAAGTTGCGTTAGTAAGCTGTAGCTGAAAATACAGTCTGGGAAATAGAATGTATCTTTCCATTTGTAGAACATTGATTATATTTTCTGTCGCGAAAAAAATAAACCTAATCAACATTAATCCTGAAGAATACTTGAAACAATTTCTAAAGGAAGAGAATCTTTTTCAATTTTTCTTTTTGATGGTAAATGATCAGTTTTTGACTTACTGACAATAGCCATAAAATTATCAAGTCTACTGAAATCTACGATATGCACTTCAACACATATTGACCTTATAACTCAACCAGCATGCTTGGCTACGCAGAAAGTGATTATCAAAAACTCTGTACACAAGTAGCACATATGTTGTGAACATCAACGATCAACTTACAGCACATTTTGGAGCCGAATAGAAGGAACTTCTAACTGAACATTATTACAAATTAATAATTTAAATGAATGAAAGGAATAGTTTAGCAGTAGAACAAGAGGAAGAAGAAGATAATGATGTTGATTCATATTTTCACTGCATCTTGGAAGATAACGCAGAGACAATTTAACTTGTGATTCTTAAATTCTTGTGATTCTTCTTTTCAATTTCAATTTCATTTGATACTACAGCTTAGGTTATTATTATAATTATTTTGTTTGTCCATTTATCGTAGAATAATATGAATTGCATAGATATTCTATCTTGGTCCTACCTTCCTTTCTTCTTCTTTCCCCTATTTTCATTTTTTACTTATTTTATTTTATTTTTCTATCTTATCCGCATCATTCCCCCTTGCAGCTCTCTTTCTCCTCTCTTCTGTATTTGTTTTTCTCTCATTATCTTTCCTTAACTTCTTTCTCCTTAGTTAGCTATCCCATTGACTAAGGAGATATATCATTACTCTATGGCTATACCTACTAGTTCCATCTATTTCTCTTCTGTATTTCTCGCCATTATTTTCCCCTCCTTCGTTCCTTCTTTGTCATCCCATATCACTCTCTCCCTTCTTACAAACTTCCTCTCGAGACTTTGCCTCTGGGTTCCTCCTTCTCCCTCTCCCACTACATCTTTTCTCTCTTCCCTATTCCTCCATCTTTCCCTCTGCATCTCCTTTTGTCTTTCCTTCTCTTCCTCTTTCTGTCTCCAACTTTCCCTCTCATTCCATCTCTCTCTGTCTCTATCTCTCTCCCTCTCTCTCCCTCTCTCTCCCTCTCTCTCCCTCTCTCTCCCTCTCTCTCCCTCTCTCTCTATCACTCTCTATCTCTCCCTCTCTCACTCTCTATCTCTCCCTCTCTCACTCTCTATCTCTCCCTCTCTCTCTCTCTATCTCTTCCTCTCTCTTTCTATCTCTCCCTCTCTCTTTCTCTCTCCTTTCTCCTCTTTCCCACTGCCTCCCATTGCCGTCTACCTCCCTCGTGGCTCCCCCCTTCCTTCCTGCGTGTGTCTTCCCGGCGTCTTGCGATCGCCCGCACGTGATACCTGCGAGCCGCTGAGCGCCGGCCGCGCTCCGAAGGGCGCTGCAGGGAGCCCATAAATCTCCGGGAATTAGAAAGGGGAGCGGGAGGCCCCCGCGATACGAGAGACGGGGCCCGCGAGCGAAGCCGCCTCCTGTCGCGCCGGCGGCGGCGGCGGCGGCTCTGGCAGTGGGCGCTACGTCACAACACACGCACGACGCTTTTCTTCCTACGTCCTACATGCGGCGGCGATGGTGTAACGGTTAGCGTGTTCGGGCTGTTATACCAAAGTAGGCGGCTTCAAACCCGATCGAAGCCGTGGATTTTTTAAGGGCGAATATATCCTTTGTACGCCTTCCTTCGGAGGGGAAGTAAAGCCGGCTGTCCCATGTAAGTAGATTTATTTGCATGTAAAAGATCCTCAAGCCTAAATGACGCCTCTGATCTAAATTCAAATCGCCTGGTCGTCGCCCAAGAAATACCTCCTTTCTCTGCTAGTTGGTGAAAGGAGCGTAGCGAAATTTGCGTGGACAGACGGAAGAGCAGTGCATGGCCACCAGCCTTCAATCATCAGGTTTATCGGGATACGTAACTTTCCCCGGCAGTCCATCGGCAACTTGAAACTTTAGTTGTTCGCAAATTTACAGAGATTTAACTCGTATATACATACTAATATTCATATTTTTTACTAAGTGCTCAAGTTCGCGAGATTTATTTGGATTAACGAATGAATTCACACATGGTGGTGATATAAATGATATTGGAGAAATGATGCCGTGAAGAAATGAGACAAGAGGGCAACACCAAGAAACTCTGCCGCAAACCACCTCCTTCACAGAAATTTCATGTAGATGATGGTCACATTCCCTCAGCTGTACTGGCCACTACGCCGCATGTACTAACGGCAGGTGATTGTTCAGATTTTTAACCACTGGTCTAATATTTTATTTTTTCTATCATTTTTTTTCTATTTTAATATGGTAAATGATTTTCTGTTATCATCCGTTTGACAGTGTCATTCCGGAACCAGGAGAGCACCAGTGATAGGGGTCATAATTGAAATAAAATTTTATATGTTTAAGAACTAATCTTACATGTATTTAGCTAGATATTTCAATTATTTTCTGTAAGTTTTTAATAAAACATGAAAAAAAATTTTGGACATATGTCACTATTCTTATGCACTGACAATATCCGGACCTTATACGAGTAATAGCTTAAAGGATGATTTTAAAACCATATTTATTTAGTTACTTTCAACCCTATGCAAATGTTTTCTCTGAAGTCCAAATACTTGCACATCCTTCTGTGCGTATACTGACCCAGCAAGTTGTCACCTTCTGACCCGTACCTTGTGCGACCAGATGGAATTTCACCTGGATTCTTAGAGGAATGGAAACAGCGCCAGATTTCTTTGTTTAAAAAAGAAGATAAGATTTACAGTGTCAGAGCGTGCAGAGAGTATGAAAGAAATTTTTTCATGAATCAGAGCCACTTTTCCGACTAAACCTGTGCTTCGTGTCAAATGCGTACGTACTTCACGATGATTTTGAAGAGAGCTGACTAAATTAGCATCCTGATGCAGAAAAAATGAAAATCGTTAACCATACGGACAGAAAATGTACACGTGTACAAAATGTACACGTGTACAAATTCATAAAGGCACAAGTATCTCATTCATTTTTGCGCAAACGATACACTGTCAGATTATAATTATTATATTTATAATTTTATTATTATTATTATTATTATTATTATTATTATTATTATTATTATTATTATTATTATATTTATAATTTTATTATTATTGTTACTTTTCAGTTCATTTCAGCCAACCACGGCAACTTGATAACCCCCTTTTTCTCTTCTTTCAATGCTCCATGCTCAAACACGTTCTTGAGCATTCGTGTTTTGTGAATACCATTTTTGTTGTTATTTTCTCTTCTAACATATCTTTCTTCTTCTCAATTTTTGTTTTGAAATCTTGTCTGCTTCCTGCACGTTCTACTGCATTGTCATAATTATCCAAATATTTATGAAATTTCTGCTTGCTACTATTTAATGATACATCTTTCTTGTATTTCCTCAGAAAGCCAATTTCCTTTTATACATTTTTCAAGACCTTTTCAAATTGTTCATACAATTTCTGAATGGATCTCTCATTGGACGTTATATAATCTATTGTTGTGCGTTTGGGCACCAGAATTTCTCCTAGTATTTCCTTTCGTTCTTTTATACTGTTTCGATCGTCTAGCTATTTTATCTGCCAGGAGCTGACATAATGCTTAGACAACTGTATTGTAATTCTGTAGTGTCTTTATTTGACATGGTATGGCGTAGGTTTTTTATTTGTATGCTTTCTGGCACAATGTGATGCTACGTCCATTATTCTTGCATTTTATTCAACCGCTGCCTCTCATGGCCGAGTCCACAATTTTACTAAGGTTACTATTGGAATTTATGTCAATCATCATGCAAGCAAATCCTTATATTCTTTATTCATGTAATTTGGGAAGATCTATATTTTTATTGTCGATTCTTTGAAATAAACAGTCATCTGCGACAGCGAGTTCATAGAATTTAGGTACCCTAATATGATCTTTTAATGAAATGTTAATTTCATTAATTTCTTTCTTTGAACTATTTATTTTAAGATGTTAATAAAATAATGTTTAAAAAATGGTTTTATTCTGTGTTATTTGTAAAATGGATTATTCGTATGATAGTTGACAATTGCGAAAAATATCACCTTACCCATTAAAGTTTATCTGCAAAAATTAATCGATTATTAATCGCTATACTCCTGATGAAAGCTAATTTCCTTTTCACAAATATATAAGCCACATAACTGAACTAAACTAATTTTAACTTAGCAGTAATTGAATTGTACCATATTTATCTTGTTCATCCCTTTTGTTGTTTTGCTTGTTCCATGGAAGTTTGGTTTTTAAAACAAATAGGTCATAAAAATTCAAGATGGCTTAAGAAATGCTCAATAAATTACGAAGTACCAATTGTTCTGTTGGCCACAATAGGAACAAACGTACATGGAATTGTTAATGATGCAATGTATCTGTAGTATGTTTCTTGAGGGACACTATTTGTATGAAGTAAAATATAAGCAATTCAAATTCTTAGAATCATTATAGGACCAAAATTTGTAATTTTATTTTCCCTGCATATTTTGAAAAGTCCCATTGCTGTGTTTTTTGATCGCGTGGCGTCGTATGGGTCGTGACCTTGTCGAGGCAAAGGCTGTACGTTTGAGATCTAACAGCCATTGATCAAACTTCCAAGTTATTAGCGGCATCAGTTCGACATACATCTCAGTGAAATTTCTGGAAACATTTACCGGCACACGTTGATAATGGTACTCGGATCGAACGATCTTAATGGGAAGTAAATTCCTTCGGAGGCCCGTAACACAGAATTATTCACCAATTCTCATCAAAATTCTAATATTTATGGTGCATGTAATGTGCTTGTTTTTGTATAGACTTCAGTTAACCAATTATTTTTCAGCAGAAGAATAAACGATTAGTTACAAATTGTAGTCTAAAGAGTAGTCTAAAAACAATAGAATATTTCTCGAAAGAGAGCCCTAAATGTAATGAATATAAATCGCGTGGAATAGTCGGTGCAAGAGTACACTCGCGTGAGGGGTAGAGAGATGCAGATAAACAGGACAAATGAGGCAGGAATGTATTTTTATTTAATGTCAAAAACCAAAGTCAGAAACAAAACAAGAGACACGCAATGAACCTAAGAGTATTCAATGTAGAACGATTAAAATGGAGTTTCAGCTTTACAGCCACATCAATCAATTAAATTTGATACAATCCAGTTTCTGATTTCCAAATTCAAGCTCATGAATTTGCGTTGATGTTTATATTTCAAGTATCTCAGTCTCTATCCGTTAGGAATGGCTTTTTTTATAAATTCACATCCCTATTATATAATACTTTTACTTTATACGACTAGTTTAACAATAGTGAAAGATACAAAAATTAAAATATAAATGTAAACAAATTAGTATTGCACATTAATATTTTAAAATATATCACAATCGTACGGAGATTTTATCATACGGGCATCCTAATATATTATTTTAGTTTTTATATCGACTAAAAATTCACAAAAATGCTTTTTACAACATAAATAATTTTGGAAGAGACGTCTTATCCGTGTTTGGCCATGGACGTCCGTTTGTTACACAAGGACAGAAACGTCTGGCCGAGAGCTCCGAGAAGAATAATATGGCCTCATTCTCTACGAAACGTGACTTTACGTAAATTCAAGAGCTCCCTGCTATGGTATGGCTTTCAAGAGAACCATTCATTATTCCTTATGCAAATGCCACATCCACATTCACTTTCAATATTGACGTGAAAGTTCAGCAACGATCCTAAAATTTAGGTGATTTGAAAATATCTTACAACAATAATGAGAAAATAAAATATTTTGTATATATATAAATAAAATTGTCTATATGTGACGAAACCCAAGAAACGGGCATATTTCCTTGATTATAGTCCCTGGATTAAATGTATTAATCATCAACTTACAGTTTTTTTTGGACGAAGATTTCAAATTTTCTCAATTCTAATAACTATTTTAACTCCTTTTAAATCAATTAAAAACTGTATAATAATTATTTCATTATTATTATTATTATTATTATTATTATTATTATTATTATTATTATTATTTGTATACTATTGTAGTATTGTAATTTGTATATTATTTTCGAGGATGTTTCACCCGGGGTTCTAGGTTTAAAAAAAGACATTTAGGCAAATCACATTAGAGCTTCACACATTTAGGACAAATTTTTCGTAAAAAAATTCTTTGGATTTTTGTTAACAAAACCATTTGCTGTTATGTCATAACATTGATATAATCTCAATAGACTCAATATTCTTTTATTTATGTATATTGAGTGAGGAATCTACTTTGAAGTTTTATTCACATTGTGATCTGCAGAATGTGTAACATCAATGATGAATACTTTCCTTTCCCTAAGATGTGTATTAGAATGCATGGTTTATTTGCAGGGATTGTTTTCTCACAATGTATGGAAAGGACGTAAAGCATTTTGAACTGATTACTTTCTTTAAAGGATTTTGCTTTGCATTCATTATAAGGGATGATTTAATCTTCTGCTTAAATCTCATGTTTAGTAGCCAGTGCTTATTGTATTTGCTGTCAGGTTGTGTAGGAGTAGATAATTTGTGTTAGATTTGTGCATTAAGTGATAAGGTGATAAATTGCCTCGATGACATTTCTACATTTGTCATTAAAATCCTTTTTTAAATACATCTTTTGTAGCAGTGTTTTTTATATTAGTTGAAATAAATTGGTTCTCAATTGCTTGAATGAAGCCCTCAATATCTCCAAATAGAGTTTATCTGAAACACCGGCTTGAAGCGTCAGATTCGGCACTTTAAAGATCATGAGGAAACTTAGGTGTAGAGTTTGGATTTCCATGCCTGTAATTTACCTGTATTTAGTGAGCGTAGAGCGTGCGATTCTGTTTAGTTTTTTAAGATCTGTTTGTTACTTATTGAGAATAAATCAACATAGGGTTACCCCAGGAGTTTGTAACTTTTACTTTGTTCTTGGAATTTATCACAGTTTGAAGGGAGCGACATATATCTTCGAATTAACGATGATTTCAAGTTACGGAAGATCGACTTATCCACTTTCCAATCTATTAAATTTTGAAAGTGGTGATAGCGAAGATCAACGCCAATGATCTTAACATCACCACAAATAAATATTTTATTAATTTACTCTTTTTTTTAATTTATAATCGAAAATCCACCGAACGTTTTCCCTGCCTTTTGGGGTCTCTATGGTCCGCCACAGCAGGGGAATTTGCCGAAAGCTGGGTAGATCTCAATTGCCGCGTGACGCCTCGGTGTTTCTTCCGGGGAATTCTTCTACATCACCATGCATCCCGTTTGAACCATCAACCCTACCGCAGTCGTTTATCTTTCATCATCATTCACTCTCCATGATCACCTCTTCTAACATTCACCCACTGGAGGACAATAGGAAACAACCGTCTTGTAAGAGAGATGTAGAGCGGGCTCAATCACCTAACCCTCACCCCAAATATAGACTTTATTTATCTCTGAGAAGTATAGGCCCATTAACAATGGAAATGTAAACACAAGCATAACGCATAGACGTAAACATTAACATAAAAGATAGACTGAAGTATTCACAATGTCTGACATAAATGTAAGCAATATAAGAGTTTCTATTGGCTGTGAGACATTCGTGTCTACTATTGGTTGGATGTGAGAATCTATTTCGACGTATCGACTGTGTCCATGGCCCATATGGCGTTAGTTGGTCTATCGACTTCGCTCCTTTTTCGATTCTCGATTTTGAGTTAACGTACTGTGATTGGTTCATTTCTATGTCTTCCTTATGTACCCTGAATCTTGCAAACATTTAAGTTAACGTCTTACGGGTTATGCTTATGTGAACGAGTCTGCTTATGGACGTGGACCTAACTTTTATGTTAACGCCATGCTTATGTTTATGTTTAGATAGATAAATTTATTATTTCTGCCGGTAGGTATACACCCTGGTGGTAGAACACTACAATTTACATATTACAACTAAGAATAGTAATACACTGTAATTTTAAATCATTTTAAGACAATAATAACAATAATATAACAATAATATAACAATAATATAACAATAATATAACAATAATATAACAATAATATAACAATAACAGCATTACCTCTACACTTTATGACTCTCCTGCACGGAATTGTTAACTAATAAATACACTGCACTTCACTTCACTTCACTACACTTGCACTTCACTTCTCTACTTCTCTATTGCACTACACTTCACAACACGTCACGACACTCAACTCCTTCTAGTATTTTCGCTCCTACCTCACAATTCAATCTCCCCACCTCTCACTTCAACCCATCTACATAACAAGGTGAATTTCTTTGTTTTGACTCAAAATTCAACCACTACTTTAAATATAATTGTACATTTAATAAACAGTGCATTTAATAGTGATCATCACAATACTACTAATAAAACCGCATTGTGAATTTGTGTTTGCATTGTGAATGGGCCTTATGGCACTCGTTAGGCATGGCGGGGCCTGCGTTTTCGGGAGCCGCACGACGCGCCCTGTGTGGAGGCGCGTGGGTCGGCGTGAGCTCTTGGGGCTGCTTGCGAGCGGCGCGTCGCCTTCTGAAGGCAGCTGCGCCCCACTTGGCCCGGCGCGTGTCGCTACTAACGAGCCCGCCAGCCCGCGCCCACTCCCCCCCCCCCGTCCACCGCCATGGAGTGGCGGCCTTCCTAATTTACGTAATTACAAAACGTTTCCAGGCATCTTTTTTTCTTGATTTTAATTGCCCTTTTGTTATTTTCTCGTCAGTAATGAACTGCTGTAGTCATAGAAATTCCTTTTTGCCGCTGTGGGTAAAACCAGGCGTGTGAGGGTCCGTTTAGACACGTACATTTGATCTCTTATTTTTCATTTTTATGATGAAGGTATTAAACTAATTGTTTTATTGTTACTACGTACCTATTGGTAAATTTCAAGCCATGAAACCTTAGTTTGCAGATACACCAATAGTTCATTTTGAAGAATCTGTTGTATTCTTCTTGGTGTCCTGCATCGTACCAGTGGGCCTATCCTTTTACCTCTTCAAACACTTCGTTTCTGACTCCCCAATTCATTTTTTTCACACCCCCGTCATTAACACAACTTCCCTACCCCTATCTCCTTATGTAATCTCCCCGCTGCTCCCTCATTCTGCCTTTTCCGCCACCCCCCCCCCCTACCTAATCCCACAACCTCCCTCCGTCTCCCCAATCTTCGCACATCACTTCGTTTGCACAGTCTTTTCGCTCCTACCTCCAAGTCAATCTCCCCACCTCTCACTTCAACCCGTCTATGTAAGGTGAATTGTTTGTCTTCACTCAAATCTTTGCTCTACCTCCCCTCAGAACTTCTCTCCCCCTGACTTTTCAGTAACACCGCTCTGACATACCTACCCAACCTATTTGACCCTGTCTCCTCAACCAACTTCCCCGGCCTTGCTGCTTCATCCAACAGCCCTTATGCTGTACTCCAAATACATTATGTTTACTACCTGCTCACTTAATCTCGCTGACTCTAATCCCTTCAAAATCTTCCCACCCATCTACCTCTTCCCGCCCACTCAACCGTCACAATTTTCTCGCGTCCATCTCCACCTACTATCCACGACTTTCCTCGTCAATATCTCTATAACTGCCTCCTCACACAAACTCCCTGTCCATACATTCCCTCACAACCTCCCCGGTAGTCTCCTTACCCAACCCACACAGCCTGTCTCCTCAACCACTCTGCCTCCCCTTTCCTATATAATCTCTCTCTCCCCGCCTTTTACCTAACCGCTTTGACCGGCGGCGGGGCGAGTGCGGCGTGGCGGGAGGGGGCAGAGGCGGGTGCATGGGGGGAGAGGCTGCGCCGGTTTCTCCATCAGCACCCCTCCCCCTCGCGCTCTTTGGCCCCTCCTCCTCTCGCCGTCTTTGGACGCCGCGCCGCACCAGGCCGCTTCCTTCCGGGTCCTCCGCCCCCTCCCACGCACGCGCCGCGGGCCAGTCGGCGAAATGTCGCGTGCGCCGAGTTCAAAGACTCGCAGGCGCCCAGGGAGCCCAAAGAGGGAACCAACTTCGGTACTTGCCGCAGGCCACGACTTTCTTCATTCAAACCCACAAAAAATTTATTTACTTCTAAATCAAACCAACCGATAACGAAAGTTCTGAATAATATTTAAGCATTACCACTAAAGAAATAGCAACCGGTAATACTTTCAGGTATACTTCATTCAGCACATACAAAAACTGGTGCTCCAACAGCTCATATTTTCTCGCGTTATTTATAAATCCTACTCCGTTTATTGTGAATATTATAATACTCCATGGACCCGAAAAAGTATTTCCCAACCAGCAGATTGTTTGTTATTTTCGAGATTCGAATCCAAACGCTTAGATTTAAAATGCTATGCACGTTGACTCATCTGCACAGCTAAACCCAATCATTTTCACCCTTAAAAATTCATAA
Source organism: Gryllus bimaculatus (assembly GCA_017312745.1). Classification (NCBI taxonomy): domain Eukaryota; kingdom Metazoa; phylum Arthropoda; class Insecta; order Orthoptera; family Gryllidae; genus Gryllus; species Gryllus bimaculatus. Next base: position 2,044,071 of record BOPP01000101.1, read on the forward strand.
TTTGTATTTGCAATTTTCAAAAATTATAAAAGTTATTTTCATTTACATTATTTTAAGATCTAGTTTCAAAGAACCGATGCACTTCATTATCTGATTATTTTGTTAACACAGAAACTCGCATAAATTATAATGTATGTTTTAACTTCCTGAGAGAGATTTGAAAAACTTAGTTTAATTTTTGAAAAATCAACAAAATACATCAAAATAACTTTTTCATGCTATTCAGTGCATTTAGAACCAAAACGATCGTGCATCGATACCAAAATCTTTTAAAACTTGAACCGTTTTTGAGAAAATCATGTTTTAATATTAACTACATTTCATGCAACTACTTAGATTGTTGACAAACTGTACACTATAGTAAAGTCGCAAAAAATACAACTTTAAATAGATATTTTATTAAAGAAAAAGATGTCTTTATTGTTGTAGTAGTAGAGAGGCATCGAAATATTCCCGAAATTCAGATAATTCAACGAATGTGAGATATATGCCAGATAACAGGGTTTTTGTTCTATCCAAGAAACAAATTATGCAAAAATTGTTAGATTTTTGAAAAAGTGTACATGAGTTTGTTTAAAGATACAACTTTGCAGAACATATTTTATTAAGGGAAAATATATATTTTCAATATTGTAAGTGTAGGAAGACACTGAAAAAATTTGAATATTCGCAACTTTCAAAAATTCAGAAAATTCATCGAAGATGGGGCATGTGCAGTTTTATAAGCGTTTCTGATGCCTCCACGAAAAAAAAAATAATTTGGAGAAATTTTTGAGAAAAATTAAAAGATTAATTAAAAATTAAAGAAAAGAAGAGAAGGACTTTATGTGAAGTCCCTCAAAAATCGAAATAACTGTTTCAAATTCAAGTGGAACGACATCAGCCTGATCGATCGCACAATATCAAATGTGGTGAAAATCATGCCACCTGTATGTTCCTTAGCTTTGTTCACAGCCGCAGGAACGGACAAACGGACGAATATGTAGTCATTCTGCCGTAAATAAATTTTTCTTTATCAGGGGCCTCAAAAACATTGGTTCTCACTGCACAACCTGCTAGAAGAAGTAATTTGGTATACATTGCAACTAGATTTATCCGCTTTTGTGGTATCAGGGCTCCACAAGTATTTCTGTAGAAAAATCGTCGGTTTTTCTGGGAGAATTACAATACTTTATACTACGTGAGTAGTATGTGAGAAGTTAAAAACTGAGTATCGTCGTGTAGGGTAATCGATGGTGTAGATATATTTGTGGACGTCATGAGTGAAGTTTTTATTTACCATTTTCTAAAGTACAAAAGCGATTTTCAGGATTCTTCACCTGGCTAGAATAATTTATTTTACGTATTAAATAATTTAACTGTCAGCTTTCTTGACTTTAGTCCCGAACTGGCACTATACATTACGCTAATTGGCATTAAGTCAATTACAAAAGTACTTACTCGTGTACATTATCGGATGCACTTGAACTTAGAAGAAGGAACATAGGAAGTTTTGCGTTCTGCATTAACAACTGCGCTTCTACATTATTCTTTTCCTTTGCTGATTCGCCGATGATTTATGTCAATTCCTTCAAATTACTCATACAAATTATTACTCCGCTCACTGTCTGCCATCGCACTCATTAATCTATCTGTGAAGACAGCGATGGGTTAATAAATTGTTTCCAGACAGTACTTCCGAAGTATAGCACCTCTCCTCGCCTTCAGCTCGTTTCCTTCTCGCTATTTCGAAGCTGATTCAGAAACGCAGAAGCGAATATTAAGCGATATACACCCTATAATTTCCATCAAAGAAAGTATTCGTTTGGCAGTATCCATCGATTATAGTTAATTGACTACTTATGTTTTATTCATGGGTTTCTTAAGTGAATAACTCTTTCGATGGGCACAAAATGACGTTTTGGTTTGCATTGGCGAGCGGGTAGTGAGAGAAACGTAACGTGAATTGAGATGAACTGGGTCTGGTTTGAATGCTTCGTGTGAAGGTCAATTCAATCACACGGTGGTCTGTCAAGTAACACTAGTTGCCTCTCTCTGCCACTTTTTTGTGAGCTTAGATACTTATATTACTTGTAGTTACTTATACTTATCAGTTCTTTTGCGGCGCACAATATAAATGCTTATAAATTTTCCCTCCAAGAGAAAATAACAACGAATTCTAGACGGTGGAAAAGTAGAGTAAAATATCTCGAAGAAAATATTAACAGGAATTTTTTCCGACGTATCCATGTTTGAACTTTACTTTTGTATCATTTGTTTTAATAACTAAACAATTTACCAATTTACTTCTGAATCGGCACTCCAAATTACTCTAATTGACATTAATTCATATTATAAAGCTACCGTCTCATGTGTACAATCTGAATGATAACCACTTTACGTGCTAATTCATCTTACGTATAGAAGAACCCACATAGGACCTTTTGCATTCTACATTAATAGCTTCGCTTCTTTATTAGTCTTATCCTTTGCAGATACGCCGATGATCTATGCCAATTTGTTCCAATTACTCATACAAATGTTTACTTCTCCCCTTGCACTCATTAATATATCTCTGAAGATAGCAGTTAGTAGATCATATCGGTATTTTGCCATCAACTGTTTCTGACGCTCTAATGAGTTCATAGCTCAATAAGCCACTGTTTTAAGGGGCAGGCGCCAGTTGGAATCAAAATATCAAATGGTAAATACAAGTAACAACAAACTTCTGCTTAATTTAAGAAGGGCAATAAAGTATATTACAGCATATTACTATATTGTGAGATACCTTCTCTATCCCAGTAATAAAGGAATTAGCACAATGGCTCTCTAAACCCCTGTAATTCAGGGATTGGCTCATTCTTTCCAAACCAAGTAGGCGACTTCAGACCAGTCTGGAGCCGTGGGATTTTCTATGGGAGGAAGTTTTTGAGTCTTTATCAAGCTTGTGGAGTGTAAAAAAGGAAAAGGAAATCCTCCGACAATTTCTATCCAAATAAACTCATATTCGCCCAATCAGAAAACGACGCCCTGGCGACGTGCCTCAGGTCATGGACTGATAATTGAATTGAATTGAATTAATGCCTTATTTTACGTGGCGAGACTCAGGCCATTAGGCCTGCTCTTCCGTCTGACCACGCAAATTTCGCTACGCTCCTTTCACCAACTAGCAGAGAAAGGAGCTTGTATTTCTTGGGCGAGAAACAGGCGATTTGAATTTATCTCAGAGGCGTCATTTAGGCTTGAGGATCTTTTACATGCAAGTAAATCTACTGACATGGGACAGCCGGCTTTACTTCCCCTCCGAAGGAAGGCGTACGAAGGATTTTTTCGCCCTTAAAAATCCACGGCTTCGATCGTGTTTGAACCCGCCAACTTGGGTTCAACAGTCTGAAAAGCTAACCGTTACACCATCGCTGCGTGCAGGATATTTGGTGGCACGGTGTCAGGATATTTGACACTAGCTACATCGAATTCAGCCGCTGACTAAAACATTATGGCGGCCAAAAGCTCTGATCGGTAGGACACCGTAATTTCTACTATCAATACTAGGTGAATGCCGGAGAAGGACCCTAAAAACTGGCCACATTCTGAGCGATCTTTCGTTCCTTTTCCTATACTTACAATTTCATACATTAGTCTATCACATATCTTGAGAGACCATCGCAAGCTTAGATCTTAGTATTATATATAAACTTCATAAACTTTTATATAAATAATTGTACTTTATAATAATCGTAGAAACTGGTCGATATTATGTTTAAAGAGGCTTGCATGTAGAAGTATGTTACAGGTTAATAAAATTCCTCTGAAGTACCTGGAGGAGTTAGAATGATTGGTTACATCAATTATGAGACAAAAAATACTTTAAAAATACACCAATTAGAATACAGAAACAGAATTCGTTCCTCGTTGGGCACAAGAGATAAAACTATCACATTTCCTATGCATTATTCGTATAACTAAGCAAAAATATTACTTTCTTGTCCCTGGTGGAACTTTTCATTCCAATCTGAGTACTTACACGAGCACGCCGAATAGCTATGGCTGGTCTCTGATTTACGTATCGTATAAATTAAAAATTGTATGTAGCATATGAATAGAGTATAATCTGTGCAGGTTTTCTTGAGCTCTAGAATCCCTATTCTGTCTTTCACTTTAAGTTGATTTACTCCTATGAATAAAGATAGTAATGAATGTTGTTGACAACTCAAAATAGCAACAAATGTTCGCTTTCGTATAAAAGAACTAGCATCAATAAAAACACTACAGATTTGATTTGACTACTGACTACTACAAAAAGTACTACTGACGAAATAATTGACTAAATACTGACTAAATTCCCTCCAATCGTCCCGATCGAGCATAAACAGAGGTTAATGAAACATATGCATATTGTAAAGTTACATGTTCTGTCTAGAAGATCAGAAGAGATGTCCTCAGTATTTGCTCAATGAATCGAGTGAAACTTGACGAAAAAACAAATCGATATGCGGGTCATTGACTCAGAAGGTGATTGATTAAGTAATTGCTACAGACATATTCCGTTGGAGAGCATAATTCCAGCATGGGTTATTTCTCCACATTTTGTTTATTTGCTACCGAAAGAATAAATCTCCGGAATTGGCACCTTGATATTTATGCCTTCTTTATGCCTTCTATACTTATTTATCCTCACTCCCCGTGGCTAACACAAACATTTTGGGCTACTGATATCCGGGTCCTGCAGGAACGCAGTTATTCATCTCGAAAACCTCCCAATTCAATGCTTGGGTTTGGCTGCCCTGCCAGCTCAGAACTACTGGCTTTCTAGACCCGTGCCGGTGCCGGAGTCGAAACAATGCGCCTCCACTTTGCCCAGAATGTCGGGCCACTGCCACGACGAAACTAAATGTCCAACTGCGGGCCATCCGGTTTAAGGGCTGGGGGGCTCGGGACCCCAACCCGTCTCCTCGCTGCCTCCAATCTAAGCTATCGACCTGAGTGCCGCTGGAACTGAGGAAACCCAGACCGGGGGTTCATGCTCCCGTCTACACTTTTATTTGTGGGTTTGACATCCGCCGCTAACTGCAGGGTGGATGCCGGCTAATGGACTCCACGCCCAATCCCGTCCAATCCCGAGCCACCTACTCATTGCCTTCACCTTGAAGCTAACGACGTGAGTGCCGCCGAGTACCTCGGGTCCGGGTGGACGTCATCTCTTCTACTGAGAGCGTCACGCCTACGACAGTCTGCCTCCTCCCATGTGGGGATTCTATTGGACTACAATTATGGCATGGCTGAACGGCCATCGGGAAGGGTTGAAGTGCTCCTCTGATTTGTTTGTTTGGGAGGCCGCGTGCGGCCTTCGCCTACTACCCTTGCGTCCTCTGTGAGCTCCCCAGAGAGGCACGCGGCACAGAAACATGTGCAACTCATCAACACGAGCGCGGCGCGAGCGGAGGCGGCTGCGGAGATAATTATAATGGCGAGTTGCGCAAGTTCACGGCGAGATGTGAACGCGAGATTCAGCGCGTTTTCAATTGCAAACGGAGATAGTGCGTAGAGTTTGAGGGACGAATTATCTTAGAGAAGAATTGTCACTAGGTCTAGACCATGTTCAGAACGACAGTCCAAATCAAAACCAATGCTACAACAGTATATTTTGAACTTTCTCGCGTAGTTTGCTATTTGCTATTTTAGAAAATACAGAGAGTTACGCGAAAATTAGTCCTGGGCTATTTTTTTAACTTTTTATCTTTATTCTATCGAAGGTAAAGAATTAAAGAAAAAAACTTTAAACCGTTTAAACTTTTAACTGTTTGAGAAAAATGTTTTATAAGTCGTCATTTCTTCCAGCAAAGTTACGATAAAACATACTATTTTTTCAAAAAAGTTTGCGTGACTTTATTTAGAACTCTAATTTCTTTAATAAGACTTTTTTAAAGAAATAAATATCTATCTTCAATATTGTATTTTACATTGTTGACATTTTACAAATTTAGAAATAGCAAATTTCTCCAAAAAGTTGCATTTTCAAGTACTTATTATTATATTTTTTCATTTTGAAATTGTCTAAATAAACTAGCCGATAAAACACGCATGGCATTCGCTCGATTATAATGAAGTTGATGTGTTCCATTTCACCGAGTAGGAAGGGCGAGTTGATATTAGAAGGGTGGACCCGTGCGCGGTTATCCCTTGCGACGAGCTGTTTGAGCAGCCACTAGGAAGCTAGGTTGATTGATTGTTTTACTGATTCAGGGCACGTCAACTAACACGACCGTTAGCCCCGTAAGTGTAGTGTATTTTTTCTCGGTTCCGTGTAAGTGTGTGTGTAAATTATGGGTGAGGATGAGACACGGCAGAGGAAGGAAAGATCGCGCACGGTCCATGGCCCGTTTGTTAAGGTACTGCTCCAGCATTCGCCTGGTATTGATCGGAGAAACCACGGAAAACTACCGACCTCCGCTGAAATTCTTCTCCGACAGCGGATGAATTCGCCCCGGCTGTGTTGTCGAAAATCCTGCCACCGTCAGGACCCAAACCCTGGGACCTCCTGGTCAGAGGCCCTGCAGTGACATCAATAGATTCCCCGCGCCACCTAAGCTGGTTTCACAGAGAAAATGCTCCGCACACGCACACCATAGAAACCAACACTCTTCAGCCAAATGCCTGGTGAGTCTGTGAGCTCGCGCCAGGTGCGGAGGCAGGCGGCTGGGCGCTGACCCGCGACGCCAAATGACAGCGACGCGCTATGCATTATGCATCGCCCAGCGGCCATTCATTTCCAGCCGCCGCGCTGCCCCCTGCTGGCGAATCAGAATTGCGCTTCACGGCGATTACGGGCGTGCAATGATGATGCAGCTGACTGCTCAATTCCTTGAAATGAACGTTCTCTTTTCATCGCTTTATTTGAACTTGTACTTGTCAGAAAAATATTTAAACGTTTGTAAGTTTCGAAAAATCGAAGTTTTTAACGTACATGAAATCTGCAACATTAACTTAAACGTCCTTCACACTGTCCAACAACAAAATGTATCCAAAAACAATGGAGCCATTTTTTTAAAAAAAATTGGAAAGTATCCCAGGAGCTTCGTGTAAAGAACCCTACAAAATTGAAATATCGATTTCAAATTCAATGACCGCGACATCAGCTACACCGATTCGGAAATATCAATTAGGAGAAAAAATCTGCTGAACGGTTTAGCAGCTAGCATTGTTTCCGGACGGACGGACGGACGTGTTGCCGTCATTCGATTTTTCGGCATCAAGAACCCATAGAACATGAAATCTGACTATACCACGTGTTAGAGGATTTTTTTCAATATAATTCAACTGGATATATCCAATTTATTGTTACCAGAACCCTGTTATAAGATTTTTTCTGCCCAAAATTCTCTTCTTCTTTTTCGCTCACTATCATGTAACGTCCTCTCTGCTTCGTAGCGAGAAAGTAAAATTGCACAAATACATTGGTTACACACATGAATTTAATTAATTTAGTTAAATAAGAGGAGTTTAACAAAAATTTGACATGACACGTCGTGCGGACCTCTTATTTTGTAACAAATGATCAAATAGAAAAATTTATAAATCCTTGCACGGTCGAATGTCCTTGTAAAGTGCAAGAGAATGTGCGAAGCTGCTGAGCAGGTGCTCGTGGCTGTCTCCCCGTCGCAGGTGGAGGTGTAAGACTGGTGCCAGCGCCCTTTCCACCACTGGCGGGCAGTCCCCAGTGGCGGCAAAGGGCGTTTCGCAGATGCAATGTGGGACCAGCGCGTCCTGCGTGACAGTAGTTTCCAGTTTTCAATGACATCAGGTGCTCGCAGAGAACCACGATAGGCTCCATGAACGTGAAGTGTCTTCAGCAAAGGTTATATATGTCCGGTAGAGCTTCACTTGGCCACACAAACAAAAATATTGAATTAATTTCAGTCAATTTCCTCAGAAGAGATACATTTTACTTTGACGAAAAGCCATCAAACTAATTAGTAAAATTCCATTTTAATGCTGAGTGCTCTCTCCTTCGATTCACATGGTCATTTTCAACTCCCCCTCAGTAAATTAATTTGGATCAATCAGTCACCGCCACACAAAATCTTAAAAAACCACGCATTCGTCTCCCTCGCCGAGTAATTCACGAAGCGCTGCGCTTCTGTGAAACGAATAGGGTATCGTACTGTCATACCAATGTTCGCGAATTCAAACCCGATCGAAGGGCTGTCCCATGTTGTAGATTAACTGCATGTAAAAGACCCTCAAGTCTAAATGAAGCCTCTGAATAAAGACGTCCGAGTGATATCTCCTTTCACAGCCAGGCACAAAGGAGCGTAGCGATTTTGCGTGGTCAGGCGAAAGAGAAGGCTTCACGGCCTGAGCTTCGCCAGGCAAAAATAAGGCTTTAATTAAATAATTAATAAATTGAAGCGCGAGCCACGTCACGATGTCGCATCGAAATACCAAATCGCGGTCTTTCGTTTCGTAAAAATGAACAGTAGAAATAAATCGTGTACTGCGACGTTTGCCGAATTACTTTACTACTCTCTGCGGAGTCACGGAAGTTGGACAACTCAAGACACCACGGATTACTATGCGGGTGGCCGTCTGAGTATCTCGATTACTAACGGCGTCGAGCCCCTGGTCAAACGGATAAAAGGTACTAACTGCATCGTGACGAGACCGAATGACAAAAAAGTCAAAGAAGATTACTTCGGGCACATTCAGTCCCGAAGAAAGACTAAAGAGATGTGTTGTAAAGACGCAATATTTTAAAACAAAGCTCAGCTTTATCTAGCCAACACACCCAGTGCTTGTATGCGAACGCATAGATGTGTCTCATATTTGTAATTTCTTACTTCAAAGAAATTACTAGGATAGTACTGCTACAGAAGACAAGATGTTTTTAATGAAGTCGTAGACTTCGACTGCAACACAGCCGTGTCACCCGGACAGCCCAGATCACGCACAAGATGTTTTTTAATAAATGGATATGTTTCGATCGAACTTGTTTCACTCGCAAGCTTAACAAGCGTTTGAAATTGTGTTTGCTTGATGACTTATCCCGCCACCGAAAAAAATATGTTATAAGCATAATATTAATATAAATGTGTTATAAATATAATATTAAATAAAACTTAGGTAGTGTAAAAATATTTCACCAGAAGTATCACCTCCCTAAATTGTATTGTATCACCTATATAAATTGTGTTTTTGGAATATAAATGCTCGAAACGTCTGAGTAACCATACACAGGCCATGTAAGATTTCATTTCACTGCTATGTTGTTAGATCGCAATCTTTACAACTCAGCAGAGGAACGCCGTAAAAATAATGTTATCGCCATAAATTCGAACCCCAAAACCATAAGACGTAGAAACACCGGCGACAGCTATGGCGGCGATGGTGTAACGGTTAGCGTACTGGACTGTTGTACCCAAGTTGGCGGGTTCGAACCCGATCGAAGCCGTGGATTTTTAAGGGCGAAAAAATCCTTCGTACGCCTTCCTTCGGAGGGGAAGTAAAGCCGGCTGTCCATGTTCGTAGAATTACTTGCATGTAAAAGATCCTCAAGCCTAAATGACGCCTCTGAGCTAAATTTAAAATCGCCTGTTTCTCGCCCAAGAAATACAAGCTCCTTTCTCTGCTAGTTGGTTTTCAAGGGCCTATGCATATTCAATAGAGACATTTCCATGCTAGCGCCCGAGATATAGGCGCAACTTACAGTGTCAACTGCAAGCGAAACAGCAGTTTTGTTTCAGGGTTTCAGTACAACCACAACTCCTTGAAGGGGTCACTGGGTCAGATATTGTTTCTTTGCTTGCTGGCAATTATTTGATAGCTATGTGGATTGCGTAACTCATAAATACATAATCAAACGAACATTTTCAACAAAACATCCTGATCCGTGACGAGCTTATGTCAGACTTTTCTCGAAAACCACTGGTGTCTGATCCTATAGCTGTGTCCACTTCGACTTATTGAGGGGCGTCGCTGCATCTCCTGGCTACAGTTGGTTACTCCTTGACACAAGAAGAACAAAGGCGCATCGCGCAGCATCTCCCAGAAGAGTAGCCCTTAAACACGTTATGTTTGGATCCTGACAATTAAGGAGCCTTGAGACCGACAGATATTCTGAGTTGGACAGGAAAAGTTAAACGGTACCGAAGAAACGTTAACTGGTATAGACGGTATTTTTTTATTTAATTTTTTTTTGTTTTAATTTTTTTTAATAAGTCCCTTTAAGATCTGGGTACAAGGTTTTTTTTGAAAAAGATCCAATTAAGCTCCAAACGTCAAGTTATTTTGAAAAAATAATGTTATAGAGTCGGTTCAAAAGAGGTCAAAATTCTTTTTCAACTCATACGAGGATTTCTAACGGTGTTCATGGTTTCTTTAGCAATGATCCAACACACCAGCACTGCGGGTGCAAATAATTTAGATGTAAAGACTTGATTAGAGGGACTTTTTCCCATATATTTTTAATTACGTCATTTTTCTTTTATGATGTGCCATTTAGATCATCTTATAAAATTGGCAAAATGTTTTATCTTTCAAGAAGTTTGGTGTAGAAAGTGTGCAGAAGACGTCTACAGTATTAGTGGGAATAAGGTACAAAATAAGAAATATAATTTTACATAATCTTCTAAATAATATTAAAAACCCTCTTCAATGTTATAGCATCACTAGTTCATATAAAATTTTCAATGACATCCTTCCAAGAAATATCTTGTGCTTTTTTTATCCTGACCTACTTGACACACTGAATTCCAATGTCAGCTATAAATCTTCTCTCGAACACATTACACATTAGTATCCCTGTGATACGCCGACGCGTAAAAACTAGTGCCACATGTGCTTGGCGTCAATTATCATTTCTGAAATGTTCAATATAACTCTTCCGAGGGAGATTCAGAAGTCGTTCTCTTTTCCATTTCCCTTCATTGCCACAGTGGCCCGTCTCCAATACCATCCATAAATCACAATTCGGCGCAATCGTTGCAGCCTTGGAAGCTCGTTGCCGACTGCCGCCCGAGCACTAACTCCGGGAGGCGCCGCACGGACATATAAGGCGCGCAGGTCCACTTCCTCCGAACTGCCGTCCGCCCCACGCCAAGCGAGAATTTCCAGGGAGCGCCGCGTTTACATCGCGGGTTTCTCGCCGACGGCCGTCCCATGAGACTTGCAAATGAAGCGGCGCCAGGAAACACGCGGAGAAGGGCGCTGGCGGGCGTGGCGGTCATTGCGCGATATGCATAATACCCACATATGTATGCCTCGGTAATCAAATACTCGCTCGACAATTTGCGAACATTTGTTTATTCCGAGAGAAGTTCGAACGAAATTATCGACGCTGGTTATTGAATATTTGTTTCGTGAAGGTTCGCAGAATAAATCACGTTGCTTTGTGTTGAAGTGCAGTAGATGATATGCGATAAATAGTTTACATCTTAAACTAAGTCCATCCAGCTCCAGCAACAACTGGTTGTGCTAAAATTTCACATGTGTTCTCTTAATTATTCTATTGGTCCCATAATATTATAGTACTTTTGGAACTTCTATCCCACTAATACTTCTTTCTCATGAAAAACTTTTAACTAAACAACGCCCGATATTGTATAATAATAATAATAATTATTATTATTATTATTATTATTATTATTATTATTATTATTATTATATATTATAATTATTATAATAAGCGTGTGTCTCTGTATGCCTGTGAGTATATCTATTTCATCATCATTATTTCACCTCAGTAAAAACGGAAACGTCATTAAAATGCTGATCCCCCAATAGAAAAGCAACGTGCTTCTATTCTGATAATCATGACTAAGCACCTATTGCGTGGCTCTATGATGGCCGATTCGCGAAACATAAAAATTAATAATATCGCTATCGTGTTTGGCGCTAGTTTGGTTCGCAGACTGACACATGTTAGAAAAAACTACCTTTTCAATGTAAAAACCTCCTCCCCGAACTGAATTTTATCAATTTATGTGTATATATATATATATATATATATATATATATATATATATATATATATATATATATAATATTATGTATATATAGTATATTATGTGTGTATGTGTAAAATTTTTAGATTTTGTATCACCAACTCACAAAATTTGTTTTCTGCCACAATATTGTTATAATTCTCTGTATATATAGTACACGAAAAAGTGTATATAAATGTATTTCGGAAGATGCATTTAATTGAAAAATTTTTTACAATATCAAACTACTGTAAATTTTATCCGTGTTCTTCCGCGATCGTGTTTTTTCAACGATCTAAAGACGTTCATAATTAAAGTACAATAAAATGCTTTTATATTAGAAAAAGAATCGTATCGTATAAGCAATTATGTAACATTAACATATGGACAAAAACAAACAATATTTAAGAGTTATAAATAAATATTATTGGAGGGGACATACGCAATCAGGCTTCCAAGTATCGTCTGGCACTTGTTCAGCCCTTGGAATTTTGTATATCATGTAGTCAACACACCACCAGGGATGTGATCCGAATAATGGAACATGGCTGCATGTACAAGTACACTGAAAAGAATGGCGTACTGCAAAGTTTTTCGTTCTCACCAGCCGTAACCTAAGTAGAATAGCCAACCTCACTATGGTCACTGCTAAGAAAAAGTGAAATAACATCACAGATAACCTCTGAAATAGGAAATAAAATACTTCTATCAAAAGTAATTCATTGCAACAAACTGACAATAAGTGCTAAATCAACGTGCAAAATAAATATCATGAGATATCCAGTTCTTCCCAATGATATACCGCAAAATTTGTTGAGTAGTCGTGAGTCCAGATATCGATTCATCCGCAAAATAATCAATCCGCCGATAAAAGGTCCCACTAGGTGTACAAATCACCTTCAACACAGAGAAACTATCTGTCCTTTTCTTTGTTGAATTGTCCTGGGGGCGGGGAATGTACACACCCACTGATTGACCCCTCGCCCCACTGCCTCGTCCAGTTGCAGTGATTCTGCCCCACCTGCCTGATTTCCAACGCCTTCGCAAAAAGTTACTCGGCTGTCCCACCAGCCTACCCGCGGCCGAAGTCGGAAATCCCGTCGGCGGTAACTTCATTGCATTGTTCTGCCCAGAATTTATTATCGGACAAAACACTTAGATTCGTTCGTTTCAATACATTGTACAGGAAATCGGTCAATATTTTTCACATTAACTTTGAGATTCCATTTTCCTGACCTCCCATGCTGGTTAGGGGCGACCCCCCCCCCCCGAAAACGCTTAACTTCCAAACATTTTTTGGAAGATAACATATAGATTTCAGCATAAGATACTTAACTTGGATCCCGCCCAAATCCTCAAAAGGACTTTCAAGGACGTGGGTCTACAATTTCTAAGTTATGCACGGCGGTAATGTATGGTGTATGCTTATTGTGAGTTGTGGACTGTATGCACGCCTGCTGATTTCATTATAATCCAAACAGAAAAAAATCTATACTTTTTCTTCTTAAATCATTTTTATGCACTCATGGAAGGTAATTATCTATCCAGCAATAGCATATTTACGAGGTTTTGTATTCATGCATGATTTAAATCGAAAAGAAACGTCATTTTTCTTTATCGTATATTATTATATACAAGGAAGTCAATAAAAACAATATAAACTACCGTACTAAAAATGTTAAAGGAAAATGACAGAGGAAGAAATAAAATAAAAAAATGTTTGTTTAAAATTGCAGAAACTTTGAATACCAATTTATTTTTACAAATAAAAAATATGAGCTCAAAGTGAGTGATACATCTGCATAATCGAGTCATTGTTTGGACAACGGAAGGCGAAACTCTGTTGGCAACAGAAGGCGAAACTGACACTAGAAATTATCTGCTTATAAAAAATACTTTCATGCGAGTAACTAGATTTCAATGTATGCGAATACGAAAAATTTTATTATTATCAAGTTCCTTAATCTCAATGAGGTAACGCTTCTAAAATAAACCAGGAAGTATTGAAAGAAGTGGTCCTACATAACGGCAGAGACTTTCATGTTCTATTTAATTTCCTTTTCTCTTCGACATCTAAAAGACTGCCAGGGTATTTCACGGTATCTATCACGTTTCCTGGAGGTGGTAAAGAGCACATTCGCACACTCTGAATATCGAAAAGACACATCGCTACCGCACAACACTACCGCACATGCCGGGAGTCTGTTTGGAAGCTAGAGAGCTTGTTCTGGCTGGAGTGATACATGGTTGAGGAAAACCCCACTAGACGATAGGTAGGTCGGTGCCGGTTGTCACAATTATGTAGATGCATGAACTACACTTACGGGACCTGTGTGTGTGTGTGTGTGTGTGTGTGTGTGTGTGTGTGTGTGTGTGTGTGTGTGTGTGTGTGTGTGTTCTTATCCGTTGACGCGGCCGGAGTCACTAGTCAATCTAAAACCCATCTCGGCCCTGTACCTTTACATATTTGCTCATGGTATTCTTTGGTCCCGCCTCGATGTTTGTATCTTTGTTTTAGCACAAGGTCTGAAATGCTCCCCGTGTCTCCAATACAACTAAATTCGTACTAACAACTTAAAACAGTACTAACAAATGTTAGCATTACAATCTCGCAATAATGCATGAAGTAATCAACAATTATCTCAAAATTAGCCAAGTCAACTCCAACAACATTTACAGCACATTTCAGCTTACAGTGATTTCGTTTACTTCATCTTGTTTTATCAAAAATATGTAGTACATCTATACGTGTATGTTTCAATGTCGTTTTAGATTTTTTGAAGGATTTTATGACTTACATTTTTAAAAATATTTTTAGTCTATATAGATATACTTATTCTTTAGCTAAATTATCACAATGGTTTCATTTTGCGTAATGTAGGGACTAATGTTGGTATGTATCCCAGTTGCGTAGTTGTACAAGTGGTCGTCGGGAGCATGGGGGCGCCACTTGCCGTCTTCCGCCTGCTAGCCCCGTTGCCCGCACGACAGTAATGCCGCACATGTTGCAGTCACAGTCTCTGCAGGGGCTCCCCCCACAACACACGTCCCAATTGCGTTACTCTCATTTCTGTCAAAGTATATTAGGGCGTGGTCGCTGAGTAATATGTAAAAATTATTCGCATTCCTTTCACAAACATTCACTAATTTGGGCTGGGTCTGTGGTATTTTTGTCATTCCGCCAATGCCATTCCGTTTATGTCATTCTGCCAATGTCGTTTTCTCCAATTATTTTTTGTTATTCAGCCAACTGGAGAATGTTCGCATGAAACCATTGCATTTACCAGCTTTGAAACCTTTTTAAAGAAACATTACTTATATAGATTTTTATTTGTGTTGGAGAATTGATATGTTAGAAGGTTTGTTGAAAAAATGTTGAAAATGAATAAATTAAAATGAATAAATATTGAAAATGCTCAGTGATATTAGACGATTCTGCTGTCTGTTTACCTTCGACGCATAGTCTTATTTTGAATTTCTCTATCCAATAATTCATATTTGTACCCTCACATGCATATCAATTGATACAATATTTCATTTAGTGACGATATCGAGAAAAAACGTGAAAATTATTCCCAACCTTCAAATGCACACAATGAACTGATACATTGAGGCATGATTCCCGCAATGAAGTGACACATTGAGCTGACGTTTAAGCCCGCATGGATGGTGAAAGAATACGTATTGCACAATCGCTCATCGGAAATGTTACACTGTTTTAGAACCTGCCGAAATAATCGTCCCTGGTCGTGAGCAAAGCATAGCGGAAGTAGGTAGTTGTGAAGACTCATATAGGTTCGCCAGAGCTCTCTGTGTCACTCAAGACTCTTATAGCACGAATGGATATATTTAAATTGTAAATCTGAATCTAAATCTTGTGAAAAAAAAGTGTGCAAAATCATGTTATGCTGCTTTCCTAATCTCTTTAGTCAGGGTTTTTCGGTCTTGCCCAACACGTTATCAAGCTTTTTCTTTCGGCACCTACGTTTATTCTTTCATTTTCTCAATTTTTTGGGGCCCATAATAGTAGAATTGAAATATGATTTTAAGGATATTATATAACACTTAAAACGTTAATCATGAAAACGTTATGGTGAGGTCTATATAATATCAACAGCCAAATATATAATAAATCATTTTATTGTAGCCGGCTGTGGTAACTCAAAAGCAGTATTACATCAGCAGCGACTTGGCGACTTTGTACCTTGCTGGGGAAGATACTTGGTGAAGAAAATCCAGTGAGGGAAGAACACATCCACCTGCCGATATGTAACATTCACTTTACTTACGGGACTAATAGAGTAAATATTACGCGTCTGGAAACACTACATAATAAAGTCGTAGTCGTTTTGTGGCTTCCATCTAGCAGACAACTGATGATGATGGCTAAGCCATCGAAAGCTGCTATTGAATTAAAAAACATTGTTGGCAATGACAACATCTTTAATTATACTAAATAATAAATCATTGACCAACGCGAGCACTTCTTTCATCCCCATCCCTTATGTCCCCACTGCCTTACATTTGCAGGGGAGGGATATTCTGGTATCCAATTTCGAATGGCACATCCCTTTTGATCTGAGATATCTCCGACAAATGCATATCTGAGTGAATGCTGCTAAAGTTTTAAGAGTTCCTCGTGAAACTACTCGAATAAGGTAGATGAAAATACAATCATAATGAAGTATACATTTACTAAATAAATTTATTTATTTTGTATGATGTTGTGCAAATATTTTGTAATTATTACACAACATAGAAAATGAGATACAGTAAAATAAATAATAATATATATTGAAATATTTTTGCAGCTATATTATGAAAAGGAGTACAAGATCTTGACGTTGCTGGTGGAGCTTGTGAACCCCTCTGAACCTGAGAGCTACGCCGGCGGTAGCGCAGCTACTGGTAGGGCCTTTCTTGTCGGACAGGTCGAAGATGAGGGGGGTCAGACGAATAAGTACTCCAGAAGAGGACCTCAACGCCGAAAGAAGTCGCCAACTTCAGAAGAGGACCTCCAAGATATCTTGGGCGAAGATCTTTGACGGAAATGGCGAGAGGTGCCTCAAGGGGTAGATGGAACCCATAGCCGAAGTGAAGGCAACCGTCTAAGGGAAAGACCCCGACAAAAAACAAGCAGGACTGAATGCTTCACGTTGGCAGCCCCGACTTCAGCCTACTTAGCTGTGGGCTGGTAACTCACACCAAAGAATCATAATCTACTCGCAATCTACACTATAATCCAGATACTTACATACGACGACATGCCAAGAACAAGAGAACAGAAATTGTGGAATTTATGAACGCAGCCACACGGAACGTGAGAGGTCTGGGAATGAAAGTCGTAGAGCTAGATAAGCTTCTGCATGAAAGGAAAATACAAATAGTTCTACTGAGGCTAAGAAGAAACTGAAAGGAACAAAATAATCATGTAACTACATAATCATATGAAGTGGTGTATCAGAGGGTGTAAGAGCAAAATCAGGGGTTGCCATATTGATTCACAAAAGATTGAAATCTAGAATAGAGAATTATACGTATGTGAATGAAAGAATAATGACGGTAAAGTAGATAGAGGTCATCTGACGGTGATAGTAGTATATTCCCAAGAAAAGGGAAGGAAGGCAGAAACAGAAATATTATTCAACCAGCTACAAAATTAAATCGATAATGTCAATAAGAACGATAGTCACCGTATATTATAATATACGGTGATTTTAATGCCAGAGTAGGTATTATACCTATCCCAGGAATTGTCGGAAATCAGGGCGAACAACACTTGAACTAAATTGGTAAAAAGCTGAGAATATTTGCTTCTACCAACAGTTTAAAAATTAGAAATACTTTCTTTAGGAAAAGAGACATAAAAAACATACGTGGTGCGCCCAAGGATTCATATCAATAATTGATTACATATTAATAAATAATAAAATACGAGCACAGCTGAAGGATGTAGGTTTCTGAAGATACGATCTGTACACTGACAATTACATTAAATGGTGTAAGGACGACGATTTAATGGCCAACGTACAACTATAATGTATTCCTTCTTAAAGACTGAAGGTTAAGAAGCGAATAAAGAAATATTGCTATCCATGGTTGGCACAACAACTTCTTCATATGTATCTTTCTGATATTTTTCTGATGGTAATCTGCTGATCGGTCCAAAAGGAGCCTGAAGAAATACTTACTATTTCGAAACATATACGATAAGTATTTATGATTGGAATAATCTGTAATATTGCTGTAAACATCTGCACTTCTTTGTCTACTATAGTGTTCCATGTGTTTAAAATTTACTTTTTTTCTATCAGTATAAACGATTCGTGTTAACTCAAGAATTTCTCGAACTTGTCCTTTTTCCTAAACCTTTGATCACATTGACAACTGAACTACCTGGCTCCAACTGTTTTGATATCATTAGATCTACTGTAACAAACTCTTTTGAACGTATGTGATTAATAATATAAGAAAAATAAAACAGCTTTGCAAGTATGCAATCAAAGTCTGCCGATATATGCAAAAGAAACGTATACTTTTATGATATATGCAGCTAATGTCTTAATACCATTACAATGGACTGAACTATTTGTTCTGCTGTGTTAATGGTAAACAGTCTGAAAATTATTCTACAGCAGTCTCATAATAAATTTTCAATTTGAATCTGTGGAAATTTCGAACAGAAATGAAATTCCGTGAACGAGAGTGAGATATGCACATGCTTTAATGAGCAGCTACCGTGTCTAAGTATTCAGTAGCACGATTCACATGAACAAACAAGGAAAACCGCGCAGAAAGCACGAACCATTTTGCCTCTCGTGCCGAAGTGTGCGGGCAGTAGTTTATTCTTAAGAATGAACTCTCGACGTAAGCGCCCGATTTCCGACCCGGAATTTCGAAACTCACACTTCCTACATACTGTACAGAATTCCTATCGAATTAAGTGTTAGCTGCAGATTTCCTCGGGGTTTTATATCTTCCCCCGTATTTCATATTGCATGATTCTCTTCATCAATTTTACCTCGTTTTGATTCCTTTCTGCTGTATTTTAATTATCAGCAGCAGCCTTCATAACTAATAGTTGAAAAGACAGATGTGTTCAGTGAGCTATGATGATTCGATCATCATGTGTCTGTTTCTATGTTCACTATATCGCAAATAATACAATAGTAATAATAGTAATAATAATAGTAATAATAATAATAGTTATAGTAATAGTAATTATTAAATTCATCTATTTATTAGTGTAAATGTATTATCATTATCAAATAATAATTAAATCAAATGCGTAATGCAGAAGTTAAAACATTTCCTTTCTATTTCATGATATATTTCCGTACTGAAAGAACCTTCCAATGTAAACATGATAATTGCTTTAGTCGTTGCTGTCTGAACAGACCTCTTTATCTTTCGTTTTATACGCACACTGAAACATTAACGCTTAAAGTTCAACTATAAATTGTAATCAATTTCTGAGTCAAAAACTTCAATTTCTATTGTCTTATCAGTGTAAATTTCAAAATCATATTTCGTCTTGCTTCCGGAAAATATTTTGTCGTTATCAGTATTTTACTCTTTGAGGCAAATAAATAAGTAGGTAAATAAACAATATATATATTTCTTTTTGTTGATATCTAATGTTTGTCTAGTGTTCCAAAAAAGACTAGTTTTTAAATAACTGAGAAGGTAATGAAAAGCAAATGATTACATAAAAAGTTAGTACTTGTATTTTCGTTTAATATTTTGAAAAAGCTGTTTTACATTTCAATATGTTATTAATATCATTAAATAAAATAACCGTATTAATAAAATGTGAAATAATAACTAAAGCAAGACATTTGTCTTTCTATACTTTTAAGGCACATTTATCTGCATAGAAATAATATTAACGAGCAGTATATGGCCACGTCCCAGACAATCCTTCAACATCAAACCTTCCAACACATATTGAAATGAAAATATCTAGTTTTTTAGAAAATTGAGATCCCATTCGTTATGCAGATATCGCGAATACCCATTGCGTTATCCCAATTCAGAATTCATTCACCATTTGCATTCACCCAAAGCACCTCGCTTTAGCAAATCATCGTGAGATTAAGCAAACAGCACTATGTTTGAGTATAAAACGTTATATGTGTGCATGTACCTAATGAAAAGAGGTTTTCGGTAAAATAAACAAGTGAAGGAGTACGCGCGGAGTTGTTAACATCCTTCCCCTCCCCTCCCCTCCCCCCCTTCCAACCAGGTCCTCCCGCTGGAGATTATAGCGCAAACACAGCTCCGAAGGAGAGGGCACACGAGAACCTTCAGTGCGAGAGTAGGGAGGACAAGTGCTGCTGCTTCTTGGTTCCTCGTCATCAGCTGATAGCCGCAACTTGGCTTACCAAAACAAATACGGCTACAGCTCATTGGAATACTCCTGCATATTTAGAGCAGAAAAACACAAGTTTCCGCCAGCCACTTCTCCTTAAGTACTGCATTACCATTTTCGTCTTAATAAGAAATTGTGTCACGTACACATTTAGGAATGGCTTAATGCGTTGATGTGTGCAAATGTTGGCATTATAACGAAGAGGTTCATTTATTATTCCGTCCATCTTTCATTTCTTTATCCATCCCTTAAAAGGGGTTGTCAATGAGTTCATGCACAGGTGATAATTACGAGGGATTTAAGTGTGGTGGATATGCGGGGGAATGAGACGCAAGTGAGAAACAGATGAACAGAAAAGCAATCTGCCGCAAACCTGGTGTGCTGATTAAAAAATTCAAATAGTTGCGCCCTTGTTTTACAAAGAGATAAAATAATATCGCACCTGAATCAAGGCTAGCAAAACACTCTTGTTTTTTTTTAGTTCAGAGTACGGAACAGTACTTATATCTGATTGGTTTATTGAGAACATCGCGTTTTTCTCACATTTAACCATGTTACATATCAATTCTGAAGGCTCAAGTCTATCCTCGTTCTCTTACTTCAGAGGGTTCAAAATATCTCTCGCATTTTACATGCACCACCACCTCTTTCTTTTTCTAGAGAAAAATCAGTAATATCCTGAAATGGATTATTATTGAAGTGTCACCAACACAGGAACACTCCTCTATTGGCATACAATTGCGATTTCTCTTGCGATTAGGAAAGAGTTTCATATGTGTTTTTGAAAACAAGAACAAAGAATCCGTACTGAGAATTCTGCAACCGAAACTCGCAGAAGAGAGAAAAAGTGTCTGTTGTCTAGAAATATTAACCTACTCGTTTACATTATCCGAAAATTGATTACATAAAAACAAGTTAAAAGTATTATTTCTTGGGAAGACTGAGATAACTTTTTAGGCGAACGCGTCTTGTTGAAGGGTCATGTATTGCAGCCCATCTATGATCCTACTCTTCCTAGAACTGAAATATTGCGCAAGGCTGCCGAAACAACCACGCTTGCTCTGGACGAAGATAGATATAAGAAAGAGAAGAATTCGACAGAGCGCTATACAAAGTATAAACAGGACATTGAGAAGGAAGTCGCCGTGAAGAGATTTACTGAACATCCAGTAGTTAATTGTAGCATGTCCTCGTCTGTATTTTGAAAGAATGACCAGCCGTTTTCCGACCAGCACGATAACTTTCTTTTCTGAGAATCGATGTTCATAACTGTACCTAATTGTGGACAGCAAACAGGATGATCCGGTTTCTTCAAAAGTCTCCGTTTCCACTGCCTCTGACAATACCTTTTAATCATCACACTCGCATCAATTATTTATACCACTGATCCCAAGTTCTACTTATTACAAGTTATACTATTTATTACTATATACTATACGGCTTCTGATCCCAAGTTCGCGGGTTCAAACCCGGTCGAAGTAGCG
The DNA here is from genome assembly GCA_017312745.1 of Gryllus bimaculatus. Classification (NCBI taxonomy): domain Eukaryota; kingdom Metazoa; phylum Arthropoda; class Insecta; order Orthoptera; family Gryllidae; genus Gryllus; species Gryllus bimaculatus. The sequence goes on from BOPP01000101.1 coordinate 2,065,883, forward strand.
GATTTTTTGAGGTGCAAAAAATCGTCGGCATGTAAAACAGATCTCAGGAAAGGCTGATCTTGTCTAAATTAAATCCTCTAGCAATTTACTTTACCAATAATAGTTTCAATTTTAATTACTGATTAAGATTGTGGATATTGTATATTTACCTGCACTACCTGGTATTCGAATCAAACTTCAAAATCGGCGCACTAGAGCCCCTAGGGAAAGCAATGGCAAACTAGCCTACGCATACTTTCTCATGATAATTCTCCCAAGAAGGCGCTTAGGGGCTTCTGGAAACTAGCCTACGCCCTAATCAGTGAATGGCAGTAAGAGAAGGTGTACGTATAGCGGGGTTAAGTGAACGAAATTCCAATAATTGAGATTTCCATGTTTTATTTGCAATTTTGAATGTATCAATGCAGGTAAGTAATGTGCCAACGCTGATGGCTAAGCTGTAAGAACAATGTGCTTGTCACTTCCTCTCTGTCGCACTACACGTCAACAGTTAGTGCTACTGCAATCGCTAAATCCAGAATTGCAGAGTTGGGAAGTTTCACCCATTTTCTCCAAGAAACATTTTGAGGCACTTATACCCGCAACTCTACAATTCTCAATATGAATATCTTATCGGGAATGTAGTGTCATCGCCACACTTTGATTTGGCAGCAGGACAAAGACCACTGAATTACCTAGCCGCAAATATTCAAGGTACAGTATGCGTCAAAGAAGCATCAGGTGAGGCGATGCCCTACAGATTTACTATCTCACGATCTACTATTGATAAAGGTTCAGAATGTTTCTAATAGTAAAAGTCCTAAATTATAAAATAGAAACTGCTTACCTAAACAAAAACAGAGGAAGGAAACAACGCTGACCCTCTATTGATACGCGGGTGTTAATCTTAAAGTCAGTAACGATGGAAAGGGAGTGGAAGGAGACTCATAGAAATCGTAAGAACCCCGAAATCTAAGAAGCCTCGAACTCGCTTTCTCCAGCACATGAACCCCGGAACACGGAGGTGGAGGGCTAGGGAGACGGAGCTACGTTTGACTCATCGAATGGTGACTTCAGTATTACGACAAATGCCTCTATCCACAGCTTACATCTGTAACGGTTAACAACGAGCGGATGATGACGAAACAAGAGGAACGGAAATGTTTAGAACGCGAGGCAACTTTCCGCGAACCCATTTGTCCTCCACAAAATTCCACGTGGAGGGGCCGCGTGGGGTAGACTACTTCCAACATTGCTTTCGGGGTTCCATCCCTGTCCGAATCAAGTGGAATTTGTGGCGCATAAAGCAACAAGTCACGACGGTTTTTCTCGGGGTTTGCCTGTTTCTCTGCCTCTCATTTCGTCTATTCGACCAAGAGATTCGACTACCTTTTATATTCATTTCTCATCTCATCACCAGCATCATTTTATCTCAGCACAAACGCCTTTCCCGACAATGGCCACGTTGCGTTTTCTGGCTTTTGAACTACATTGTTTATGCCATCTCCTCGCAAATGTCTGCCACGTGACCAATAAACAAAATGGAGACGCCACGAGGCTCCCTCAGCTTCTTCAGATCAGGGTTTTACACTCCAAATGCGATCTGCCATACGCCTGGCGTCCCTCGTGTGTTTCCGCCTCCAATGATCGAGCCTCCGCTCACGAATCACAAAAGCGACGTCTTTCGACAGGGATCCCCAAGCGCTAGCGTTCCAAGGACGAAGAAGCGACGAGCAATTGGCCTCATTCGCAGCAACCTCCTTTTCCTCAAGGCGCGCGCGCGCACCAGGAAACTCTTTGCATACCTCAACGAATCCTCTCTCTCACTCAAACGCCGGTACCACAATTCATTTCAATATATTTACCCTCAAAAAATATTAAAAACTATATAGGAATAGTTTACCGAATAGGAACGAACGAATAGGAACTATATACGAGAGAATATCATTCGAAGGAGTTTTCTTGGCGTCTACAATTTCCAATCCATCCCTTTACTATATGTAGTCGAATTATAAATAAAGTCGCCACTGAGCGTGGTTTGCTCCATTTTATAACCCCAAACGTTCTGCGATGCAAAAGAAAACTATTAACAACTCCAAACGATGTGGGTATTTGATTTTTTAGTATTTTTGACGAAATAACCAACTGTTTCATCCTACCTGCAAATAGCACAAAGAAAAATTGACAAACTTTGGCAGGTACATTCATGTGTAGATATAAAAAAAGGGTCCATCTCAGTATTTAGTCGATGAATCAAGGAAACTGTATGAAAAATCTAATTGCAATGAGTCTGTGCCCCCCTTACGCTGTAGATGGCTAAGTGGTTGTGCTACAATAGCAACCCAATGAGTGTAAACATAATGAATGTTACATCAACGAACTACAAATTTTTCATTTGCGAAAAAAATATTTTTATGAATTTACTCGCTTACATCTACCACTTCGTGTTGAGGTGGTCGTGCTTTCACTTCTGCAAATGCCGTAACGTTCGACTGCTACTTAACTCATGGAGAAAATCATTATCCATTTGATGTACGGAGCTTCTCAGCATCCGAGAAATGTCTATTTCATGCTGCACCAAAACGTGGCTTATTTTTTCCCCACACACATCACATATTGCATTCTCTCTCAAAGAACAGTGACATGATACTTAAACGAATACGAAGAACTTGCAAAATGGATATCTGGTTTCGTATTTGCTCGGGAAGATCTGAGAACCGATATGACCACCGTTTTATCTCGACGCCGAGAATCTCGATTTTCCAACATTCCCACTCCACAGACAAGTATTTTCCTCACTCTTGATACAAAAATTGAGTATGGTTGATCTGCACGAACATGCAACACAAAAGGAACAGTTGAGCGATTTTCACAACGAGACTAAACTGGGCACACTGAATGATCAAGACATGAACTAGATACCAAGAATGTTGAGAAGTCCACATTAACAGTCTTAGTGGTATCAAAGGGTACACCTGTATGAGGCAGAAAATAATATAAGGAAATTACCCTTCGTTTGCACAAAAAGAACTAAACGAAGAGTTGGGCGGAGCTGTCGTTGGAAGAGGAGAGATTACACGTAGTCAAACGGCTACAGCGGTGAGAAGCTTTGATTTTCCACACACATCACTACAGTCATAACAAAGGTAAGGAGACTGTGAGGGACCAACTCAGACACGAAAGCTATAGAAACAGAATTATATGGGAATGACCACGGGCAGCAAACATAGTAATGGTCACCTCGTCTGAGAGCAGAGAATCCGATTCCCCGCACACCCCCAGCACTTGTTACTCGTTCCACCACCACAAAGCAGTGCGCGAGGGATGAACCCACTCCGCTGTGCGGTCGCTGGCCGCTGGCCTCCTACTGGCCAGCCGCCGGCGGTGCGCGGGCGTGGGCGGTCGTCAACCTCGGAGGCGGAGGTGGGGTGGGGGGGGGGCAGGAAGGAGGATGTGGCGGGAGTACGCGTGCTGGCGCCTTCATCAGCTGCCGAAGCGCGACGTGTGTGTATATATGCGCGCGGGCGCCGCGGCCGGGGCGGAGTGCACCATGGACACCGCGCCGCTGCTGTTGGTGATGTCGCTGGCGCTGCTGGCGGCCGGGGCCGGGGCCGGGGCGACGCCGCTCCAGCGCCCGCGCCACCGCCCGCAGTGGCCGTCGCGCACCCACGCGCCCATCCCGCCCGGCACAGACCAAGGCCTCTACAACGACGGATTCGTCGAGGGCGACATCGTGCCTCACCCCACGGTGAGTCGGGCGCTCGCTGGTACTGTGTACACACCAACTGTTATATCCGTAGTGAATGTTTTATCCCAGTGTGGGCGTTGTTTCTCCGCGATCCGGTGCCGACATTCAGGTCTGCTTGCGGAGGATTTCCCCCTCCAAGTACCTCCCCCGGTACATCCGGTGCCGACGTATAGATCTGCTTGCCGAAGATTCCTTCTCCAAGTACCTCCCCTGGCGAGGACCACCTAAGTTACAAGCCCTCGTCATGCGTGGTAGTGCATCTCAGTAAATGTGTGGGTGGGTGTAAAGGATGAGGAAGGAAAATTCGAGCGCGATCCTTGACCCGTTTGTTAGGGTACTTCTCTACCAGGTGTAGATTAGGAAAACCACGGAAAATTACCGATCAGAGCAGCAGGCCGCTAGCATTCTCCTCCGGTCGACAGAATTTGATCTAGCTATATAGCAAGAGGCAACAATTTTTTTAACGTGTGTATTTCAACCCTGGAGTCTCCCGGTTCATTGCAGCGACGATTGCAATGATGACTCTAAGTTAACGCAGCCAGTAAGTGAGTCACCTTGCTCCTCATAGAGGGGGTTTCCTTTTGACCTTGGGCGTCTACCTCACTCTCCCGGATTGTAACTTGACGTTCATTAGAGATGCGGGGTCCTTAACAGCTGCTAGAAAGGAGACTTGAGACTGCCGGCCTGTCGCATACTGAATGATTCACAGGCGAGCGTAGGGTACAGACTAATAAAGATCAGAGATTGTGTGGAGAATTGCACGCTGCCGTCTCGAACTTCTGTTGTCTGAGGCCGTTCGGAGAGAGGGGCTTTCCTAGTCCAGAGGATTCCTGTTTCAGAATCACTTTAATTTTTACTAAATAATCAGTAAACGTGCAGTAAGAGATGTGTTCGGAAAAGAGATTCTTGTAGCCTAGACAAAGTGACAAAGTGACCAAGTGCAGATCTCAAATTGTAAATTCGTTCCAACCATCAGCTCTGGAAGACCATCATATTTGGGTTGGCCCTCCATATCATATCATATTTATTTCTGTACATATATGTAAGACTGCAAGTGAGGATTGCTAGTTTTGATTCAAAGTGATGTCCACGTTTTCAAGACAATAGAAAATGCACGTGTTGACAAGTGTATTCTTCTTGCATAAACAATATATTACGGTCCCGAAGTGACATTTTGATCGCAGTGTTAACATTCGTTGTCAGGAGACTCACTATTAAAATTTGCTCTATCACGAAGAAGTAATTTTTATAGTGTTAAAACATGAAAAATGTTTCAGTGTGAAAATATTAACATTTCGCGAGCTTTTGTAATTGGACGTCTCGAAAGTCCATATTTACATACGAGTACTTCACCAAATAAAGCGTAAGTGTGTGAGAGTATGAGTCAATGGCCCAGTGATGCAGCAAACGGTTTCCTGGTGCGCGTGTTCGTCTGGAGGAAGGGGTTCGTGACGAATGGTATGTCCTTGGAAAGCACGCGGTTGGCACTCGCCACCAGAGAAGGCCCTTTGTACAGCCCCTCTTCGCAAGTAACTTCATTACCAGAAGGTGGCACTTGCTGTGCGGGCACAAAGGGATAGTAGTGGTTTTGATGTTTTTGGCTATATTATATTTTGTTTATTATTTATTAAGTCGTATTTAAAAACATGGTGTTAAACTGCTTCAAAATCTTTTTACGGTGAGAATATGTCGGTTTTAGTTTCAGTTTACAAAATCTTTTTACGGTGAGAATATGTCGGTTTTGGTTTCAGTTTTGTTGTTGTTTTTGTTTTGCAAGAAAATGTACTTTTGGTTCCGTTTGCGATAACGGTTTCGACACTGTTCCATACTATTTTCGTTTCTTTTTATTAAACGTTATGTTTCAAGCTATTTAGTCCGCAACCCGAACCATGTTGATGCGCCTCAGACAACATCTTTTCATTCTCTTTTTGTTAGTACTAGTGTATAACAACACTTAAACATTTATAATAAAATGAAATTAAAGTATACATGTGTCAGACGTTTGGTAGACCAAAAAATTAAAATATTACAATGATTGCTGTAACAAAACAATTAGATTTTCCTCCTGTTTAATCCTGATGTAGTCTGCATTGCAGTATGTATTGCACTCGGAAGAAAAATACAAAAATTAATCGGTAATTGTATCTGTAATTGTAATCGGTAAATCACAAAACAGTCTAGTTTAATTGGAAATTCTGTCAATCTCCTACTGTTTGTCTGGTCATAGAAAGAAATAATTTATATTTAATGTTATAATAAGTGCGCGTATGGCAATTATGAACGCTACTCCCTGTAGATTTCTCTCGAAGGAGATGGAACAAACAATTCTCTTTTTTCAAAGATGAAAGCGACTTAAAAACTGTTAATTAAAAATTTATTTTGAGTTATTAATTCTCAAGAAGTTTTAGAAAGTTTATGAGTGCTTAGTTCAGTACGTACGTACCATAAACATAAATGTTGCTCATGGCACGAAATTGTAATGAACCACATTTTCAAAGTTTGGTGTATGAAATTTGATCAAAATACACAAGAGATTTTTATTTAATTAAGCTAAAATATTTTTAAACGAAATATTCTTTGATAATAATCGATCAAACGTTATTTGTATGCCCTAGAGACTGAAGTACCTAAACTCTTCACTGCGTTTCTTTGCGGAATGCCTTTGTCTGATATTTTCCCGGAAAGATTTCCGACACACAGTTCCCATTTTATTACCAACCATTGAGTTGGTCAAGATTCCTAACTCTGGAGAACTTGTAAAGAACTCGGAAGAAAACGGAAAAAATCTAAGATTCAAATATTCAAATCTTTTATTCATTCTCAAATACGCAAAAGAAGGAAACCGCTGATTCATGCCCTGGATACGTATCTTATTTCTAGACAACTAAGAACAGCTAAATGTAAAAATTAATAGTGAGAGAAATCTAATTCTACCTAAGAAATATACAACAGAAACACCATACAAGTGAAGTAGGTCAGACGCTCGTCGGCCCACGTGTAAAAATATCATTAAAATACTTTTATATTGTGATTTTCCTTTTTTTTACTTTCGCGTATACTACTACGTAGTATAAAGAAAGTATTGTAATGCTGTAGAAAAATTAGCAATTTTCCAACACAACCCGTTTTGGGTGCCCCTAATTGTAGAAAATGTCTAAATGTACTAAATGCCTATGTACTAAATGTGTTTCTGGTATACGTTGTGTAGTCAGAATCCACATTTTCTGGGTTCATGATTTCTAAAAAATTGGGTTTCAATAAAACGTCTCTCAGACTATGTGAACATCATAGCGCGAAAACCGAACATCGGATTTTCAACAAAGTTGACATTCACTTATCGATATGGACTGAATTCGCCTTAAATTTTAAACAGATATTTTAATTTTGATGGCTTAGTATGTATGAAACAACCACAACATTTTCGAAATTTTATCAAAGATTGCTTCTAATATTTCTTCATTTTTTACTCAATAATGGCAAATTATGCTTATAAAATGGCGCAGGATCGACGTACGAAGAAAATTTGTTTTCTCAAATGTAAAAGAAAATCATTTAAATCAATACTTTCACTCTAAGTCATATAATGTAAGCTCAGAGGGTTAAGACGCAGTCTGAGGAACTAAATACCTAAATTTGCCTCCCACCCCTGCAAAATACTTTTGCGGATTTCAATACTGATAATATAATAGCTATGGCTTTCAATAAATATTAATATTTAATACTTACCTAATTTTAATACTATATTTACTAATATAGTAATTAACTAATATACTATTTTATATTTACTAATATTTTAAAATGTTTGGAAATTGCCATCCATTGAATAAGCCAGCAGTACTTTATCACCCTTTTATCTTATTTTGTCTTCTTTGAATTCCGCTTTCAGTTTCTGAATATATCTCGTAATATTTGACTGATCATTCACGCAAAACGAAGTTAACATACATCGAAAAGAAAAATTGCAGTAAAAATACATATTTTAATGAGATAATACATTGTTTACAACACGTAGATGTAAATCGCACCTTTTTGACTTCGTTACCTGCCAGCCGCTGTGAGTTTCTGCTGAAAGAGAAACGTCATGTTCGTGACTCGACGCGAGTCGGACAAGGATCCCACAGTATGCTTCAATTCTTCCACTGGCCACTCCGTAGCAAGAGGGATAAGCAATTTCCTTGGCCTCATGCTCCATACATTATTTGGAATTTTCCTGAGGAATTTCCACAACATTTCTCCGTCTTAGCGAAAAGCTGAGAGACGTCAGGCAGTGAGAGATTACCTGTTGTGCTTATTAAAAATTTAAATATTAGAAAAATAAATATCAATATTTAGTTTTAAGGCAAAACTCTGGATTATGGAGTACAGAGTTATTTACAGTTGCCTTCAGAGAAACCTCTTTAAAATCTCATTTGATCCATAAAATAAATCAAAGATATACAAAAAAAACTTAGAAGTAGATCTGACAATAATTTGTATTTTTTATTAAGAATACATTATTATTATTATTATTATTATTATTATTATTATTATTATTATTAAGTACGTATTATGTGAAATAGTTATGACCAGAAAATAAGTTCCCTTTATTTTATATTAGAAAATAACGTCAACTATGCCATGCAAAGAAACATAAGGGCTTACTTCTTCTTTGTAAGTAAAGTTATCACGTTCGTAAATGTACTGAATTTTAAACCGTTCGACAATTTGCACCGAAGTTGTTTTTGCTTCCATCTTATTGGTCACTATTGTATACCCAGTGAAAGAGAGTGAGAAAGAGAAAGAGAGAGAGAGTCGCAAGAAATTGCAGAACAAAGGGAGTCCCTAGCAGGGAATGGAAAGCAATGAGGAAGTGCATCTGAGCAATTACTCAAATGAATAACCTGACAAAGCGCTTGGTTCAAAGCGGAACAAGGTGTAAAATTCACTGACCTCATAACTGAGTGCGAGTACAATGCAAAGAACGCAGTACAAGGAAACGAGTTGACAGCAATTGTATATGCGCAGAAATTAGGAAGCAAGAAATATGCAAATTAACCAAAATTGTTACTTTCTCGTATATGTAGTGTAGAAAAAGGTACGTAATGCTACAAAAAGTCCATTAGAAGACTTCCACAGACTCACACGTTTTGGGAGAAACCCAAAAAGTGTTGTTTTGAAACGTGTCAGACTGTCCGTCCTTCTATTCTTCTGCCCATCTGTGGATTTTTAAAATTCAAATCCGATCTCAGCGTCTGGAGGTCAAGTGGTTTACCAGCGTGTCTGTTCTCCAAAAGACACCAACTCGGAAGGTTAGTGTCTCGCCCCTAGTACCTATTTATCGTTGTGGATAGAAGCTCAATTAGCGAGGTCTGTTGCGGTCTCCGCACCTAGACAGCAGCACCAGTCCAATCTGGTGATCTTGTAGAGATGCCGTAACACTCCCAGGTAATAACACTCCCGGGCTTTCATACGCCTCGCAATAATATGGAAGACGAAAAACCGCTTATGTACTAGACATGGAAGATGCGCGGCTTCCTTTTCCAAATGGGGCGTGGTGCCGACTCTAGACTGTGCGTGTTTGCCGCCCAGACCGTGCGTCACTTAGTGGAGTGTTGTGAACTAACAGCCTATCTCAGAAATCCGGGGAATTTTTTATGTCTGATTCCGACAGCGGTTAAATGGATTCAGAAACTGACCTTTTCTCTATAGGGACTAACCTTATATTGCACTGTTTTATTGTTGTGAGGTCACATTGTGATGCATAGTTTTGTATTGACATTCGTAGATTTTGGATTGAATTTGTTGAATTCTGGGTCGAGTGCGCTTTCCATAAGATAAATAAAACCAATCTCAAGTAATAAAGCCAACAAGCGAGTTTTCAGTACTTACAACCGAGATTTGCTATGACAATAGAGGCATTTTTAAATGAAGGATGTTTCTGTTACTTTACTTCTCTTCGTCCTATTACGTCATCTTTTCTTCACAGGGCCAGCGGGACTGGCAGCTGGTCTGACCAGTTTGACACATTGACTCTCTCAACTTTGGTTTCTGAGCATGCGCCTCACGTAGAAATATGCTTAATTTGTGTGTATTCCCGGCCCATAGTACAGATCTTTGTCTTTCAGGCGAAATGAATTATGAAAAGAAATTAAGGAAAAATGAAGGCGAAATGAATTATTAAAAGGAATTAAGGAAAAATGAATATTTCTTGCTAAATGTACAAACAATATTATATGCCAATCTACTTATCAAAAATATAGCTAGTTTCAATATGCAACATTGTAACTCTCGCGTCATCGCACAAATCAAAATCGTGTTATACTAAACGACAAAGACAAATCAACACACGTTCATTGACGAATCATCAGAGTAAACGGACCGACATTTATGCCTCAAAAGTGTTGATAAAAAGTAACGAGTCGTGAACTATTTGACGTTCATCAACCTGTCTTGACGGTCGTCAAACTTTGGTGACCACCCATTCATAGAGTAAACATGTTGGACTAATGGAAGAAAAATAGGTATACGTAGGATGAATTACACATTTAAAAATATTGTTGATATCTGGGTTTAGTTGAAATTTGAATCAATTCTTTCTTATCATCGTACACTTATCGCATAATTAATAACACAAGTGATATAACATTCTAGGTGACATTGGAGGGAATTTTAACCTGCCTTATCACAAGATGTGGACCTTCGCACCATAGTATTTGCACATTGACCAGGTCTGAACCCCCGCATTGAACTTGAAGCTTAAGAAGTTCAGTAGTTATTTCACTAACAGTACAGACAAAAACTTTTAACCACGTTCCAAATTGTTATTTTTACTCGAGAGCTGGTATTTCTTGATATCAAAACCTGCCAAAACCTCCCATTGCAATGCTTATTCACAATTTAACTAGGTACATTATGACCCAGATTAATACTGCAGACTTGTAAGGCAGTTACAAAGTTGAAGTTACAAGTGAGACATTTACTCATCATTGACTAGCAGCTCATCTTCCTCCGGCGGTGGAGAGATACACGCAATCTCTATGCTAAACATCAGTGAACGATAAGTTGCCTATCAATCAGGGGCAAATGTCACACGTGAAACTCGTTATATAAGATTTCCCACCACACGTTCATTGAAAAAAATTGATTATATTAGACATCACCATATGCCCTAGAAAATTGTAACATTTTTTTCAGAGACACTCAGTATGGTTTCAATGGTAGAAATTACTAAGCTAATGAGAACGTGCTTAGATTGTGTTTCCCCTCATACGTCATATACGTGAATGTAAAATATTTGAATTATTTATTTATTTATTTATTTATTTACGTCAAAAACAGTTAAAAACAGTGTGTATTACGTGCTATGGGGAGAAGTTAATTTGTAGTTACATTTATATTCAGAAGCAAAACGAGGGGCCATCTCAGCATTTGCTCGAGGATCAGGGAAACTGGACGAAAACCTGGCCGAGATGGGTGTCATTGACCCAGAAGCTGAAGTACAATACTTGTTACGGGTTCTTTACAATTATACAATCCAAATGGTATAAAATACATTAAATGTCATTATTAAAATTAATTTTACTTTCCTTTTGGATCCTCTGTGTAGTTTCTAATTGTATAGAAACAGTTGTGCAGCAGAAAAGATTTTACTTGGGACTTAAACTTTTGTATCGAATTGAATCGTTTAATGTCATCTGGTAAGGTGTTGTAAAATAATGTACATGTATTATATATGAATTTTTTGATTAATGTATAATGTTTATATACATGTATATATATATAAACAGGTGGAAGTGCTAATTCGAAGGAAGTCCAAGCACTTTGCAGAAAGTACACTCGGCTAACGCTCTTAATTGTTTTGCAGATGAAGAACGCGATCGCGGACGAAAACATGCTGTGGCCCTACGCTAACATCATCTACAAGACCGAAGACAGCGTCGGTGAGTGCGAAATAATTTAACAGTCCCCCTCTTTTGAGCGGACTTCAATACACATTCTAGAGAATAATTATCAATGGGATATTCTCTCTACCGTCCTTGTTCAGGCAATCTATTGAGAGTAAATACGTTCCACCACTTTTCAATTATTTCTTAAAGAATTCTTTTCAATACGAGCGGACCAAGCTCTTACATTAATGTTTATTATCTTATCAATGGTGTGTCTTCATCTCTCTGAGTCATGATCCAAACGGTTGGCTAAAAAGAAATCAAGTAGCACATAACTTATATTTGACTTTTTGGAAACATTTAATTTATTTTCAGTTACATTATTATTTCGTAACATATAGATGTAGACCATTCATCTATCATGCCATAATCCCCAAGGGAAAACGTGAATACTTTCTACAAAATTCTAACCCACAATCCGTGCAGAAAACTGTTGCCGCCGAGGCCTTTTGAGACTTTTAGATCAGTAACAATCCATGGGCCTCTGTATTCCATCTTACAAAGGTAGACCGCAGTGTCTCACGGGCAGAAGAAGTCTTGTATGTCTCACAACTTGCATGAAGAAAAGCAAGAGTACTTTAACTTTCATTAACCACAATCATGCATAAATTTCGACTTCAAAATACAAAGTGTCTACCTGACTTTATTCAAAATTTACCATAAGTTCATTGTAAAGAACTTTAGAGTTTGCACAATATCAGACTTTTTCATTAACGGTAGATTCGGCTAGACACTTTTTCTGAAATTAAATTAATAATTTGTATAGATTTTTATTGACATAACCTGAAATAGTCATTCATGCGTACGTAGAACTTGTGCCCCGCACCATGGCTTTTCCACAGAATCTATTCTGAAAAATGGCATCTTCCTCAAACGTGTAAAATAACTAGAGTAGTACCCTAACAAACGAGTAACAGACCGTGCGAAATCTTCCCATCCTCTTCCTTGCTCCATCCTCTCCCATTCACACATACACACACTTACACTTACATCCACTACACAACCACACATGTCGGGAGACCAGTCGGGAGCTTAGAGCTTGTCTTGGCTACGGAGGTGCCCCGCTGGTGGGAGATACTTGGTTCGGGAAAACCCCGCTAGCTGACGTGCAGGTCGGCGCCGGATCTCACCATTCAGCGAGTTGCCTCCCCCTCCCACGATAAATAACATGCATTACACTTACGGGAATAATGCCCTTATTAGTTGGCGCGCCCGGAAACACGAATCAACCATTATTTAATTGGCTGTCCGAGTGACGCCGCGTCCAATTCAATACTGACTCCGACCGCGGAAGCCTACGCTCTCACTAATCAATCAACCAATCAAATCGTTGAGCAAGCGCTGAGTGTCTAAGGTTTCGCTGGCGTGTGTCCAGGCTGCCCGGAGTCACCGCAGTGCGAGATCCTCATGAAGGCCATGGAGCACTACCACCAGAAGTCCTGCGTTCGCTTCAAGGAGTGGACCGGCGAGCGCGACTACGTCAAGATCTTCTTCAACCCCGACAGGTCAGCCAACGCAACATTTCTCATTGCACTCGTGTGGGAACGTACAGCCCTTTCGGTTCTAATTGGGCTTATAAGACTCAGGTACTGACTTCTTCTTTGGTCCTTTGGTCCATATACGAAAGTTAGGTAACCCATAACGGGTTTTCTTGGGATAAATTACTCGGGGTGGTTTCCCGTTGCCTTCCCCGGTGATGATGATGATGATGATGATAGGGGAGTGAAAGGACGAACACAATACAACCATGCCTGAGGCGGGACTCGAACCCGCGATCCTTCGGTCCGAGATCGCTACGGCACTACTGCCTCAGCGTTCTCGGCCACCGGATCGGCTGGTACTGACTAGAGGGACCTAATAGACTGAAAAAAGCTTCCACAAGTTGTCATAATAGTGTTTTAAATCTATTGTTAAGATCCTTGAAGCTGACTGTTCTGTGAAACGAGTATAAGTTGCGGGTGCTTGTATATATGCTTGCACAGACGTGTTGTTTTCAACACGACGCATGCGACTCTATTTATAGCCTGTTGGGATGTACATATTCCACAGTCAATGTTGGAAAATAGTTTGAAAAAAAATTAAGTGCTCAATTAATATCTAAAATTAAGTTTGTGAATTAAATATTTGTTTAAATAAAAAAAAATTGTACTGAAAAGGTTAATGTGACTATTCCATTTCGGGAAGCGATTCAGCCGATAATGATTAATGATTTCCTGTGATTCAACCCACCTGTGACTAATTTCTTCATGTTTTATCGTGAGAGCTTTTCATATTTAATTGAATCGTCTGAACTTTCTCTAGTGTGCTCTTTATTTGAGGGTTTTTCAATTTTTAATACATTATAATTTAAAAAACCTTCAAAGCGTATATTATCGAGATAAAATTTCTGGTTTATATTCAAAGAATAGTCTGTTTAAATACCACTCGCGCTTTTTTTTATTTGAGAGCCCTGAGGATGCTTAATGAACCAATAAATCAGAATGAAACGGCAAAATAAAAAGTTCTAAGTAGGTGGGGGACTTGCGATATAATAAATGCAAGCATCCTCGCTATTCGTAGTAATTACTATTGTTTTGCACCATCGCTGTGCTTACGAAAGCCCGCTTTACATAGTCCTTTCCTCGTCTGTATTGAAAATTGACGGATCTAACTGTTCCCAAACATGAAGCATACCTCATTTTTCCGTACCAATTTGACTACCGCGCTCCGGGCGACACTTATCAAAACTCTTTTGGAGTTGCTGTTTGTGTGTTGTGCGGTTTCTTCCTCTTATACAGTTTCGAGACCGTTCGAGTCGGTTGAATTGTGATGTAAAGTGATTAGAGTGGTGAGAAGTAAAATCAGCGATAGTTCCTTACTTCCTTCATATCCTTGCTGAATTCCGAGTGCAGGAGAATTGAGGTTGTGTTCTAATGACGTCTCGTTCCGTGCGTAGTAACTTCATTTTTGATTGATTCCATTGTTCGCCTGTTGAGAAGCGATGCTGATGATTTTATATAATATTGCATTGTTATTTCAACATCACGCAACCAAACAGAGGAACGATAAGTCAGTCTTAACGGCCGGCGTCCGTTAATGATTTTAACAATCCACCGTCCGTTAAAAACAGTCGAAACAAGTTATAGCTAAAGGAGGCAGTATGACTACTCCTACACCACGCAACCAAACAGAGGAACGATAAGTCAGTCTTAACAGCCGGCGTAAATGGTATTTCTCATATCAGACGAAGGTATTTCGAAAAGCACCAATCCCAATTAACGGCCTCGTTCGCCCGGCAGCGGGGCGTGCTGGTCGCCGGTGGGGCGCACGGGCGAGGGCGAGCAGCTGCTGTCGCTGGGGCAGCGCTGCTGGTACCTGGGCATCGTGGTGCACGAGCTGGGCCACGCCGTGGGCTTCTGGCACGAGATGAACCGGCCCGACCGCGACGCCTGGATCCGCGTCTTCTGGAGGAACATCCTGCCGGGCTTCGAGACCGCCTTCGCCATGCACGACGCCGCCTCCGTCAACACGCTGGGCGAGCGCTTCGACTACCGCTCCATCATGATGTACGACGAGTACGCCTTCTCCAAGGTAACGTTTTGAATTGAATTGAATTGAATTGAATTGAATTTGCCTTATTTTACGTGGCGAGACTCGGGCCATCATGCCCGATCTTCCGTCTGACCACGCAAATTTCGCTACGCTCCTTTCATCAACTAGCAGAAAAAGGAGGTATTTCTTGGGCGAGAAACAGGCGATTTTGAATTTAGCTCAGAGGCGTCATTTAGGCTTGAGGATCTTTTACGTGCAAGTAAATCTACTAACATGGGACAGCCGGCTTTACTTCCCCTTCGAAGGAAGGCGTACGAAGGATTTTGATTGATCGGGTTTGAACTCGCGATCGGGTTTGAACCCGCGAGCTGGGGTACAACAGTCCGGTACGCTAACCGTTACACCATCGCCGCCGCTTTCGGGATTTTTCGGGAGCACATTCATGCTGGACGTTTTCGGGAGCACATTCATGCTGAAGGCGGGCTGCCTGAAAAATGCCAGTTCGAGTGCGCTTGTACTGGCGCTCTTAGCTCGTAGGTCAGGAACGTTCCCGGTCAGGACCGCGCGGGCTAAGAATCCCCGTTGTTTAATAATAATAATATAATTAATTAATAATAATATAATCATAATAATAATAATAATGTTTTTATTAATGGCGAGGCTCAGCGCAAGGACCCTGCTCTTCCGCCTACACCACAAGTGATCAAAGGGTCTCCTATTGTTATCATTCTAGCTTCGTTTCTCTTTTTGTCACCTATTTGTTTGGTTTGTAGGATTGGTACGAGTATATCACGCTTTTCTGGGCTGCCAAAGTGATTTACAATTATCACTGTATTAGCTTCGTTTCGCTGAAAGATTTCGTTCTCAGAGTCCGAGGTAGGGACCGGTTGCCCTAAGGCACCGAAGACCAAGCCTCCACTCTCGCGATTCTATGGGGACATGCTTTAGGAGATGTCACTGTTTATTAAACTATAATCATTCATCATTCATTTTTAGTTGTTAAAGTATAAGATATAATACTCACATACCACGGTCATTGCTGTTTAAGAGAAATGTACGTTCATGTCAACAAGTAGTTTTAGGACTTGCGGGTGATTAGTTATTTGAACTAGCGTTTTGAGCGAGAGGGCAGGCAAACTTCGCCACCGTTTCTTAATATTTTCAGATCTGCTCACCTTTGAAACGGCCTTGAAATGTCGATTGGGAACCAGTTCCAACGTGCGTTCCACTCGCCGTTGAGACTTGGCTCTTCCCACAGTCCTGGCGGCGTCGGGTCGTAACTCAGTTGTGTTACTCTAATCCAAAGTGCGCTATGCGATCGCTGAAAAAACGAAGATTGTATTTTATTACAAATATTAATTTTATAAAATTACATTACCAAAAATCCTTCGGAAAATTTATTACTTGTACGAAAATTTGGCCCGATTACCAATTCAAAAAGTCGTAATCCTATAACCTTAATCGACACGTATCGCTGCGTCGCTTGTGCGTCACTGTCGTCATTCACGGTATAGGACCCTTCCGGGTCCACCACTCAAAATGGGCTGGCTTCGTTCTGGTTAGCGTATCGGACTGTTACACCCAACGTTCGCGGCTTCAAACTCGATCGAATTCTATGGATTCTTAAGGGCGAAAAAATCTTCGTACGCACGTGCTGTTCGGATGGAAAGTAAAGACGGATGTTCCACGTTGGTAGATTTACGGCATGTAAATATTCATCTAGCCTAAAAGAAGCTTCTAGAGAAAAATCGCCAGTTCGTCACCAATTGATACCTTTTTTCTGCTAAGCGGTGAAAGAAATGTTGCGGAATTTGCGTGCGCTTCAGGCAGAAGAGCAGGCTGATGGCCTGAGCCTCAGCCGGAAAATTAAGGCAATTAATTGAACTTGAATCAAGACGATGTTTGTGTGTGTTCGTTATTACGACGAGTCTCTGCTCTTCTTGGCGGGGAAATGATGTTTCTCTATTTCTCTCTCTTGTTTTTCTAATTTTAAAATATTTTTAAGAACATAAAATTCTGTTTTGGTTGCTCTTATGGCACCGCGGGAACCTCATTACGAATTTCCTCTCGGACAAGAAAATTTAATTGCGCATAATTGTTAGTGTTTCTGATGGTTTCACCCACGAGAACTGTTTGTAAAAAGTTAGGAATTATTATACTTCTCCGGCATCACCAATTGAATTGTTACATCTTTATTCCAAACTGACTCTTACAATAATTTAGCTTAAACTTTTAATGAATTATCGAAAACATTTGAAGTGGGGTCTTAAGCACAAAAAAATAATTTTGGACGTTAAACAACATACAGAGGTGATCACGGTTCGATTGCTCTCGAAGAACGAACAAGATAGAAGAAGGATAAATATTTAACCTAAGTTTTTTGTGTTTTCTGAGAGTGTTTAAGATTATTATTTTTCTGTAGTTTTAAAGTGGTTACTGTGTGCTGTGTTTTTACGGAAATTAACTTGCTGTTTAGGCAAAATATTTCAGCGGCTGTTGTATTTCATGGAAAGCACCACGTATAATGAATTAAAACCAAAAACAAATGTTTATAAATATGAAAGTGAAATATTTTGTATGAAATTTATATTAGTCCTAAATGTTTGCAATTTAAAATGCATGGATACAAACTTATTTTATCGTTAGAAAAAAATAAAACCGTCCGTCGATTCTAGAAAACAATGTCAAGGGGTTGTACCCATTTACAAATATGATGTCTGGATAATCTCCACCTCTATGTTACCAAATTAATACCCGGGACAGTCAAAGTTTTTGTTCTGGATTCTTTACCACAATCTCAACGTACTCTCAACACGTTATAGAAATGACCTTTTTCGACCGCAATTACAGCCATCGCCAGTACGAACGTGTGGCGACTGGTAGAAATAACCATTGGTTTTATATGCAACACCAAACACGTACAAATGACAACACCTATAGCTGTACGATTACAAATATGCGTCAATAAGACCTCTTGGCTCACACCACTTTCTACTACCGCTGGTAATTCCTTGATTTTTGTGCTAATAAGCAAAGTCCATGGTCGATAGGGTGTCTAAAGCAAGAAAAGCGCACTATGTGAGGGATTAGGGTAGCAAAATTTATCTTTAAATAGAACCGGGCATTAAAAATAAAAAAAATAATTATGCGGAATTTATAAAATTGTAATATCTGAATGTAAACAATGACACCGTTTTTAAAATATATTTTAAAGATTATTTCGACGTACAAATTATATTTGCTTTCACGCTACTACTTACGATTATAGAGAAAGTTATATAATTGCTGCAGGGTTAAAAACGGCGAATTTTCGACACAAAACTCTAATTTGCCCAGGGTACCGGTTTGTTTACGCGTACTACTCCCGGCATTTGCTTTGTGCTGATCGCGAGAAACCACGGAAAACTTACCGATTCATTAGCAGCCGCCGTCAGGAATTCTCCAGACGCGACTGGTATTCGGAACCTAAAAGAAATCGAACTGTGTCGAAATTTTCTACTAGGATTTCACGAGGCCCTGCAGTGACATTCATTGATGCCCTGAGCCACCTTCCGGTAAATTATGTTTTTATGATTTGTAATGTTTTTTTATTTACAAAAAAAACGAAATGACTGAGATGGGTTAATTCAACAGAAATTGATGTATAGATAAGTTATTACGTAACCACTACTAAGGCGAGGAAAGTAGTTGCTTTTTTTATGAGCACTAGTTCTAGGAGATAACGTATAGTACATGTGATTGGCGTTGGGTTGGGCGTGGTGAGGTCACCTGCAGGACCAGGTCCTGCTCGGAGCGCAGCAGGTGCCAGAAGCGCACGCAGCACGAACGAGGCCTCGGGCGACGCGTTTGAAGTTCGGAGAGGAAGTAGCCGGGCGTGACTGCCCGCTCCTTCTCGCACGTGCTGTTACACGAAACCCGTCTGCGCAAAGGGACGGTTCCACGTCAAGCTGAGATCGTAGGTTCCGCGGCCGGAGTCAGTATTTACTAGGCTGTCCGAGGTTTGACGCCGCGTATCCATGGCAAGGTTGCCGACCGTATATTCGGTCGGGACATTCTGCGACTTCCTTCATCCTCGCATTACGCCCTGAGGCAAGGTCGCCAGAATGGCGACGCGAAACGTC
Source organism: Gryllus bimaculatus (assembly GCA_017312745.1). Taxonomy (NCBI): domain Eukaryota; kingdom Metazoa; phylum Arthropoda; class Insecta; order Orthoptera; family Gryllidae; genus Gryllus; species Gryllus bimaculatus. Next base: position 2,085,187 of record BOPP01000101.1, read on the forward strand.
AGCACCCTTCGCATGACGACGGCGTCACCCGGACAGCCCTGTAAAATTTACTGTTCCACGTTCAAGTTATTAAGAATTTACGGAGGCAATAATCGCAGTTGTGAGAAACAAACGTGTGGATGCTGATTAATCCTGAAAGCACCAAGGGAATGGAACCAAAAATCCGTGCAAGATTGAGCCATAATAATGTTTACAACAACACTAAGTGACAAAAGTTCAATGGGGATACCTCCTCTATCGTGTCCTTTTTGCCGGAGAAGTGATTGATGGTGTTGGAGCGTAAACAAGTTTTTGGGAGCCCAGCAGAAAATATTCAGACCTATTGCCCTCTACAGCACGCTTCATTTATTGCGCAAGTGTTGCCAAAACAGGATTTTGTGCCCGCTAGTGAACATCCTCGATCTTGTCCCAAAAGGTTTGATGGGTTTAATGTACGGAACTATCTGGTGTGCCAATTCGTTCCACTCGAATTGTCCAGCATATGTTTGTCTTCACACCAATCTTCTGGCATCAATAGTCAAATTCCCCGCACCCTCAAAACAGATACGTTCGTCGTAAGTCCGACATTGATTTCTGCAGTTATTTCACTCAGGCTTCTTTGTTTGTTAGCACTTACAACACTTAAGCAACCGATGCTGCTCTCGGTCATTAGAGAATTGCGTCGTCCACTGCATTGTCCGTCTGATGGGACAGTTTATGCTTGAAATTAGATATTCTTCAGGGCATACTTTTTTCGGACACCGTTGGATCTCCCTCAAATATGAATTTGCCCTAACGATTTCATAATTAGAGTGTCCCCTTGCGTCTAGCACCAAATTACCATTCTACGTTCAAAAGTCGTTTTAGTCCCGCCGTGCGGCCACTATCACGTTCAGGAAACATTCTCACATTAATTGCTTGCGTACATGTTGAAAGTTTTGCAATCGCCCTTCCATTCCCCGTATGCCATGATAGTACGTTTGCCATGTGATAGTCTATATTTGCATATGCTATCCATGAATTTCGCCACTTCAGTGTATTTGTAGAATTAATTTACACCTACTTTTGTTTGCAACATAGGAATAAATTTGTGAACTCAATTTGTAATAGAAAAGAAAGAAGCACTCGATTTTATATAGGACAATTGAAATATCGAGATTTATATTTTGATGTGCGTACCGTTTAATTACTTTTCTATCATTAATATTAGATTGGAGCATATGAAATAGAAAAAACACGAAAACTATACTAAATATGTATTAAAATGATCATCATCCTAATCATAATGTGATTATGAGTTCACATTAAGCTAATTAATCTGAAAGCATTACATAAGTTAGAACGTTGAAACGAGCCCGAAGCGTAAAAGAATGAAAGATGAAGGGTAAGGAGGAAGAATACATTAAAAAAAGAAGCGTGAATAAAAAAGGAAAGAATATTAAAGAAAGGAGAACTAGAAGGCAGAAAGGAAGGGGCCGAAGTAACAGGAAGAAGGGGTGAAGAAAATGGAAGAGAGGCGAAGACAGGAAGAAGTCAAACGAATAGAAGAAGGATAAATAATAAATAGGAAGGAGGACGGGAGGGTAGGCAGAAGAGGAAAGGCGCCTCACCGCTGGCGGGCTTGCTGTTGTGCACGCCCACACAGCTGAAGCCCCCGTTCTTGAGCCGCACGTGTGCTCCGGTCCGAAGTCGCACACCGTCGACCGGGAAAAGCAGCTTCGGGCTGGTTACCTGAAATTGATTGATTCATTGATTGATTGATTTACATTCTTGGAGCTTCAATGTCTAGGTCATTATGTCCTAAGTGTAGTTTGTGTTGCGGTTACGCGTAGGTGGCGGTTCATCTTTCCTTCGCTGGAAGGCGAGGTCCGACTGCCGACCTACTGTCGATTTGCAGGTTTTCCCCAACCAGGTATCTCTCACTGTCCCAGGTTCGCACTGCCCTTAGCCCTGAACTAGCTCTAAGCTTCCGGACTGGTCTCCTGCCATGCGAGAAGTGTAGTGCTGTTAAGTGCAAACTAAGTAAAGGTGCGAGGATAGGACAGGAAAAGAGGAAGAAGGGATCGCGCGGTCTGTGGTCGTTGTTAGGACACTGGCGTGGTCGTCATGGGTCTGCTGTGGCGTGGCGACCTTATTAGAACATGTTGGAAAAGCTGCAATATATTTATAGAAATAGAGTATTGTTTTAATAAACGTAATAAATATTGTCAATTTAGCTTATTATCTAAAATTTACTATTACTTATTCAACTTCAAAGGTATTTAAAGGGTCGGTACCCGTTGATTGAGTGGCCACAGTGACTGTTCACGTGTCTGTCATGGTTCAAGGTAAGAAGTTTAGTGAAGTTGGCTGCAAATATTTGTGGAAACGAGTAAAGAAATTCAAGAAAATCAGCTTCTGGAAGAATCATCATTTAATATAAATACCTAATCTTAAATGTTAAGGTGAATTAACATTCGTGGGAAAGAACGGAAATATACTGCGAAGAAAAGTGATTTATAACACTAAAACATGTTATCGTAAAATTACTTGAACAGTTCTTATGATGTTGATTTGGCGAGTCTTCAAAAGTTAAAAGAAAACTAACAAACTGCATAGGTCACTAGTTTTTAGGACACAGAGGCATATCGCTGAGAGGGAGGAAAATAAAAAGACTTGTCACTGTTATTCACTTACAGGGTAAAGGCACGTTCCCAATGTTTTCATCGTAAACCATGACCACAACGGCTTACCACATGACTTACAAGTCGCTTACAAAGTGACCGGTTGCTCGTCATTCAAAGGAATCAGATTGAAGAAACTTTAGGAAAAGAAAGACCAAGCCTTTCATCAGAGGGATAAAGAGAGGCGTCTTTTATGAAGACTCCTTAAACCATAGAACGGCAACGCGCTGTTTGCCCGATCGCTCTCCATTGCCATTTTGAGGAGCTCACGCTGAATTGGATTGTAAATATGTGTTTTTTAGGTGCCTTTGATTGAGTGATGATCACCGACCAAGAAGCAACGGATGATGGGACAGAGGGACGACCAATTACACTTGCAAGAACTTCGTGACCTTTTCTTAAAGTTTCACTGTAAGTAAATGTATATTATGGAATATGGCGACCCTATGACGTGTCCCTTGTATATTAAAGAAAAATATTTGTGTGCACATCGTACTACCTACCACACATGGTCTGGACGACGACGAAAGAGCCTGGGACATCGTTTAGGAGCTGTAGAGGTTTTCCCGGTTCCTTGTGGGAGGTGATTGATTGGTTCGATTCCGGTGCGTCAACAGCTAAGGTCACTAGTCCGTAAGTGCTTAGTGCATGTTTTCATCGCGTGAAGATAGTTGGTGATCCTCCCTCCCTAGATGGTGAGATCCTGCGCCGATCTGACTATCGGGCTAGGAGCTTTTCGCCTAACCAGAAACTTATCTCCCAGCGGGGTCCATCCCAGCCGGAAGAAGCTCTAAGTTCCCAACCAGCCTCTCGGGCAGTTTGGTAGTGTAAGTGTAATGTAAAAAAGGCTGGGGGATAGTCCAAAGAATGTTCAGTAGAAAAGGGCGGCCCGTGGCCCGTTTTTTAGGGTACTACTCCAAGCATTTGCCTGTTGATAAATCGTAGACCACTAACGGGAAACTACCGATCAGAGCAGCCGGGCCGTTTAGAATTCTCCTCCAGACAGCGGCTGAATTCGCACGTGCTGTTTAGTTTGCGGTGCGTAAATCCTGCTTTCAATTCGGGACTCGAACCTAGGACTTCCCGGCAACAGGCACCTGCTGTCAGTGGATCAGTTCGCTGCCTGAGCCAGCCTCTTTAGTGCGAAAGCGCGTGCACCGAAGGTCGTACCTTGGCAGTTGGGTAGAGCTTGGCACGCGCCGCAGCGTCGCTGGATCCGTTGAGGCGGCTTCCGCAGATGGGGCCGATGCGTGACGCCGTGGCTGCGTGGTTGGATGGTGGCGACGATCCGTCCTGCAAACACACACACCACACACAACACACATCACCTCCGACACGACACTGACAAACGGAACGCGTGCGGAAATAACGTTTAATAGTAAACCTCGCAAAAAAAAAACTAATAAAAATATAAAAATTAAAAAATTAAAAATCGCCAATTTGAAACAGATTATTTGATTCTTTCTCTCGCGCATTTCAAGTTGCCGGCGAGGCTTTGCGTTCGTGTTTAATTGGCCTGACCTTGTGACAGCCGCGTTCCATGGTGAGAAGCCGACGTTTCGGTCGCCATTCTGCGATCTTCCTCAGGGCGTAATACGAGAAGTCGCAGAATTGGCAGACCGAATGTCGGACAGCCAATCTAAAAACTGACTTCCGGCCGCGGAAGCCTACCGCTCTTCCCTTGGCGTTCTGCCTCCGTAATAGGCCGTTCGGTCATCCTTGAATTTCGCCAAACTAACAAACTACCAGCTGTACTACAGATGGTCGTGTCTTTCACGGAAATACACTTAAAAATATTCTCTACACCTAATATAAAAGGTATGTTGCAATTTATCTACAGTCTTAAACCGGTTTTCTCCCATTCAACGAAGCAGTCCTTCGGAAGGGGGCCGCAAGGGAATTGAATTTTTGAGGTTAATGAACGTAAAGTAAATGTAAAATACAGATTCAAGGAGTTGTAAATCAGTGACGGTTCGGCTGTCTCCATCTCTCTATCACTTCATGTTTAATCTATTTATGCCGCTGGTAGGGGACCGAATTAGTGTCTATACAGCACAACTGACAGGTACAAGCGCACTCCAACTGTCATTTTTCAGGCAGTCCGCCTTCAGCATTGAATATTGCTCCAGAAAACGTCCAGCATGAATGTCGCTCCGAAACAATCCCGAACAGCAGCCGGCGATGGTAATTGTGACAGCGACCGCGACTGTGCTACCCAAGCTTCGGCGGGTTCAAACTCGATCGCAGCCGGGGTGGGCGTCAGGGCGTCCAGCGATTTAGGGCGAAAAATCCTTTCGGAGGGCGGACGTAAAGCCGGCATGTCCATGTCTTTGTATATTTACTTGGCATGTAAAAGATCCTCAGCCTAAATGACGCCGTCTGAGCTTTAAATTTCAAAATCTGCCAGTTTACTCGCCAAGAAATACCTCCTTTCCTCTGCTAGTTGATGAAGGGGAGCGTAGCGAAATTTAGCACTGTGGTCAGACGGAAGATTCTGGGCTGATGGCCCGAGCTCGGCCACGCTAAAATAAGCCAATTCAATTCAATATCATTCCAATTGCAATTGCAAAACGCTTACACGGAGCTCGCGGCGCTTTACCTTGGAGGAGGCTACTAGTCGTACGTTCATCGTTCAATCATCAAAATTCTTTTTTTTAAATTTTTCTTATGCCGCTCGGTAGGCGCAAGAGGCGGCTTTATACCGGAATCTGGGTCTCTATACAAGCAAAACTGACATACAAGCGCACTCGAACTGGCTTTTCAGGGCAGCCCGCCTTTCGCCATGAATGTGCCCCGAAAGAATACGAAGCGGGGCGATGGTGTGAGCAGCGTACGGACTGTTTTAGCCAAAGTCTCACGGAGTCAATAACCCGATGCGAAGGCCGAGGACTATTAAGGGCAGAAAAAATCCTTTCGTACGCCCTTCCTTCGGAGGGGAAGTAAAGCGGCTGTCCCATGTTTAGTAGATTTACTTGCACAGTAAAAGATTCCTCAAGTCCTAAATTGACGCACTCTGAGCTAAATTCAAATCGCCTGTTTCTCGCCCAAGAAAATACCTCCTTTTTCTGTTAATTGATGAAAGGGCGTAGCGAAATTTTGCGTGGTCAGACGGAAGATCGGGCATGATGGCCCGAGTCTCGCCACGTAAATAAGGCAAATTCAAATTCAATGAATTCAATTCAAACGTTTTACGGAGCTCGGCCGGCGCTTTACCTTGGAGGAAGGCGTATCGTCGTACGTCATCGTATCATCAAATATCTTTTTAACATTTTTATATGCCGCTGGTAGACGCAAGAGGGTTTAATACCGGAATCTGTGCTATACTCGA